>JAQFVV010000065.1:1090000-1690000 GCA_028023455.1 Epiperipatus broadwayi
ATCATTATCAGAGCTTCAATACCCAAATATATAATCATAGAATTAATACATTATATTTATATACATAATCAATAACATACGTCTGCAGGACAGTCAAAGAGTACTGTTTTGGTATAAAAATAGTATTGTTAAGTGTATAAGAAATTTGGAAATGATATCATATGTAAACATAGAAATCAATAGATAGAAAAGGGAAGAAGAAGAAGAAGAAATTTGTATTCTTTTGAGCACTTAGATGCTATGTTAAGCAAAGCTTATAATAAATGGATTTTGAATCAAGCTTAGTGCTTCTGAAACATTAAAAGTACTAAGCTTGATTCAAAATCCATTTATTATAAACTTTTCTTAATACAGCATCCAAGCACTTAAAAGTTAACTTTACAGTTGCATAAGAAAAATCGCTACTTTAGTTAATAAAAAATTAACTATAAGTTGGATATTGCTTATTTTTTTGCTAAAAACTGTAGCAAATTATTTAAAAAATGATATAAAACATTATCATGTAGTGCACAAGTGTCCCCTTCCCCATTCTAGATTTCTGAAAAGATGATTAAAAAAAGATTATGACTCCATGCTAATGAAAACTGTGTAAAAAAAAAAAGTTAAAGTATGAAATTTAGTATATTTAAAATTGACTAATTTGATAGAGTTTAATACAATTATTGCAATAGTTAGAAAAAAGATGTTGATTTTAGGGCTAGGTTTTAATCATAAAATAATTGAAAGACCCAATAAAAACACGAGAATTCAAAGATTTTAATCTTTTGATTGAAATATTTGAATTCTCTTTTATAATTTTTATTAATAGTTAGCTGCTTAAAAACTATCTGAATACATTTTAAAAAATGAGTGAAACTTATTATTAAAAAAATGTTTTTGAAAAAGTGAAAATTATTTTGTACATATTTTAATTTATTATTTATAAAATTTATGATGATGTAATTACTGGAACATTATTCAATAATAAGTAATATATATATAGTGTGTGTGTATAAAATAGTATTTGTCATTTCAAATTTTAAAAAAACCCATCCATAAAAAAAAATTATATTAGGACCACGATCTATCAATAAGAGATGTGAAAATTATAGATCAAAAACAATTCCTCCATTAAAAAATGTGTATGTCTGTGGTGGTGATTCAAAGACTAAAGTAGATTACAAAAATGAAAAAAAATAATACATATATATATGGACAGTCATCAAAATATTTTGAAAACTAATTTTTCTTTTTAGCCCAACTCTTTAATAGGTTGAATAAAAATTGGTCTCTGCTTGATTTTGACATTTTAGACATTACAATAGTGCTGTGATCATTATCTTCTCTATTTCATTTTAAACCTATCTATAACCTTATATTATGTTTCATGGTGGTTTGCAATTTCCATTTTCCCTGCTGCTGCAATTTTAACATTATTTTTTTTAAAAAATCCTGAAAGTGTCAGCATTATTTGGACCTATTTGTGTGATTGACAATATCCTATTATTATAATAAAGCAAATAAAGAAGTGGCTAATTTCTGATTGGCTAAATGTTTTAGCCTGAGAGTAAATTATTGAATACTATAGATTTGTAAAGAAAAAATGCACTAAGTTTATAAATTAGTGATTATAATGCAATCTTTTTGTAAAATACTTATTTTAAACCAAAAACTATGACATTAATAGGATATTGTTCTTCAGAATACTTTATTTTAAAAAAGATAATTCTTAAAAAAATCATTATAATCAGAAGCAGTTGTTTCTATTGGGTAAAAATATATCACTTTTGTTAAAACAATAAATAAAATATTCTTTAAAATTTTAATAATAATAAGTAATTTATTAACTTTTAGAATTTTTTTCCTTTCTTTGATAATAACTAATCCTAAATATATTCCTTTTTAATAACATAAAAGTCAGATATACAATATTTCATTCTTCTAACTTTTTGAATAAGTAACTTATATCCAAGTATGATATGCTCCATTGTTATAGGTAAGCAAGGATATTTATTTGTATATTTAAAAAATAAGAATGTTTAAAATTGATATCACTTGAAAGTTTACATTCATAACTTATAACATAAAAATTAATTATATAATATATAGAAAAATGGCTTAATTGTAAAATAAAAATGTTCAAATATGGAGGTGTATTTAATGAAGCATTTGCTAGGCTCTATTCAAAATAGACAGACATTGTGTATAACTCTTTTTATGTACTCTAAGTTGAATAATAATTTAATTTAATGTTACAAAATAAGATATATATATATATTAAAAAATACAGCATTGATTTTAATAATTATAAAGTTGTTAATTAAAAAAAGTATTCATTATTTTAAATGTGATTAAAATGTAATGCTGTCAAATAATATACACCTACTTTATTTAGTAAATAATATAGGCTTTATAGAAATGTTTTTGACATGATAACATTTTGTAAATATAATCATTTAAATAAGATAAACTTAAGTGCAACCTATCAAAAAAAAAAAAAAAAGATAAACAAAAATAAAAAAATTAAATAAAATTTTAATTTTGAAATTCACGTTATAAACAACAAGTGTTGCCATGATCAATTGCTAAATGTTACATTTTAGTTTAAACACTTACAATTATATGGACGAGAAATATATTTGAAAATTACAAGTAACATTTTAATACTACTTATACATTACGTCTTTTGCATTTTATTGAAAATAATTTTTCATTGACTGTTTAAAAAAAAAAAAAAAATTTTCATTGCAAAAAATAACAGAAAAAGTTAATATATATATATACATTTTTAATGTTTTATATATTAATTTTTAAAAACATTACTAATATTAATATTAATCTGGATTT
The DNA here is from genome assembly GCA_028023455.1 of Epiperipatus broadwayi. Classification (NCBI taxonomy): domain Eukaryota; kingdom Metazoa; phylum Onychophora; class Udeonychophora; order Euonychophora; family Peripatidae; genus Epiperipatus; species Epiperipatus broadwayi. The sequence continues at coordinate 1,092,827 of JAQFVV010000065.1, forward strand.
TTATAGATTTTTTAAAAAATTTCACTGAGCTTTTATTAGTTATATGTGTTTTTGTCTTTTGTACAATCTTATATAATTATATCTAAAACTCCAAGTATATAAATTATACTTGAATTCAATCAAACACTATATTATTTTTTGTTGCCAATTTAATTTTATTTATGTCTTAATTAGTATATACAATTTTTAAAATATTCTATAATTAGTAAATAAACATATTCGTGTTAAAAACTAAGTAATATTGTAGAATATTTTATTTTTTTATTAATAATTTTTGTTATCTTAATGTTTATATGTATATAATTTCAAAATTAAAAGCTATTATAAATGTATTCATATAGTATTTTATTGTATATATAGCATTCATTACATTTACGAATCCATTTAATCCCAAGGCCTTGAAACCAAATGTCATTGATATGACAATCTCATTGTATTATTGTTTTTATTTTATTTTTTTAATTTTTCTTATAAAAGTTTAATTAACTGTACTAAAAATAATTAATATAACTAATTAACTATAAGTGTGAAATAAAATATTACAATAAACTGATTCTTGGAAAATGTTGTACAATAGTAATAACATGACAATTTGTCACTATATGCCTTCATAATTAAAAAAGAGACTATTCACTTAAGAGTAAATTTCATTTAACAATAGGTATTCGGTTTCTATTCTCCAATATTGGGAAGTATTAGATTACACACAAACTGAAGTTAAAAAAATAAATTGATCAGAAACACTCATCAATTAATTATTGTTTACTGAGAACAATTTGCTATTGTATGGAATATTATTACTTTTATTAAAATAGTCAATTTGTATTATGTATAAAAGTTTGTCATTAGAACTGAAACTATACATGGACTTGTGGATAATCCTCTTATATATAAATAAGCCTTGAAGCAAAAAAAAACATTATTGAACTCAGTTATTGTAAAAATTCCAATCTTTGATTCTAATATCAGAGGGTGAAATGAAATATATCTTAAAAATTCATCCTTTTTAATGAATAGAAAATAATGAACATTTATTAAATCCAAAAACAATATATATTTTTATCCATTATCTGTACGGATACATGTATATAAATAAATAGATTAAAATATACTATATGATTTATATAGATCTACAGTGGAACCATGAACTATGCTATATTTTATATCAAGCCTCTCTCCCATACAAATGTATATAGTGTATAATAACTTATATTTGTTGATTAACCTTGATTAAAATAGAATATGTATTATTTATTGAACTGTGCATGTACAATACATTTCATCATACACATATATAACACAAACAGCTTTTATATGTATAGTAAACATATATAAAGATTATAGTATAAACAAAAAACTTTTAAAAATAATAATATAGTTATTAATAATAAATTGAGAGAACATATTTACATATATTTTACTAAGTATGCATTCATTCAAGCAATAAGAAGAATAAGAAAAACTAACTCCTGTGTAGTTTTATTTTTAAAATAAAGTAAATAGTGAAATATCTAAGTTTCATCAGTATTAAATACCCTCTGGATGATTTTTTTTTCCAATAACATTTTGCTTTTATGGAAACATGAAATACATATATTGAGGACCACATATCTTTTTCACATGCATGTAGTCATGTATACTGGTTGCTTGAGATAGAGTGGATGATAAATAGACTGAAAAATTCTAAGTTTAAATCCCTCTATTTACACATATAAAAAACATTCAGTATAAAAAAAAATTACTTACTACCTTACAATTACATATTGCTTGGGAAATAAATTAATTTTAGTATAAGTTCAGTCCTGGAAACATAATGGATGAAATTAATCATAGAATTAAACTTTGTTGCAGTGCTTTTGGTAGAAATAACTTTATACTAAAAGGAAATATGCCTATGTGTTTGAAAAGAAAGGTTTTTAATAAATGTGTTTTCCCAGTTCTTACTTATGGATCTGAGACTTGGACACTTAGTAGAAGAGCAATACAGAGACTTCAGACCACTCAAAGAAGTATGGAGAGATGCATGTTAGGAGTAACAAGAAGAGATCAAAAGGACAATATATGGGTAAGAGAACAAACAGGAGTTACTGATCTCATTGAAAAAATTAAAAGACTGAAGTGGAGTTGGATGAACATATTGTTAGAAGAGATGATAAAAGATGGACAACTGAAATCTTAAACTGGAGTCCAAGAGATTGTAAAACACCCAGAAACAGACCACATGTGAGATGGATGAAATAAGAAAGTGTGCAGGGGTGATGTGGAGAAGCTAAAGATTGAAGATGGATTGAACTTAGAGAGACCTTCATCCTGCAGAGGATTGATAATGGTTGATATATGATGATGATGAAGTTCAGTCCATCTCTTTCCTATTAATATATATGGATACATGAGGTCCAATAATATGAAGGATTATATTGATGTAATGCTACATGAGTATGGCTATAATATCAAGTCCACCAAGGGCTTTGAATATTCCATCACCAATTTTTCAATGAAATGAATGGCTGACTAGTTGAAGGGTGAGGAGATTGAAGCCTGTCTATTAAAATTGAAAAATTGCTATAATAATATAAACTGAGCACTGATTGCATATATGTGTGGGAGATTATGATCTGGCACAAAGTGATGAGTCCTGGTTCTGCATAAAATATGTATATTGTGAATCATGTATTTTTTTGCATGTGTGTGATCATGTATATTGGTTGCTTGAGATAGAATGGAGGATGAATAGACTGAAAAATCCTAAATTCAAATTCATTTATTTACATGAATAATGAAACCATTATCAAGAAATTAGGATTTCTGTAATTGTTTAGGCATTTTAAAATTAGTATCAACTTTTATAGTTCTAAAATTTTGTAAAATTTAGCATTATGCTTACAGAATATTTTATTATACAAAATATTGCACATTGAATTTGGAAAGGATAAGAAAGGGAGAATAAAATGTATATGCTTTCAACATAAACCAAAGAAATTTTATTAATATATATAATAATGTATAGCACTCCTAAACAGAAAAACAACTAATGGTATATTGTTAAATTTATTTATAAATTTTTATATTTTTTAAAATGTCATATCTTATGCAATGCTCAGAAAGGAAAAAATGACTACATGAATATCATAAAATTTGCAAATTTTAATGTTTTTTCTTTGTTTATTTATTTATATTTTTGTTTATTTATATTTCTTTTTTGATTAGTATATAATTGAAGTCACATAATTAGATACAGCACAAATTGCAACAGCTACAATGTATTTACATTTTATGGATTTGCTTATAAATTTATCTCAAAATGTATATTTATCTTTTTATTTTTTGTCTTTTTTCTATGTTTTTTTTCTCTTCTGAAATTAGAATGATCATAAATGTTGATGAGTGATTGCTATTAAGGATAGTAATAACCAGAAGCCAATAAACATCACATGACCACCACCTCTTATGCCTGTGTATAACTGTTATTAAAACAAGCAAAACTCACTATATATATTGACACACACAGCAAGCTAGAGTAATCAATGGATGCCACTAGTTTCTGGCTTATGGCCTTTGTCAGTGAGGAGCCTTGGATCTGAGAGCACTGCACCTAGATCTTAGGATCTAATGCAACCCTCCAGCAACCACCTTTTATCTCCATTTAACTACAAAACTATGAGTCTTAAACTGAAAACACCTTAATGTTTTCAATCCAAGCTCATTAGCTTATATAGTCATATGGGTCTGAACCCAGTTCAGTACCCATACACTTTGGTGTCTTTGGTTCTTTAATAACCATAGCCACCACTATCCTATTAGGCAGGATTGGTTTTAAGCCAATAAACATCACATGACCACCACCTCTTATGCTTGTGTATAACTGTTGTTAAAACAGAAGCAAAGTAAAAATATTTAAATATTAATATTATATATTGTTAAATAGTAATTTTATTTATACTTCTAAGAACAGTTATCTTCATTTTAATCAAGAACTATATATTGTAAGCTTGAATAGTCAATGAACATCAGATAGAAGAATGCTATAAAATCCACATTTTAAAAACATTTCTGATTTTTGCTTTCATCAGCAAAAATTAGAAGTTAGAATTGAAACTAATATATCTATGAGCTTCACAGTTATCTTTTAATGTTTTATAACAAGAATGAGCAAACATTGGCCCACAGATTGCATGTGACCTGCAACAATATTTTGTGTGGCCCACAACTCATGCAGAAGTATTAGATTATTTTTAAAATTTTACCATAAAATGTTAAATTATATAAACAAAGGACAAGTCTCTAAATTTATTTAGTATATTATTAACTGGTCAAGTAAAACATACACACCCATACGCACATACAACACTGGATATCATCCTAATTACCCAAAAGGATTTTAAAAACTTGATGTTGGGAAAATTCATTGATAATATAAAACCAATTTCTGGCATGATTGCAACACTTTCCTCTAGTATGAGTATTTTATATATCAGAAATTTTACATGTAACCCACTAGATAACTTACAGATGTCTATTCCACTCATGGTCAGAAAATTTTGCCTACTCATGCTTTATACTATTCAAGTTAATATTATGAAAGTAAAAAAAAAAAAAAAAGGTTTTGAAAATATCTTGCTTGCATCGGTATATATAAGGTCCATGTGAATGTTTATTCATAAGATTGACATGTGTTTACTGTGAGTGTATGTTTGTCTGTAAGGCTATCACATGTCAAATTCACAACCAATTAAAAATAACTGTTATATTTGTCTATAATACTGTCAAATTTACAATTGAAAAATCAGAAAAAAAACTTTAAATTTACTTTTATAAATAAATAACTATACCCAACTAAATCATAATTTATATTATGAGAATGTTATGCAAAGGAAATAATAGTAATCTGTATTTTTTATTATGAAGGAAATTTTATGTGAAGGAAATAATTCAGCCATTAATAAAGCATAATTTTTATAGTTGTCCATAATGCTGTCAAATTCATATATCAAATATAATAGATGTATTTAAATTGTAATTTAGTTTTATTATTTTAGCTTTATTAGTACCTTGCTGGGTACATTTCTGAAGTATACCAAACCATTCTTTTATATAACATTAAAATCTTTTGTTTAATTTACATTAAATCTTTAAAAAAATGTGCTAAAGCAACCAATTAAAAAAAACAATGACCTCTCCATAGGCCGTATACAATCTGGTAGTTATATAAATATGATGCATATCACTTTCTATATATTTTAGACTCTTATTGTAATTGCACGAGAAAATTGTGATTTTATTTATTTATATATTATTAACTATTACTTCCACATACCCAGATGCTAATTAGTTTATTATCTCTAAATTTATTATCTCTAAGTTTAATTGTTGGGTTTTGTATGTAGGTATGTTAAGTTCTTTGCCTAATACTATTATCAAGCAATAATCTGTATTCTTCAGCAGCTTTTGCTTTATATATATATCCCATCTAATTTTATATGTTCTTCCTCTTTTAATTTTTCAATCTGAGCTGTTACTACATCTTGCCACTTTTCTACATTTATTAGATTTTTTTTTTTTATTATCTAGGTTTTAATTTTGAATATTTAAACTAACTTTATTTATTTATAGTATATATAATTCATACATATTCATTTATTAAATCTGTTGATTTTTTTTTATAATAAATATTTAAAATTAAGAGCATGCTAATTTGCTCTAAACAAGCTTTTTTTTATTTATGATAAATGCTACTACAAGAGAAGGCATTCAAATCATTTTTATCTTGGATTGTCCCCATCCCCAAACCGGTTTCGACCTATGGGTCTCTTCAGTGAGGAGTTGGGACATTAGATTCAAAAAACCAACTCAAGCAAAGCATTTATCTAAAAGTTAATTGTTAGAAGAAGATCTGAAACTTTTAGACATCTACATGTCTTTAAAGTCAGCTCTCTAACTGAAAAAATCATATGGGCCTGAACTTCATTCAGATACTCCATATATTAGTAGGCTTAGCCATTTAATTTAGCCAAGGCCCAATAGCAAAATAATAATAGTAATAATAACAAGTCAGATGTCACATGACTTATATATAGCTTGCACTTACAAATATGTAAAATTAAGAGCATGCTAATTTGCTCTAAACAAGCTTTAGGCCGAAAACGGTTTGGGGACAATCCAAGATAAAAATGATTTGAATGCCTTCTCTTGTAGTAGCATTTATCATAAATAAAAAAAAGCTTGTTTAGAGCAAATTAGCATGCTCTTAATTTTACATATTTGTAAGTGCAAGCTATATATAAGTCACGTGACATCTGACTTGTTATTATTACTATTATTATTTTGCTATTGGGGCTTGGCTAAATTAAATGGCTAAGCCTACTAATATATGGAGTATCTGAATGAAGTTCAGGCCCATATGATTTTTTCAGTTAGAGAGCTGACTTTAAAGACATGTAGATGTCTAAAAGTTTCAGATCTTCTTCTAACAATTAACTTTTAGATAAATGCTTTGCTTGAGTTGGTTTTTTGAAACTAATGTCCCAACTCCTCACTGAAGAAACCCATAGGTCGAAACCAATTTGGGGATGGGGACAATCCAAGATAAAAATGATTTAAATGCCTTCTCTTATAGTAGCATTTATCATAAATAAAAAAAAAGCTTGTTTAGAGCAAATTAGCATGCTCTTAATTTTACATATTTGTAAGCTATATATAAGTCATGTGACATCTGACTTGTTATTATTACTATAATAAATATTATAGAAAGATGTTAATAGTTAAGATGAAAGTGATAATTTTGTCAATAATAATTAAAGATTTCTAAGTTATGTTTGAATATACATGTGTGAATATTTATTTATTTAAATCATTTAAATGAATATTATTTTTGTTTCCTTTATTATTATTTGCATAATTGCAAAGGTTAATAACAGTGACCTTTTGTAATGTAGCATAATTAAATGGTTAAAATTTAAGCCACAATATGAGATCTTTGTGTGGGAGGGTAGGAGGTCATTTTGCCTAGAGAGAAGACTTACCCTTTTTAAACCGTGCAGAAATGAATTAATTTTTGTTTTGTTTTTATGTATAAATTTGCAGAAATGAATTATTGCTTAGTTCTCCGACTGAATATCTTATAAAAAGATTTACCAACAGAAAGGAAACAAAAGCTGTAGAAAACTGTTCCCTGATAAAACATGTCATTAGTATTCATAAAGATTGACAAAGTTGACAGTTTAAACGAATCTATTAACTTTTTTTTAAATTAGCATTATTTGATCGTGTAGTAATCTCAAACCAGGTATCAATTGTAAAAACTTTACAATTTCTTTAAAATAATAATAAATTATAATATATAAGGACAGTAATAAATATTTCAAATAGGCTTCTTAGACGTTCTTTTTTCTATAAATAAATATAAAAAAAGTACCATAATTTGTCCAATATTGAATATCAAAGTACAGAGTCAGTTCCTCGATTTAATCGCAACCCTTAAACTGTGCTTATTAAAATTATTTAGTAGACCCTCATGATGCAAAGTTAGCGAATCCACCTATATGTCTACTAGGGGTCAAGTCGAGGCTAAATAAAATTCTTTTCCAGATACTTAAAAGAATTTTGTTAGATAGATAGCCGATATCCAGTTTAGCTAATCATTCAATGTTAATCAGTACATGAATATCCGGCTATCTTTAGCTAGTGGGTAAAATAAGAATAGAGAGCTGCTTAAACCGTCACCACTTGGCAATTGGCAGGTCTTGTGAGTATTGCCTTCTCCTTCACTATTCCGCCTTTGATTTACAATAAAATAATTGTAATAACTAAAATACAGGCATATTATATATTTGTGTCAATATATGTAATATATAGGGTATATGAGCACAGACTTTCACACCATCCTCCACTCTATCTCATAACACTGATACACCGAACACATATACGTCGAAAAGATAAATAACCACCGATAAACGTATTTCATGCTAAATCAGCAATCATCAGTTGGTCCAGATTATCATCCCCACACATATATGCAACAAGTGCTCAGATATATATTAAGATAGCCAATCTTCACACTATAATGGACAATCTTCAATCCATTCCACACTCCAACTGTAGTAGGAATATTTCTTCTGTCTTAAGATCAACTTTCAACCGAGACAAAACAATATGTTAAAAAAAAGAAAAAAAATAATTTGATTTACAAGTATCAAACTTATTTCACTCACAACGTTGACATGATATACCCTAGATAAATATATTAATGATTATTACTAATCATTTATTAAACTAGAGATTAACTCAAGCCCAGATATGTTTCAAGAATGTGTAATTGAGAAATTAAAAAATACATGTATAAAAGAAAAAATATAGAAATATTAAAAAAATTTAAAGATGAAGCGGCAAGAAAAACTATAAAAAAGTCAAAAATATAAAACAATATATTGATGTTGAAAGGAAAATATGGTATTTTTCTGTTATGTGGAGTCATTTGATTTTTTTTAAAACGTATAAGCAAAATATCTATAATTCAGATCCCGGAGATCAGAAAAATTTAATTGCATCCATAAGTGACTTGAATACATTATTATCTCTGATTTTTACTTTTCAAATGAATTTGTCCAATTTTGAGTTCAAATGCGGCTGCATTGGTATTCTGCGTTGTTTATTTTGGCATCATCGATGTTGACTTTTTTTTGACAAGTGGATTTTCTGAAGTTTCAGAAAATATACGAACCAAAGTAGAGTTTAATTTCATGATTTCTTTAACACAACAGCCTAGCTGGCAGTATGGCCTCTCTTTTAACAAAAATTTTGGTAAAAAGCAGAGTAAATAAATTATTTAATGAAAAAAACAAATAAATTAACACTTTTTTTACTTAACAATATTTCTGTACTTTTATTAATTATTATTTTTTCATAAATTTTCATGTAAAATATTAATTTATAATAGATGTGAATTTTAAATTGGCAATCTGAGTTGAAAATCTGATGGCTCCAGAAATTGATAACAGAAATGTGGCAGCATTTGAAGCCTTATTTGACTGAATTTATTTGAAGACTGAAAGTTGGAGACAACAAATTAATATAAAAAACCAAATGGTTCCAAAAACAGGAAAGTATTGAAAAAATTGTTTTAGCAATAAGAAGGAAAAAAGGAGTTATTACTAAAAAGAGAGTTGACATCATAAAATGTGGGGAAGAGTTCTAGAAAGAATTACATGGCTATAAAAACAAGCAAATAAGATATTTCTATAATTGCTTCATCTTCTGAATTGACAATGATTTCAAATAAAGAGATGAAATATGTAATCAAATATATGAAGAAAGTAAAAGCTAAGGAAATGATATCTTAAAAGAATCAGATAAAATTAATAATAATAAAATTTCACATGATCACCATTCCTTATGCTTATACAAGCTGTTTTTCACAGAGTCAAAACTCTCCATACAGTAGCACCACTCAGAGCAAGCCAAAGTAATCAATGGAAACATAAAGAATGGTGATCATGATGTTTGATGGTTTAATAATGGGGATATTGGATGAATAGGGATTAGATAGGGATTTAATGCACAAACCTTTCTGCATCCATTGATTACTTTGATTGCACTGAGTAATGCTACTGTATGGAGAGTTTTGCCTCAAAATATGGCAACTTTTGACTGCAGTAATGATGTTGATATTTATGAAAAAACATTAGAGAAGATATCAGAAATTTCTGATCTACCAGTCTTTTATCAGTTCTATATAAAATCTGGTTGTGAGTTTTCATATAAACCAATATGGCACCCGGTATTTTTAATAAATCTATAGTTTCAGAGACCCCAAAAAATGTTTACAAAAAAAATGCCTGCTAGGAAGCATCATCTTTAATATTTACATTTTATGTTTCATTACTATTATTTTAAAAAAAAATCATTGAGGAAAAATTAATTACAATATTTACAGTTTATTTTCTTTTTCTTTTTTGGATTAACTTATTAACAGAAATATAAAAGAACCATATAAATACAATATTTACATTTTATCTATACCAGCAGCATGCAATCATATTGTGACCATTAACACACATTTTTGGGAGGGCAGGATCCTGTACCTTTGGAAATAATCCACTGCATCATGTTCCGAGACATGAAGGTCCCAAATTTTTATCATTGTAATAATTTACTAAAAAAACTGCTGACAAAAAGAAACTTGCTGAATTGAACCAAACTACAACAAAGTTAAAATTGTATTATCACTTTCCATATTATAAATAAAAAGAAATGAAATAGAGCTTCTTGATGAAATTTATTAGAATTTATTCCTTTTTTTTTAATTTAACAGTCAATTTATTAATTTTACTTTAATTTAACAACTAACACATCTTCAGTAGATTATATGTCCTCAAAGATGTAATTTTATCAAAAATATGGGCTGCCATCTTAGTTTACTTGAAAACTCACAAGTACCTAAACTCTTTCACCAAATAATTATATTTCATCCAATTCAAACCAACATAAAGAACAAGCTAGATTTGATTATAAAAAGGTCTGATTAATGTGAGCTTATAAGTTACTTAAATACACATTTATGTAGTGTAATATTTACTGAGGCTATAACCTCGATAATATGCATATAAAATGCGATAGTAGGGACCTCTACAGGTGTTTTAACCACAAGCTTACGCTATGGAAGAAAAGAGGAGAACTGTGATAGAGTGATTTCATAGCTTCAAAAGTTTTTATAGTACACCTGGGTCTTGTTTTATGCAGTAGATAGGTTTCTCAGAAAACACGCACAAAAATAGAATTTAACTTACCTTGAAAAATGAGGGATATGTACTATAGTTTTCAAAAATCACATAAAAACAAAGCAACAACATAAAATTACTTTAAAAATCACATTAAAAAATAAGGAAATAAAATATGACTAATAAAAAATTTCAAATTTGAAAAAAATTGATACAAGACAAACTTTTTTTTACTTTTTTTATTAACTACAGTATTTAATTTTATTCAAAACAATATATTTTTATGTGTAATTTACAGTATTTCATGTTTTTTCATACATGTACAGTATTTTAACCAGTATCACTATTTGACGATATGCAGATTCATTTGTGAACTGGTAAGACATCAGGTTCATCACAAGAGGAAATACAACTAGCGCCAACTTCATTTTTTTAATTGCTCTTATAGTGGACTCACCCAAACTAAAGTGTTTTCCAAATGCTGTTGATCTTTTCCATTTTGCTAAGTGATCTAAAATTGAAATTTTTGTTTCCAAAGAAATTCATTTTCTTGGGTGTTTTTTCCGTTCCATTAGGTAAACTAAAAGTTTAAAATAAAAATAAGAACTTAGACTTATGATAATTAAAAGACACCTATTTACCATTGTTGAGCAAAATTTAATTAAAACTAACAATTTTGTCTTTAATTTTTTAATTTTCAATTTCGTTTAAAAATCAAACTTCATTGTCTCACATCATATTAATTTTAGATCACATTACATAATTTTTAAATTGTTAATTACAATTAAAATCAGATTTTAATTTTTAATTGTCAAATTTAATTGTGCCCACCTCTGTTACTCACCTTTTAAAAATAAACTTATGGACATTAAATGATTAATTGATTACATACTCTTTTTAAAAAGCAAAAATAGAATGTGATTTAAAATGCAAAAACAACAACATTAATAGTATAGGCATCTATAACATGTAAATAGATAATGTGTGTATATCAAATGGGGAAATCCTGATTTTAAGTGAATTATGAACTTTTTTATTGTATAAAATCTATTACAGTACTATTATAAAGTGCTGAAAATATTTAAGTTATTAGATGGAAGTCGAACTTTGATAATTGCACTATTACTTGAAATATTATGTGTGAGTGTGCAAAATTTATAATATTTAAAGTAATAGTGCATTATCAGAGCTCGACTTCTGATCTAATAATTTTTATTACATAAAAGAAAACTGCATACAAAGATATTAAGAAGAAACATGAATCGCATAACTTCAAAATCGCATTTAAAAAATCCGCATAAAATGAGACCCAGGTGTAGTTTAATAAATATTCTGTAGATTTAAAATGGAAATCTAAGGAAATGAAAATGCATGGTTGTTATTTTTACATTTGATGTTGTTTTTATAAGTAATGATTTAGAGTTTCAGAAAATATCTAAGACAAATTGTATGAGAAAAAAAATAGGACTAAAGATAAATGCTAAAAAGTCTAATGTCTAAATAACTTTTTCAGAAAAAAACAAGAATGATAAACATGAATTAGAAAAACCATGACAAATATCTTCTTCAGATTTTAAATGCGGTTGGAAATATAATGGCTGAAATTAATGATAGAATTAAAATTTAAATGATGTGCTTTTGTTAAAAATAATTTAATTATAGGGAATTTAAACATAGACCTTCAAACTCCTTTCAGCTGTCCACTCTATTTTATACAACTGATATTCATGGTCACACACATGTGAAAAAGATAAATGACCTCTAATAGACATAAATGATTTTGAAAATCTGTGTTCAAATATCCTACAATTACAACTAATGTCCAAAAATATGAATTATACTTGTATTCAAATGTTAAAAATAATTTAGTATTAAAAGGAAATATGCTCATATGTTTAAAAAGGAAAGTGTTTAATAAATGTATTTTACCAATTTTAAATATGGATTTAAGATTTGGAAACTTATCAGAAAAACATTACAGAGAGTTCAGATTACTCAATGAAGCATCAAAAGATATATATTGGGAGTTACAAAAAAAGATAGAACATGAAGCATGTAGATAAAGATCAAATAGGTATCAATTAAATAATTAAAAGACTAAAATAGACTTTAGCTGTATATATTTCTAAAGGAGATGATAATAAATGGTCAGTTGAAATTTTAAACTAGATTCCAAAAAATTATAAAAGTTTTGAAAAAGTGAGATGGATTAATGATATAAGAAAGTTTGTTGATATGTGTGAAGAGGAATTATAGATCAGAGAAATTGAATTAATCTTGGAAAGATCTTCATTTTGCAGTGGCTCAATAATAGTTAAAACTGATAACAATGATCATCATCAGTCTTATATTTTATAAAATTATAACTATTTAATTATTGTTTTTCTTTCCTCTTATTTTATTTTACTTATCATTAAGCTAATCTAAAGAAATCAATTTACTTTCACAATTTTTTTTAAATATATTAAAAACACTTGTTTTATTAAACAACAAATTTTTAGCATAACAAATATACTTTTAATTTGAAATGTCTAAATTTGTAAAAGAATAATTTTTTTTTTTTTTTAATTTCATTTTATCTAAAAATGGTATTGTACTATTATTTAAAACATTATATTTCTACATATTTACCAATAAAATATTTCAGAAATATTGAATAGTAAAAATAAATTATTTTTTAAAAACACAAATGATTAATATTACATGCATTGAGAAGATTGATAAAAATTAAGTTTTGCAGCAGAAAAAATGAAAGTCACTAGAGAGTTCCCTTTTTATTTTTTTGTTATTTAAGGAAAACAAATAAATTGATCATTGACTTTTTTTGCCATACTATATGCAGCCCTTTATGAATTTTATACTTCCAAATATAAAGGCCCAATTAAATCAGTTTAAAGCTGCAATGATATTTTTTATTGACAATACTCAAGTTTCTCATTTATATTGTCTTTTGATTTTTAGTAAATTGAGTCCAAAAAATAACTTTTTGTCAAGTGTTGGTGGCCAAGTGGTCAGCACAGCTGCCTTATAAGCAGTTGTCCCGGATTCATGAGTTCGCTTCCCAGCCGATGCTTTGACACATGAAAAAAAAATAATTTTTTTTCAATAGTGTTATATCCACCAGTTATAATAATCACTGGTGAACAATCTAGGCAGTAAGCTAACCCTTGCACTGACTATATATCTACACAATAATTTTATGACAAAGACTAACGCCGGTGGAATAAGAAAACAGATTTAATTATAATACACTAATATATACATATTTACAGTAATACATTTAAACAATCATAATCTATTTATATTAACAAACCTGAAGGCATACAAAAATAATAATGAAGATCTATATGACCTACTTTATAGTCCCTATGCTGACTCTTGGACGTTCAGAGGCCAGCTGTCTGCTCTGGGGCTGCCATGCTAAATAAGCGACGTTCAGCACTCTCCCCAGTTCAACTGCATTGGTAGAGCTCCCAGTTTTTTAAGTGTCAAAATGCTTTACACATTCACTCATTTTTCCAGTCCTGATTTTCTGGATTTGATTGGTCAATCTTGTCCATCCTTGTCGAATCAATCCCTCCCAGTTTACTTTTTGGTTTAAGTTTTACTTTGATTGATTATCCTTTGCAGTTCGATTGCTTTTTCATTAATCATCTTGTTTATCTGCAAAGTTCCTTCGTTAAATAACCTTCCTATCTAAAAGGATTTGTTTACATGTTGTTTTAAAAAATAACACAGCTAATAAACTATAATATTATTTTAAATTAACGAAGTATTTTTATCTTCATGTATATATATATAACTTATGTATGTCTATGCAATATATTATACACATACATACGTTTAAATATTAAATCCCTATTTACAATATTTACTCTTATTATTTTGTGTGTATGTGTATTCTAATTATACACATACATAACAATACTTCTCCCAAGTTCGAAGATTATTTGTTAGTCTTCGGACTTAAAATATAATCATTTAAATATTTGGGAGGGTTTATTTTCCTTTTTAGTCATTGCCGTGAATTATTTTCCATTTGTAGTGGTGATTTCTCTGTAGGCAAAATGTTTAATTGAAAATCAGTTTCTTGAATGGTGCAAATTTCCGGTTTATTATCATTTTTTAGAGTCTCGTTGGTTTCTGTTGTGCTGAGATTTGGAATCCAGTCATCACTTTCATTTCTCCGTAGCTGGTTCGCATGTTTTTTTAATATCTTACCATCACCCATGCAAACTGTCATGACTTGTTTTGACAGTTGGCGAATAACTTCCCCTGGGAACCATCGATTTTTTAGTGTATTCTTTACCCACACTCCCTCTTGCGGCTGGAATTTATACGAACAACTCTGTTGTTTGTCTCGTTGTTTTGTTGGCACTATTTTGTTAGTTTTGTTCACAGTTTTCTGCCTAAATATATTTCCTCCAGTGATTTTCCAGATTTGGCCACTGGGGTAGAATGCTGGTGGAGAAGAGCAGTCAAGACAGCTTCACCAATTTTCATTTCGCCCATTTTTTTTATAGCTGACTTGAGGCTTTGCACTGCTCTTTCAGCCAGTCCATTTGATTGGGGGTGGTATGGAGGGGTGAGTACATGTTTTATTCCCCAATCTTGCATTGCCTCTGAGAACTTTTCCGATGTGAAACTTGTTCCATTATCTGAGACTAAAGTTTCTGGGAATCTGTGATGAGCAAAAATCTCATACAGAGTGCTAACTGTTACCTCTGTGCTGGTATTTTTCACTATTTTATACTCAGCCCACCCTGAATACGACTACAACTAGAAATAAATGGCCTTCAAATGGACCGCAGTGGTCTATACGGATTCGTTGCCATGGGTTGTCTGCTTTTGGCCATGTTTCAAAAGTTGGTGGTGCTTTAGCACACTGTTGGCAGTTCTCACATTTCTTTATATATCTTTCTATATCTACATTGATGTTTGGCCACCATATGATGCTACAAGCTAGGGCTTTTGCCCTCACAATGCCCGGATGTCCCTCATGAAGCAAGTTTAATATTTGTTGTCTCCCCACCACAGGTATCAGCACTTGGTCGCTCCTCAAAATGCATCCTTTACATATGGATAGCTGTTCATGGGCGTTCCATAATTGTTTGTGGAGAAAACTTGGACGTTTGTTCAGCCATCCTCCTCTTATCTTATTTATTATCCATTGATAGCCATCATCTTCTTCTGTCCATCGAGCTACAATTTTACTATTTAGGTTTTGCTTTTGAAGTACATCTATATAATTTACTTCTCTTTCTAATACTGCTGCTTCATCAAGATCGGGCATGTGTGATAACGCGTCTGCATGCCCAATTTGTTGTCCTTTTTTGTATTGCAGACTGTAATCATAGCCCGCAAGAACGTTAAGCCAACATAACATTTGGGGGCTTAAATGATCAGGTATATGTTTATTTCTGAATATTCCCAGCAGTTGTTTGTGATCAGTTATAATAGTAAATTTCCTCCCATATAGATATTGGTGGAATTTTTTCACTTGAACAAAATTGCGAGCACTTCCTTGTCCAATTGGCTATAGTTTTTTCTGCCTTGGACAATGTGTGTGAATCATATGCTATAGGCTGCTCTTCCGACTGGGCTGGGTGACTTAGTACTGCCCGACTCCAAATTCAGATGCATCGGTGGTCATTCCAGATCACTGTTGTAATGTACTAATAATTTCTCTGAAGTAAGCAGTGCTTTAGTGCGAATAAATGCTGTTTCTTCTTGCTCATCCCATTTCCATTTCTGGTTTTTCCTCAGTAGATTATATAAAGGAGTGGCCACATGGGCTTTTTCTTTTAAAAAAACTTTCAAAAAAATTCACCAAGCCTAGGAAAGCTTGTAGTTGCTTCATGTTTGAGGGTCTTGGTGCTTCTGCTATTGATTTAGCTTTTTGGGAGGAAGGGGATGTGCCGCTTCTCGATATAATGTGGCCCAGGAATTAAATTTCCTTAGTTTTTGAAATACATTTTTCAGTATTCAGCTTTGCACCAAACTCATTTAGCCATTCACATATCTTATCTACTCAGTTTCTAAGTTCTTTGACTGTGGTCGCTGTTACAAGGATGTCATCAAAATATGGTGTGACGCCATCTAATCCATTGAGTAGAGTTTCGATTTTCAACTGAAATATGCTAGGGGCCAATGTTATTCCAAATGGTAGTCTTTTACATTTGTATAGCCCAAGATGCATAGTAATTGTCAGTATTCTGGATGCTTCCTCTGTAACTGGTATTTGATGGAATGCAGCTTTAAGGTAACTTTGCAAAGAAATTAGATTTTTGCAATGAAGTGATAACTTCTCTAGCGTTTAGTACAGGGTATGCACTCTTGTTTAACGCTTTATTTACAGTTACTCTGTGATCCCCACACAAGTGTATCTGACCATTAGGTTTAGTTATGATTACTACTGGGGTGGCCCAATCTGACTTTTCTGTGGGTTCCAACACCCCTTTCTTGAGGAGGTCATTGATTTCTTTCTCTACTTTTACTTTCTGAGCGAACGGTACCTTTCTAGGTTTGCAAATTATGAGTAGAGCTGATGTGTTCATTTCTAACGATACCGGCTCAGTTTTAATCATTCCCAGCTCCCCATTAAATAAATTTGGAAATTTATTTTCCATTTCTTTTTCCAACTCGACATTTTGTACAAATGTCAATCTAATCCCTAATTTATTAAACCACTCATGGCCAATTAATGGATTTATTGGGGCGTGTACTATATATAATGGGAAATTGACAATTTTACCCTCTACTCTATTTGCTGGAGCTTTAACCACGCCCTTTATTTTAATAGCGGTGCCATTTACGTCTAATGCTTTCTTGTCAGTTTTTACTATTTCGGGTTTTTGCTTACAATTTTCTGTACCGGTCTGCCAATCGCGTAGTGTCCACTTCCATGTCTATAGGGCGATCGTATATTTTAACTTTTAGAATTATTTTCTCATTAAGACTGGTTGCTGTATTGTTAATCATTGCAAACTGTTTTTCTTTTTCCTGTAATTTACAGTTAGGACTGTTTCTTGTGTGGAGTGTTTCATTTTGTTCTCTCCTACACATGTTTTGCCTATGCCCTTTCTTATTACATAATTTACATTGTTCGCATCTAAAATAGCAATTAGTGGCTTTATGCCCTTTTTTCCACAACAAAAACAGATAACAGGGTTTCTACTATTACTGCCATTACTTTCATTATTTTCTGTGGATTTCTGTTCCACTGTTTTGAAAGTTTTGTAAAGTTCGGTCTGCTTATTTTCCCCGTTATTGAATTCTGTGTATTTTTTGGACTGTTCCAAGATGAGCTCATAGGCTTTGCTATGTTTTATTGCCTCCGTGTAATCGAGATTCATTACTGACAGTAGCTGTTGCCATAAGGTGTCGCTGTTTATGCCTGTCAGGAACTGTTCAAGGAGATCAAACATACATGCAGTCTTTAGCTAACCCTCACAGTGCACAATCAAAATCCTTAATCATTTCATTTCTAGCTTGCAAACGATGGTGGAACTGTAGTCTTGCAACATGACACGAAGGAGTGGGGTTAAAATAATTACCCAATTGCTCTTTGAAGTCACTTTATGAGCATTGCTCAGGGGTTAAAGGCGCTACTAACCGATTTGTGATTTCTATAACTGCTTTACCTGCAAAACATAATACGGTGGCTATTTTATACTTATTGTTTGACTCTATTAATAAAAAGATACTTTTCTATGTGTTCAACATACAGCGGCCAACTGCTCATCTCGTTTATGTCGAATTCGCCAATGGCCATATGCAATTTATCCATTATGCCCAAATATTGTACTTAAAAAAAATTCTGCTTTGAGTAAATGGCGAGTAACAGCAATTTTAATACCCACTACTCTAGCTTTACTAGGTTCAAACTCTTGACTGCACCAAATGTTATATCCACCAATTACAATAATCACTGGCAAACAATCTATGCAGTAAGCTAACCCTTGCACTGACTATATATGCATACAATAATTTTATGATAACGCCGATGAAATAAGAAAACAGAATTAATTATAATACACTAATATATACATATTTACAGTAATACATTTAAACAATCATAATCTATTTATATTAACAAACCCGAAGGCATACAAAAATAATAATGAAGATCTGTACGACCTACTTTATAGTCCCTATGCTGACTCTTGGATGTTCGGAGGCCAGCTGTCCGCTCTGGGGCTACCATGCTAAATAAGCAACGTTCAGCACCCTTCCCAGTTCAACTGCATTGGTAGAGCTCCCAGTTTTAAGTGTTAAAATGCTTTACATATTCACTCATTTTTCCAGTCCTGATTTTCTGGATTTGATTGGTCAATCTTGTCCATCCTGGTCGGATCAATCCCTCCCAGTTTACCTTTTGGTTTAAGTTTTACTTTGATTGATTATTCTTTGCAGTTCGATTGCTTTTTAATTAATCATCTTGTTTATCTGCAAAGTTCCTTTGTTAATTAACCTTCCTATCTAAAACGATTTGTTTACATGTTGTTTTAAAAAATAACACAGCTATTAAACTATAATATTATTTTAAATTAACGAAGTATTTTTATCTTCACGTATATATATATAAATTACGTATGTCTATGCCATAAATTATACACATACATAGGTTTAAATATTAAATCCCTATTTACAATATTTACTCTTATTATTTTGTGTGTATGTGTATTTTAATTATACACATGCATAACACATAGCTAAAATTTTAAAAAACAGACTCATTAAACATTTTTGTTCCTATTTTTGTTAACGCATAATTATTAATTAAAGTAATAAATAGATTTAAAAATGAATGAAAAACTTGTTAAAGAATTGAACAAATTTTGATTAAAAAGGAGAGTATTCTATCCATTAAAAACATTCTAAAACTTTTTTCATATATTTTATTTAGTTATTTTTTTTGTTAATAATTTAATAAATATTACTTTTTAAGAAAATATTATACATCATTTTTGTACATAAGACTATCAGACCAGCTCTACTAGAAAATAATGAGTTTTGTACTAAAATATGCTTATTTTTTTTGCAATATGGATATCTATATAGTAGGGTATATGTATGTTATTATTATTAGTTATTAGCATGTAGACAACACTTTTTCACATTCATACAAAAAGCATTCTCCTAAAATGGCTTATCATAAATTTACTGTAAAGCTTTGAATCTACACACATTTTAATTATATGATAAATACATATAAAAAGGACAAATTCTGGATTAACCAACAATTGACTCAGATCTTTACCTCTTACATATCTTGTTCTCATAGTTAAATGTTTTCCATAAAAATTCCTCAAATTCAATTTATAAATGCATTTGTTGAGCATACTCACTTGAAAATATTGTCGTTAGATAAATACATTGGCAATTATTGATTATTATTATTATGTAACTTTTAAATCTAATTAAAGATTAATGTATCAATTATTAAATGCAAGCATAAATATTATTCATTTAATTTTCTTTTTTCTATTCATGCATTACATCATAGATATACTATAAAATATTCAATCACAGTGCAAAATTAATGACAAGTATAAAAAAGGCAATTCATTTTAATGATGACTTTAGCAACCTTTATCCTTTACATATCATCATTATCATAATTCAGTATTTATCTACAACAAATTACCTTCAATGAATGCTATGATTCTGGATGTTGCAGCCTAAAGCATGATCACCAATGTTTAAAAATGGGGGAATATATCTATTAAAAATAGTATAAGAAGAGAAGGGTAAAAATGGAGAATTATAATTCATATTCCAAATGTAACATTTTTTGAGCACATTCACTTGCTAATATTGACTTTTAGCATTACTAATTATTTATTAGGCTACATATTATTTAATTTTTGTTCTAGATATAAACTTTGAACTTAATTTAACAGATTAATATATCATTTATAAAGTACAAGGATGAATATTATTTATTTAACATTTCACTCTTTTTCTAAAAATGTTGATAACTTAGATATACTATAAAACTTTTAACTTCATTACATTTAAAACATATGGCTAAAGACACATAAAAAAGGAAGCTGATCTCTTAAATGGATTTTTACTAAATAAATTATTAATAATAAACATTAATATATTTTTCTAAAGATAGTATTATCAAATAAATGTTTTCTAAAATGGCATGCTTGTAAATTGAAGAGTAATAATTTGTGGCAATAAATACTGAACTAAGAGGATGAAAATATGTTTTGAGATAGATCTTCATCACTTGTTTATGATTGGTTCATCTAGAAGTACATCTTGGGGATCATTTGTCTTTTCATGCATATTTAACCATATATTTTAAATATATATAGAAATTTAAATTAAGATCTAATGTTCATATATAAATTTAAAATAAAAAATAATATCTAACTTAATAAATGATCAGTAATAATTCTTAAACCACTAAGCATTACATGATCACCATTTCTTATGCTTGCTCATAACTGTTATTAAAACAGGCAAAACTCTCTATTCTGGCATCCATTGATTACTCTGGCTTACACTGAGTGGCACTACTGTATGTAGAGTTTTGCCTGTTTTAGTAATTCTTAATGTATTTATCTAAAGATGATCTCTTCATTTGTTAAATGAACACATTCAAGTACTATTGTATTTGTAAACTGAATTGAAAGAATGATCTATCATCTGTTTGATTCTTCAAACTGTTTAAAAATACAGTAATGACAGAAAATTATAATACGAATTAACTTGTCTCAATACAACCAAACCAAAATATGATAGAGACACACTATAATTCATAATACAAAAACTAAAGAAACGGAAATACATTTTAAAAAGTACAAAACTAATGAAAAACAAAAGAGATGTGGATATATAAAAACCCCAAAATTCCCTAGTGAATATATCTGAATGCCATATTTAGCATAATATATTTTTTAGCATCAAATAAAAAACTCACATTATAATGAAAATATGGTATATACAATAAGAATATTTATGTGTGTGTATGCTTACGCTGAAAAAAAAAGTTTATTAGTTATAAAAACAGAAAATGAAGGGTAGAATAGTTTTTTTATAATAATAGTAACAGATATATTCATTTTAATACTGCATTTAAACAAGGGTTATAAAATTTAATAATTGTTCTGCCCCAAAAAATTTATTTTAATAATAAGAGTGAAAGTCTCACGAGATGAACGTTGCTGAATTTATCCCAATCTAAAATAAATAATCAAATGGTTTATTGTTTAGGAGTTTATAAGAAGTTTGAGCATCAGAAGTGATGAAGTGAGCCACAAATCATGAAGTTTACACCCCAAATTCTACCACTGAACCAAGCCATACAAGCAGTATATAGTAAATCAAGGATTCTCATTTAAATAAATCAATAAATAATCTCACATTGATTAACTGAATGGAACTTTTGTACTCAAACTATTTCTTGAATGGCTAAACATCAGTTGATCTTCTGAGAAACTAACCATATGATTATTATTAATGGCAATTGTTATTCTGAATCCAGATTTTTAAATGTGCTTTGGATCATGTGGCTTTACCAGAAACTCATCTTGCAAAAATAAATAAAATATCACTTTCTTATATATTTAGGAGCCCCCCAAAAAACTATGTAAAATCTAGCTAAGATAAATACAAATCTTATATAAATAATGGCAAAAAGGTTATCCTCATTAGCCATTGCCTGGTAAAGGCCTCTCCAGTAAATTTATATAAAGATCTATTATCAATTTTTTTGTAATGATTCAGTAACCTTTTTATCTTTCAATTTTATTGAAGGTCTTTGACATTCAATAAAAACTTATTCTAGGTTTATCAATTAGCTTCTTGTTATGAGCTCATGCCATCTCATTTAATTAATCTTTACAGTAATGTCAACAAATGTAGTCTTTCCTTAGATTTTCCAACATATTTTTCTCTAAGTTTTTGTGATCAAATGCAAACCTGTGTTTTGTTTTCAATTCAAAAACCATATATCAAAAAAGCAACATACACTGATTACATTAAAAAAAATTGTTTCCTTTAAATCCAATATTAAATCTACTATATGCAGTTTACATGATTTTAATTCTTCAATTTATTCTTTAGCCACCATTTTATTTATTTCTTTTTTTTATTAACTTTAGTAAGTTGAAAAATTAAATGACACTGTAGTGATTTTAACATTTTAGCTAATAAAATAGTGTCTGCAGGCATAATAGGACTGAGATTACTAAAATATATATTTAACAATTTGAAATCTGATTTGTAATGAGTGCGCATGCAGATTGATTTCAGTTCTGAACTTTAAAAATTTTTAAATTTCAGGAAATTAGCTTGATAGTAATAAAAAAGCTGACGGTGGCTGGGTACCAGATGCATAATTGTATGGTTTCCACTTTGACTCTTAAACCTTATTACTTAAAAAAAATGTAGAAAATAATCTAGAAGGGTGAAGATAAATAATAATAATGTAATATATCAATTCATAATCTTAAATTTATTTATATTTCTAACTAAATAACGTTTCCTATGTTATATATAGAGCTCGCAAATAAGCTCTTAACAAGCTTTGCAGAATATCCCCAACCCAGACTGTTTTCTGGTACTGGCTTCCTCAGTGAGGTACTAGGATATTCAAGCATTATATCTTTAGAGCTATATACAGTATACGCAAACACATTAATATATAACATTGATTTATATATATATAAATGATCCAGTGCCAAATACAAATATCATTAGTGCACTGGATATTTTCTGCTGTCATGACATGAATTTTTTTCATTTTCCATGCATCAACTCATCTATCCACACAGTTTATCTTGAAGCCCTATAATTAACAATTTTGTAATTAATGAAGTTTAAAATTTATAATTAATGAATAAAAATATTTTCCGTCTCTTTTGTTATTATTAATTTGAATTATTATTCAATTTTGGAAAATTTATTTATTTGTTGTATATTTGAAAACAATGTATAAAGTTACTAAAATAATTATCTACGCATTTTTTAAAACTATACATTGTTAATAAAAATATTATAATTTAATGAAAATTGTTTTTATAATACTTTACGATTGAAATCCACCAACCACTCATTGAGTACTAATGGGAGAAAAATTTGGAACTGTCTACTACACAATTCTGTCATTTTTCAACCAAGTTTTTAACATTATTTTATGGTTTGTTTATTTAGCGTTGATACAATCATTGGAAACAGGATAAGTATATTATATAATATTTATTGCACTGTTTTATTCTTAGCAAAATTTTATATACATTTATTCTCTATGATGTATTATTGGATTTAAAAATAATCACATTTTGTGATGCTATTATGTATGATAGTGAATGACTTATGATTATTGCTGATTGGTAAAACAATTTAAATAATTATTATTATATCTGCTATTAATTTTTAGTGTGTTTACATAATTGCTACATCTGATTATTTTATTTTAAATGTAGAGTGTTTAAAATTAATACCATAATTTAAATAATAATAAAAATTATATATATATGGTTAATATTAAGAAAAATTGTATGAATGTTTTGTCTTTCATTCACTTTAAAACTGAATGAAGTTTCTGACAGGTGTATAAGTGTGATATTCTCTCACAGAGTTCAACTACAGGTTGAAAAACAGTTGCATAAATAGCTCACAGTTCTAACATCTTTTATTTCATTCTGAGGAATATTGAACTACAGAAATATGCAGAGTTTGCTAAAACAAGCTAGCAGAAATTAAACTAAAAATATACAGATGGTTCGGTATGTTGATATTTATCTAAAACTACAAGATGAAAGCTACTATATTATGTCTGTTGGCAAATTGGCAAATTTCTTTCCTGGAAGATTCTCAACAAATGAACAACACATTATATACATGTGTATGTAAGTGTGGGTGTATATTACTAATTTAATCATCTAAATAAACTTATCAGTACATAAATATATACAGGATGTGCTAAAAATAAATACACTCTCTGAATTCTTATAAATCATCTGCAATTATAAAGAGCAATTTTTTTTCTTTATATTTGATATATTTTGGTCATATGTAATAATATCAAACTCTCATTCATCCATGCTATGTTAAATTGTAAACTTCTGGGTGGAAAAAAATTAAGTAAAAGCACCTGGAGAAGAGCAATTAAAATATTGGAAATAAAATGCAGAGTTTACAAAAATCGAAAACTTATAAATGATAGAAGCTAGGGAAATTTCAGTTCTCACACATAAAACTCATAAACCTCAGGAAACAATAAACTAGCAAACTTATGCAATTTAGACTAACAGATATTCAAAATGCTTATTATGTGTGTATATATATAAACCAAATTTTAGGATATATAGTTTAAAATGCAGTATTTATTGATATTATACAGTAAAGTTTTTTTTTCTCATATGTCATAGCATTGGCCAGGAAGTGAACCCACAACCGTCTGCAACCAACTACTTGCTTGCAAGGCGGATACAATAACCTCTCGGCTAACAATGCCTGACTTACAGTAAAGTTGCGGTATACTCTACTATAATTGTACATAATGTAAATAATAATAAAAGAACATTAATATATGTAAATTTAATAAATTTTATGATATATTAGCAATCATTTCATATATGATCATGTTTATTAATAACTTTTGCTTTATCATTCTTTCTGAATCAGATTTACACATATTTTCTAAGTGCAATGAAATATTTTCTATGTGTCATCTAAAAATTTTATGAAATTTAAAAACATTCATACTGTAGTTCTACTAATAACAAGGTTGCTATTACATTTCCATACAAATAAAATATTGAAGAAAAAAGACATTGCACCCAGTTTATTTAATTGTGATGAAATTGGAAATTTTGTTATTTATTTTATCTAAAAAAATAAAGTTATGGTATAATAGGGTTATTATTATTATTATTATTATTATTATTATTATTATTATTATTATTATTATTATGATTATGATTATTATTATTATTATTATTATTATTATTATTATTATTATTATTATTATTATTATTATTATTATTATTATTACATTTATTTTATGAGAAAATGTGAATGAGTGATGCAATAAATATATACATAAGTTTCCCCCTTCAATTTATTATTAATAACTACATTATTATTATTTTTTGTTTATATTATAAACTTAATTGATATATGCATACTATATTTGTCTATGTTTATATATATATATTAAAATATTAAAAGCCTAAAAGCTAAACTAGTTAATAAAATAATCAAAAGTATCCCAAATTCTCCACTAAACCAGACTAGCCAAAGAAAATAAACTCTAAAACACAACCAGTGGTTTCACTGATCAGACTTTTCAACTGTAAAAGACTAAAAGAAAACAACAAATTTATACTAAATATTATCCACAATTCTACTTACATCCCATACACCTTTAATATTTAAAGAACTTTTAAACAAGTCAATTGCCTCAGAATCATAAATTTGTATTTGTAAAAATTCTTTAATTCTCCTTTCATTTCATTTCTTTCAAAGAAGACAATCTTAATCTTATCAAAATTAATAGTGTGGCTAGTATCTCTTTCATAAATACAGGTCACACTATTAATTTTGATGGGGTAAAGGTTGTCTTCTTTGAAAGGAATGAAATAAAAAGAAGAATTAAAGAATCTTTATAAATATAAATTTATGATTTTGAAGCAAGTGGAATGTGGATAACATTTAGTATAAATTCATTATTTTCTTTTAGTTCTTTACACTTGAAAAGTCTGTTTGCTGCAGTAAAACCATTGGTTGTGTTTTAGAATTTATTTTCTTTGGCTAGTCTGGTTTAGTGGTGAATTTGGGATAATTTTGATATATATATAACTATTAGAAACCAGATCAACACTTAGACAATCCTAATATAGATAACAATCTTATATGTATAAAGTGTCTATGTTAAATATTAGTGTGTGTTATAAAGTAATGTATACTGTAATGGTCCAGTCGATGATGTGACAAGAGAAGGTCATATCTGACTATGGTTGGACCTAGGGTCTTCATGTAAAATGCTGGAGACAACATGATGGAGTACATGACTCATGTTTATATCTATCTTCAATAGACTAACCTAAGACTTATCTATCAAATTTACATGCAATTTAAGTTAGTTCCTCTAACATCTTACCATTCTGTCTTGGATTCATTGCCTCAGATTTCAAACTCAGGAAGAATTCACATTTGACTCTTTTGATAGGGATGTACCTATGCAGACTGTTAATCAATAATTGATTTAGTTCACCCTATTTATTAGTAAGGAATAATCTTGATTTAACATTTATCTCTCATGCTCATCGAACAATAATGTGTATATGTGCATGTGTAGATTATCGGTTTTAGGATTGAATGTAAATGCTGGATCAACAAACTAGAGAGACTTTGCCAATTAAACAAAACTTCACAATATTTATTTACAAAAACAAAATATTAAAAAACATAGAACAAATTGTCAATCAATGTGAATAAAAAAGTTCAAAAAATATGTACATGTAAAAGAGAATTATTTGGATATATTCTTCTATACTTTCAACTTCTATGTCTATGATGAGTATCTATCACATTGTTACTTAAGCAATTTAAAATTACTTATCCCCTATTTCCCATGATAGACACACATAATTTAGACATTTATATATCCAAAAGTAATGAAAACTTTATTAAAATAAAATGAGATTACTAGCTAATTTAATTAGAAATTTAAGTGCAACTCCAGATACAGTATGCGGTTGTAGGTGTGAAAGTTGGTTGATCTAAAATAATCACCTTGCATATACATATCATGAAAAAATACAATAAAGAAACAATATGTAATATGATAGCAAAGTAAATAGTAAAGTATATTAACTCAAAGGATTAGTCATTTATTCATTGAAAATATCTAAGAAATACTATTAGTAAAACATAACAAATAATATAAATGGTCATGTCATGGTGTGGCATTAGTTATTTTAATTAATTTAAAAGAAAAATACTCTTACCATTTAAGTACTCAGTTTAATCATTCAATTTCATAGCCATGAACAAAAATGTCAAGCATCATTTAAGTACCTAAAATTTTATTAAATGAAAAAAAAAAAAGACTTTTCAACCTTCCCTCCCTGCTATTGTCACATTTTCTTATGTTGGACTGTTCCAAACTGTTAAATTAGACCATTAGTACTTCCAAAATATAAGACAGAGATAATAAAAAAATAAAATAAGACATATCTATACAAAAGAAAAAATCATAATATTTACAACATTTCATGAATCAATAAGATGATAAGGCACAATTCTTCATCAGAGTCCTTCTTACATACTAGTTATTACAATTTATGCATTTTTCTTATTATAAATGTTGATGGCTTCTTATTGATTCTGGAATAGCACATTCTGAACATATCTATATTTTCAATGGGTGATTTCGTTCCATTCCTCACGTAGATTTCCATCACGCATGGACCCAGCTTATCAGGCACTTCAATATAGACAGATAGATATTAATTTCACATGGCCATAATGGGCAAATGCTCCACCTAATGACAATCATTCTAGACAAAATATATATACAGGTTTATATATATATGCGGTTCACATTTAAAAATATATATATAGAATATAGTTATTTATTATTTGTGATATTGGCTATATAACATATTCCTATCATTAAAACTTTAACTGAATAAACTGTTCTAATTTCTTTTTTAGTTTTTTAAAAAAAATCATAATATTTTTTTTTCATTTATAAGTTATTTGAAACTTGTATGAAAATCTTCTGTTTGCTTCCTTAATTTTTTAAATGGCAAATAAATAAAAATTTGGCATTTGTAGAGATGCTGATTCAAAAAATGTCCATTTTGTAGAAAAATGTTATTAAAATAACTGCTTCAACAAAGTTGACTTTTCATGTCAAATGCACAATTTTAAAGAAGCAATAGTCGTAATTGTTTTTCTTTTTATACCAGTGTCATTTCCATTGTTTATTTGCAGAGCATGCCTATTGTTGTGTTATATAAATATTGTGATTATCGATTCATTTGAAAATAATAATAATAATAATAATAATAATAATAATAATAATAATAATAATAATAATAATAATAATAATAATAATAATAATAATAATAATATCACCCCCTTCTTATATTCAGTTACTTAGTACAATACTTGACCTTTTTTTCATTGCTATGACTGCTTTTTCATCATTTAAGTCATTGTCTACATTTATTATAGACACACAAGATCTTCAACACAATATAATTGTTAATATACATATAAGTTTGTATGAATTTTTCCAATGTTTATATTTTTTTATTCAACACTAGAATTAATTTTATTACTAATATATATGTGTGATTTCATGATAAACGATCTACCATTCCCATTATTTAATATATAATTAGTAAACTGTCATAACTATTTATATATTTATATTTTTTAAGAGTGTTCTAGCAAAACTTATTATTTACTTTATATTTATATCTTAATTAAAAACAATTCAATATTTCAGGTAGCTAAGGGTTGTATGGGTGCAATTTTAAGCTACCCTCACAATACTTACTACTCAATAAACAATATGCATTTTATTGTAACCAAATCCTGTTAGAGTGGATATCATCTGTATATTGTTCCAGAGGAAAAATATGAAAGTTAGAATTCCTCAGCATGTTAATATGGCATCATGTGCAGCATAAAAAGTGATGATTAACTATGCTGACATTTTCCTCTTTAAGCAAAAGAACAAATTAATTTATTTCAGCATAATATTAATCACTAAATGGATTATTACTAAAATTATTCATCATCATCAATTTTCATAGTTGAATTATTCAAAATAAAAGATCTCAATAAAGAAAAACTGACACAGTGTATTATTTCCTTAGTTACCATAAAAATATTGGTTAGTACATATTAGTATTTATTATGAGAATAGGAATGTTTCTGTATTTTCTGGTACCATCTTCAGGTTGAAAAACTAATTTGAATATCCTATTGTTTTTAAATATTTGGTTCATCTCTTCTACTAAATTACTTATCATTTAGAACAATTTGAGTCACTTTGATATTTTCTGTCATATATCAAATGAATCACAGTCATATATATAACTATAATGTATATTATGCAATGAGATGAGAATATAATAAAGATAGATATAACTATTATTATTAAATTTGAAAACAATACCTCAGTAAAATAAATTAGAAAATAACAAAGGAATTTGAAGTGCAAAAATCACATTACATGTTGCATTTATATATGAAAACATAAATTACCTTTGCTATTATTGGCAGTATTTACTACCTTTTTAACATATCTCTTGACCTTTTTAAGCTTATAAGCACATAGTATACAATACAGAAGTTACTTCTTAATTATATATAAGTTAACAAAATACCTTTTTAATGTAAACATTTATATTGTTTAGTATCTCATAAAAAATATATTATTAAAAAAAACCTATGGAAAATATGACAGTCTTAAAAAAAAGAAGGAATATAATGATGAACTGGTTACAAATTACTTTTTCATTATCAATTTACTACTAACATACTAAAAATAGTTTAACTATAATTATTAAAGTATAATTTAAATCAAAATCTTACCAGTATCTTACACTTAATCATCATTTTGGGTATTAGCTTTAGTACAATCCTTTTATTTACATCATGCTCAGTATAATTTAAAAAAATAAATTTTGACAATATTTATAGTAATCTTTATTGAGAGATTAATATTTCCAGTTGAAGATTTTTTTCCCAATTGTTCATTTTTCCCAAGCTTATATTTATATCAGTACTTCTGCATCTCGCATTACCGCTATGAATATGAGGCAAATGGCCTCGAAAGCACTTAGCATATAGTAATTTTTGGAATCTGTATATCTTCTCACTCAAGTGTTTCATATGCTTTTTAATTTGTATATTATATATTTTATAAGTTTAATTTTTTTCAATGTATCAATTCTGTATTAACAATTTTTCTGGATTTTATTCACTTATCTTTTTTTTTGTAGATGAGTTATCAACTCAATGATACATTTCGTCTGACAGGACAGATATTTGGCTGGCTGCATGATATCTTATGCTTTCTGTTCAGTAATTCATCAGTAATTATATTTCCAGATTGGTAGACAATGTGTCAATTAAGATTTGCAATTAGCACACATACACACATGCACTTGAACACACACACACATATATATATATATATATATGTGTGTGTGTGTGTAAATGGAGTAAATTACCACCACATCACCACAGGCTATGTCTTAAAAGACTTAAAATATTGAACAATGAATCAAGAATAGAATGAATTCACATATTCTTGGTAGTTCTAATTGTCTATAAGCATACCTTTGTCGACATTGTTGGTAATTCAGAGTGAAATTATTTTATCAACCAGATGGAATATGATGGCACTTGGGGTTATTAAACTCTTAATTAATTATACAAGGCTGGAGACAGCATCTCACTTTTAAGACCTTGATTGTAATACTTAAACAAGATTTAATATGTAAACTTTAAATTAAACATAGCTCAATGTATATGCAAAGAGTTTAATAACTCTTAAGTGCCATTTTCCACCTGGTTGATAATTAATTTCACTTTGAATTACCAACAATGTTGGAAAAGATATGCTTATAAACATCAGAGCTACTAAGAATAGATTTATTCATTCTATTCTTGATTCTTTATTCAACATTTAAAGTGCTTTTAAATCATAGCCTGGAAAGGGTGATTTATTCCCTTTGTTTATATATAGATTGAATTATATTTAATTTAAAGTATATATATAGAAATAAATAATATCTATGCCACATAATCACCTTTGTGCAAGGTAACTTTTAGCAACCCCCTCCCCATCTATGAAATACATGTTTTAAATTAAAAGATATTTTTTTCCAGCACTGTCGCAAAAAAAAAATTGAAACTATAGCTTTAATCATTTAATGCATTTGGTAAATAAATACCCTTACATGTTTTATTCATTTATTTCTATAAAATAAATATGGAGAATAAAACACATGCTAAAATAAAACATATTGCCATGTCATCTTAAAAAGCTTTCCATTAAAATATTTTTAAATAAATCAGTTTACATATAAAATTAAAATAATAGTAATTAAAACATTGCACTGCGCCCCTCCACTTATTGGGTCAGCTGATATTATATAAGTAATTATATGATATATAAGTTACTTACTTAGTTATTAAAAATATGTACATCTAGAATATGATTATTTGGAAGCTCTATCCTTCATAGCAATGAGAAAAAAAAGCTTGGCACCATGCTTATCTCCATTATTCTTTCTCAATCAATATTTAGATCAATTTTAACCAGCAAGTCAGTAATACATTAAAAGCAGTTGTTTGTTTGAAAACACATTGAAAATTTCTCATGCATAAACTTATCCCTTTTCCTATTATTACATTCTTTCAATAATAAGATTACAGTAACACTACTATTTAATTTTTACACTATCAAAAACTATAATTTATTATATATATATATATAGTCTGATATTTTAAATTTTCTTACATCTCATTAACACTTTCTTGTTAAAAAAAGTTCTTTGTTTTCCAAATTATTTTTAAATCAGAATCCACCTGATAAAACTTGTTTACGTTTTCTATTAAGAAGTGAAAATCCTCCAGTTTATAAATATATAAATAGACTATTTATTAAATCAGGCATGTCAAACTCATTCAAACAATGGGCCACTTTATGCTACTGGTAAGATTCTCGCGGGCCACATCACACAAATTTTCTTAAAATTGTATTTTGAAAGTGAAAATGCAGGAATATAGATAGGGTAATTAAAGCATATTATGTAGTTTAGTGAATTCACTTCAATAATATACAATTGATATAGTATTGCTTTTATTTAAACATTTATTTTATCTGATTACATATTTATAAAACTACAATTTATTGTTTTTACTGGAAACTTGCCAGCATTTTCCTCTTACTAGTTTTTCA
Source organism: Epiperipatus broadwayi (assembly GCA_028023455.1). Lineage (NCBI taxonomy): Eukaryota > Metazoa > Onychophora > Udeonychophora > Euonychophora > Peripatidae > Epiperipatus > Epiperipatus broadwayi. Next base: position 1,125,497 of record JAQFVV010000065.1, read on the forward strand.
ATATCTGGATTCAAAGACTGAGAACAAGCAATTTTCATTATGGCAGATAGATGTTTATCAGTTAATCTTGATCTGTAAGCTGTTTTATTTAATTTCATGCAGAAAATAATTTCTCACATAAGTATGTACTTCCAAAAAGCTTAAAATTTCACAAATTTTTTAATTTCCGTATCTTCACCTAAATAGGAATAAATTTTCAGTCCTACTTCTCGATATTTGTTTTTAAAATCGAATCATTCTGAAATCAATTAATTCCATTTATCAAGTCACTTTTCGACTTCAAAGGCAAATGGCCCGTGAAAAGAGAAAAAATTCTTCAACTCCTTAAATCATCAAAACTTTATCGAATTTTTTTTTTTCAATTTTTCAGAGATGAAAACGACAACTTTGATTTTCTTTTAACTGCTCACATGTAGAAAATACGCAAAACGTTCTTTCAAATGATTTTTAAACAAATTCGTTTTTACAAACTAACACATACATATTCGTTATCAATTATCTTTGCTGCAATGTAATATTAAGATTATTCAAGGCGTAATATCTATTAAAAATGCTAGTCTTGTACCCACAATGGATCTTTTATAATTAATATATTTTCGTTTTTCATCTTTCATTTCAAAAAATAATATTATTTCCCCAAAATCAGATAAACTCTTTAAGACATGGGCAGACAACCAACGAACTTTAATAAGAAGATCTTCGATTGATTCTAAATCTTTAAGGAAAAAAATTTAGTCTGATCAATAAAGTGACTACTTAACTTTTAAGTACTACATTTTTAATAATTTTAAAAGAGAATTAATGAGAATGAAAAGTTTGATTTCGTTTATCTGATATTCTGTAATTCTCTAGCATGCGCAAAACCTTTAGTTTCACTATGATTTAGCACATCAGTTGTAACAAAAAAGCTGCAACAGCAAGTAAGTTTTTAAAACTCCATACGCATCAAAAATATCTTCACCAGTTGTTTCCTGAAGAGGATGAATTCAACAATTCTTGACCCATATTATCGCAACCACGAAAAAAAAAACTAAACTCTTATACACTTTCACAATACAATTGAAAAGAACTGATTTTGGTAGATATTTTGTAATTGTGAAGGATATTGATTTCGTAATTCTATTGCACCGTATTTCTTGATAATGAGACAAACGTGTACTTTTTGGACAGACAAACGCTTTTATTATACATTCCTTGATTAAAGAACACGGAAGTTTTGAAGTTTTAATAAATAGCTATTTCATAAGCTTTTACGTATTACTTTTATAAATTTAAGCACTCCTTTGCACTAATGAATTCTTCTTGTTTTAATTTTCTCTCTATTTTACTTCAAAACACAAAATTTTTATGGCATAGTCGCTAATATGTATTCTTTAGCAACACTAATAGTTTCTTAAATAACGTAACTTTTGTACTTCCACACAAAAATATTCTCCCACCTTTCTTGAAATTTACAACTTTTTTTATTTAGCGAAGTTTGTAATAAAAATAGAGTTTGATTTAAATTTTAAAATTTAAAAAAACTACTTACAAAATACCTAAAATTTAACACTGTATTCAAATAAAGAGAGTATACCCTGAATTATGCGATAAAGGAGGAGTATAAAAGGTACGGATATTTCCCCCCTACTCAAAACAATAAGATAGAGAGGAAAAGAAAAATAAGGGTAGAAATGGAATAAAGTCCACGAAAACTGGAAATTAGAACTTTTAGTTTTCCAAACTGAAAGTAACTACTAACTTATATAAAATATATTTTTTATGATATAATAAAAAAATCAAAAACTTATTTCTACGACTTTCAAAAGAATAAACCTTGGAATAGCATTACTTATATTTTTAAGAGTATAAAAGGAAACAACCCCAAATTTAACACCCAACCGGATAAAGAAACTAGCGCAACTCCCTTTTGTTACAATTCAAAGAAAAAAACAATATCTGCAGATAGGATTGCTACGTTGGTGGTGCGAATAGCTGACTAATGTATTTATGTTCTGGAAGCACACAGCACATATTAAGTTGGCTTTGGTATTCACATCTCAAATGCTTCATCATCATAAAGGCAAAGCTATGGGTAACCGAGAATATAAATTAGCTATGTATGTAGACAACAATTACTGTATATATTTTGTTCATGTAATTAAATATAGGCTTTTAAAAAAAAATTATGTTTCAACAAGTTCGTTTTCATTTTATTACATACATCTGCGAGGGCGAAAAACCTTCGAGGGCCGGGGGTTGACGGATTAAAAAAACTACTTTCAATTGTTTTCATGCAGTAATAAAATTTCTCATGAAATTTATTAAGAATTAAATATATTAGCTTACAATAATATCTTTTTAAAAAATATGTTTTTTTTTACTCATTCTGTATTTTTTAGATTTTAACTAAAATGTGAATTATGGATCAATTGGAAATTTTTAACTAAATAACACAACCAAGAAAAAGGTGTTTAATAAAATGTAAAAAGATAATATGCCATCTAAAAAAATGGATAATATCATTATTAAAAATAGAAAAAGTTATTTAGAAAAACATGTAAAAAGATAATATAAGATAATTAAAAAGATAACATCCTTAAAAATGTTAGCACAACACAGCATTGAACCCAGGTCTGACATTTCAGAGGCATACACTCTACCAGTAAACATTTAAAAGTTGTAAAACATTATTGATAAAGATGCAGATACTATAATTATGAAGCAATATTTTAAAAATAAGTTTTATTTTTAAGTAAATTATTAATATTAATATATTACTTTTTATATAAATTAGGATATTTAAATAAAAATGATTGGGAAGTCTAAACATTTTTATTTACATATAAATTTTATAAATTATAATGACACAAGGGCATCAGCCTGTTCAGTTTTGTGCAATGGTAGAGTATTTATGAAACATATATCAAGACTATAGCAACTGCCATAATAAGTTTAAGTAAAGAAATATTCCTCTTATGTTTAAATAATAAATATTTACAATCAGAATGTGTTACTAGGAATAAAGTGATTTGAAAATCTAAACATTTACAAATAAGTTTGATTAATTATCATGATAAAATGGCATCGGTTTGTTCGGTTTAGCATAATGATAAGAGTATATGTGTAGTATATTTGAGCTCATGTCCTGAAATTTGAAGCCAGGGTAATTGTCACAAATAAGTTTAAGTAAAGAAGTATTCCTCTTATATTTAAATAAAAAATATTTACACTCTTAATTTATTTCCATAAATGAAATGATTTTATTTACATATAAATTTTATTAATTATCTTAGGATCTTGTTACTCCAGTAATGAAGAACCCTTGTGCCCTGCACAATTGCACATCCACACATGGTGGCCCTGGTCTTATTTATTTCACTGTTAGCCATGAAAGTTCCACATGGTTGTGAATTGGTTCAGAATTGTAAGGATTGCTAAGTACAGCAGTTCAAAAATAAAAAAAGTATTAAATGTAACAATAATATATATATATATATTCAAATGTTAAAATTATTGAATGTCACATTATAAAATAATATTAAGTAAGGTAATAGGTTTTTGTTAAAAATATTTTAAATTTAAGTGAAACTAGTAAATTACATAAATTATGTGAAAACTTTTTCTTATCAAAGAATACATTGCAAAAGAACTCAATTAAGAAATAGATTTTAAATTACTACATTTAAAAAATATTAAGGCTATTTAGATATGAGATTCAAAAACAAGAAAAAAATTTAGGCAATTTAATAATTACAATGTTTTGCAAATTCAATCAATTAATTGATGAGAGTGTTTTAGAAATTCTTGTTATCATAATAAAATCAGTTATCAATAATAAGATATTAAAGATGTTAAAAACAAGATTGTAAAAATCTGTGAAAAACAAGATCAAAGGTCTTAAAAACAAGATTGAGGTGTAAAAACAAATCATTACAACTTTCATAATGTCAGTTTTCTTAAAATCATGTAAGCTGGGCTCATCATTTAATCAAGCTACAGTACAATCTGGATTCTCATTTTATTCAAGCTACATCAAGCCTTCATTATGATGACTGAGTAGAAGAGAGGAAAAACTACTGACTGCTGAAATTTACACTGGATAACTGAAATCTGACTATGCTATTTTTTAATGAATCTCTAGTTTAAAAAATCACTGTTTAAACTTCAAATTTTAAAAACAGAAGATTGTGAAAGATCAGTATGTCAGCTTACAAATGGACTCAGTTTAATATTTGGATTTATGGTAGAAATCAAACTCCAGCTACAGAACTTTTGCTTTGTAAGTTAAAAAACTGATTAGACTGTTATCTTAACATATTAATCATTTTAAGTTGTTTAAGTATAAATATAATATTAGCAAACTATATCTTATATTATAGATTGTTTTAAACAGGCAGCAAACAATTAGTTGAGTTTAAAGCAACTGAAATTATAAAGAAAAAAAAAGATTTTATAACTAAATAAAAATCATTATATCAATATTTACTTTATAAATACATGTTATGGTTTGTTAACATTAAAAAAAGTTTTTTTTTAATGTGAAATTTTTGCATAAATAATCAACAATATAATATTCAATTTAAAACAAATATGCATGCTTGTAAAATATTTAGAATGCAAAATGTAAAAAAAGGAAACAATGTATATAATATAATTATTGGTATTACATTAAAGATGTTTATTTTGAAAATAGATTGAGTCCATTTGTATATAAATTAGCTCTCCTTTTGATTGCTGTTGAGTTAAATTATATGCATCTTAGAACTTATTATATACATGCAGTCCTTAAATTGGTCACTTCCTAGAGTTATCATTGTAAGATGTATTGGTTAAAATTATCCCACATTTGATATAGGCGTGTGACTATGTGATTAAGCTTATGATATAAGTAAATATATTATATTTGTGAGGGTTGGCCATACATAAAATTGTATTTGGAGTATATTAAAGGCCTGGAATTTACTCTGTGGTGAATGTGAAGTTGTGTTATAAGAATTAATTAAAAGATTAAACGTTAAGCAAAATGAACTGTGGACATTTTTTCTACAGCGTATGTGAATTTGAAAAAAAAAGTAAAAAAAAGAAAAAAGAGATTGAAAAAAGGTTTTGATTAAATATATATATGTCTGACAATTATGATATTTTCTAATAAACTATAGTTTTAAATAATGTTTTAACATCTTTATATGTAATATTATTTGGTCTGCATATTTATTCCATGTCCATTTCATCGGGAGGAACTTACATTCTTCTAGATCTAGCCTGGTATTGCAAATAGTGGCAGTAAAGCAGTCATCATCATGTATAAAAAAATATATGTGCTGATCTATTTCCTGAGGTTTAATGTTATGTGGCACACTGATCAGTTACAAAAATGCAAATAATTTAAATATATATAGTCTGACTATTATGATATGTACACACAATGAATAATTTTTGTTATAATATTAAATAAAAATAATAAAGATAATTTATGGTTTTTGATGCTGATATAAATTGTTTCCACTATTGAACTTGACTTCTGCTGATATGCCTTTAAAATACCAGGTTCTCTAACCAGAAGTTCATCTTACTCAAGAGATTCACAACTATTTTCCATTGGATACTGAACTGATTTCAATTAATTTTAATATTGTTTTCAACTCTTTGCATTTCCACAGACTTTCAATGCAGTAATCTGTGTTGGCCTGAAATCCAAAGAAATGCTAATGTTTTTCAAATAATATATTGACTTATTTATCTGATATTTCATCTTGTTTTCAAGTCAGTCTTTCATAATGATTAATTTTAATTAATAAAATTACACATGAAAAAACAACAAGAACTTGAAATTGCATTTTTTTTTTTCTAATTTTAAATTTATAGCATTTGTGTTGGTAAGATTAAAGCCTTTGGAAGAAATATAATGAAAGACAGGGAGATTTAGGATAGAACATCTGGATAAAGTTAAGGGGAAAATGAAAATATATATTTATAAAAGACTTGGCATTAAAGATAAGGCTAAAAACCTGTGCTGTCCACCAATTATGAATTGAGAAAAGTGATTATTATTGGCACTGTCTCTTTTTTTTTTTTGGTTAGCATAAAAATTAATTAAAATGAAAGGCTCATAAATAATCTCATTATTTAAAGTGTTCTTAAGTTATACATACACACATGTATATTTATATATGACTTGCTTTATTGATTATTACACACATATATGTGGTATATTCTGCTATTTCTGTAGATGCATTTTTTTGTTTTTTTAAATACACATTGAAATTTACTGTTTTAGTTTTTAATATATTGTACAGGCTTAAACCTGCATTTATATATATATATATATGTGTGTGTGTGTGTAATATATGCGGGATTCAAACTCAGACTTTCACACGACCCACTACTCTCAGTGCTATCTCATATTGCTGACCCACCTGATCACACACATGTTGAAAAGATAAATAATAACCAATATATGTATTTCATGCTAAACTAGCAATCATCAGTTGGTCTAGATTACTATCCTCATAGTTTTTTGTTTATTTCTTACATACATTTGATTTCTTTATACATAAGGCTCTTTTTTTACACATGTACATTAAAATAGTACAGTCTCATCACTAATAATGTTATTTATCAATATTATTATTTTTTCTTATAGGATGCTGGTTGACATACTCAGTACATATATAAAATATACTTGAAATATGCCATACTATTGTAAGAATGAGTATAGATGCCAATAACATGACTATTAAAAGTATCAGCTCTTCAATAACTTTTAATGTTTGTGGAAAAAATACAATCTATTGTGGAAACTATATTCACTGATAAGGAAAACTTCTAGTATCAGATAAAAAAGATTTTGGAACTTAAATATACAATATTTAATAGTTATGTAGACTTTAATTCTAATAAGCCAAATATTTATATCATTACAACTAAATATAATGAAATCATTATCTAACGATAACATGACTTTAAATTTGGAAACAATAAATTTCAATACTCATACTTTAGCACTTACATATACACATTTAAAAATAATAATGAAACTGAATCAAAAAAATATCAGAAGTGTATAATTTTGATGACAATGTAATTAACAACCTATTGGCAAAAATGAACTTGAAGAGAAAAATTATTAAACAGGCAAAACTCTCCATACAGTAGTGCCACTCAGTGCAAGCCACAGCAATCAGTGGATGCCAGAAATCTTGTGCATAAAATTCCTATCTAGTGCCTATTCATCCAATATCCCCAGACTAGTTTCTGGTTTATGGCCTTCATCAGTGAGGATCCTTGGATCTGAGAGCACTGCACCAATTTCAATCATTTTATTAAAATATTTTGAAAAAATTTAAAAATATAAAATACATATCTTGGTCCACAGACATTAATTTTACTCTGGTGCAATTTTCCACAGAATAATTTTATCAATATATAAGTTAAAAATCTGTGGTAACTGTTATATAAAGTTTTAGCTCACCCTAATAAATATATTTAGTTGTGAAATTCAACAATAGTATATGGAAACAAAAATTTTTTAAAATGTTCACTTTCTAAATAACAAATTTACATGCTATTTAAATATAAATAACAAGTGAAACTAGAAGGGTGGATTAAAATCTGCTATATTAAATTCCACTAAACCATGATCTATAGATTTTATTAAATAATTTGACATTACATTAAATAAAAGTATCTAGCTCTATGATATACCCATTCAACACTTAAAATTTAATTTTTTTTATTTATCATCACATTTCATATGGAATGTTTCTATTGCCAAATCCAGGGATCATTTTATTAAATAGTTTTCAAGTTGAAATTATAATCAACATGGTTTCAAAAATATCAAAACTCACCATTGCTCAAAAGAAAACAATATTAAATAGTAAGAAAGATAGCAGATAACACAAAAGCAGTAACAAACTCCACCACCAATACCTTATTATGGGATAATAACACACAATTCATATAAACCCATATAGTATCACTTTTTTAAACACACAAACTGAAAATCATTTCAGTGCTTCAATTAATCAAAATGGCAACTCCACAATGGAATCAGAAATGGAATATCCCATGGATAATGCACAAAATAACTATCTTTACTTTAGATGTAAAAGGGAGAACTTTTAACAAAAATAGAGGGGGGGTGGGGATTTAAAAAGAGAAAAAAAAATAAAAATAATAATTTTAAAAAATCACAATGAAATTCAGAGTAAAATAACCTTCCAATAATAAATATTCAGAATTCTTATGACAGATCAAAAAAAAAAACAAACTCATATACTTGGCAATAGAAGACAATATTTCCTAAAATAAAAATAGTTCATCAAAAAAATTGGGACCTACAATAATTACTCCAACACCACAAGAATAAATTATTATTTTCATGACAAAAATGAATATAAAAATATATTAGAAAAGAAAAGAAAAACAATTTTTTGGAATATAAAATATCATAAAAGAAAACACTATTCTTTCCATCCCATTCAGCTAAAAAAAAATCATTCATCCAAATATTATAATCTCTCCTAGATTCAATATAATGTTCATAATAATTACAAAGCAAATAGCTAGAAAACTTAAGTAACCTTTTTTCCCATTAATGCAGGTAAAAAATAGCTAAGTTGCTGTTATTTATGTTTTGCTTGATAATTATTAGATTAAAAATTAACAAGATAAACTTATCCATTAGTCTGATAATTTAATATATTATAAAAACTTAAAATACATTGAATATCATAGATAGCACTTATTATTTTATAGAAGCCATTTATCAAAAAAAATCTAAATATAATACAGATCAACATAAGAGGAGGTAAATCATCCCAATGTTTATTATGCTCAACAACTGGAGCATACAGTTTTCACCAGAATATTCTTCTTCACTCATTCTAAGTATTCATCACATTTAAAAACAAACCCACATACGTATCAAGATAAATTTGGTCTCCTCAAGCTATTACAATTAAATGTTCCTGCATCTAGAATAAGGATAATTATACACCACAATTATTTCATTCAAATTCTTTAAAATTCTATATCTAAATCACTATAAGGACATATTAATATTCTATCACACTTCCCGACAAATATAATAATTACATTGTACCTAAACGACAAAAATTAAATAATCTTATAACTAATCACTTATTCTTTCCACTAACCATCATGATCATTTTAATGTCAATTTTAATATGCTTTATTTAATCTTTATCAAGAAGTATTTTCATCAAATTAATACTAGGCTTGTGAATACAAAATAATTATTTTCTACTAATTCTTATTCTCTTACATTAAAACTCTACACTAATAGATCTTATTTTTCTATTTCCCTGACTTCTATTCTATTAACATCTCTACATAATACCAAGAAACTTTTCAGACCATTTACCATTAGCTATTAAAATTAAAATAAATTTACAAACTCAGTCTACATTTACATTTAAAAATACATCTAAAATACTTCTAAAGTCTATCAAAAATTTATATTTATTTAAATAAAATAAAAAATCACAGAATTAAACATAAAAGAAACCTGTCACATTCTAAATATTATTAGATCTGCTATAAATTTTTACAATTGAAAAATAATAAACACCCTCCATCTACAATTAGAAATTATCTCTCTTACAACAGCATCCATTTCACTAATTATAATCCTCAAACAGAAATACAAACACAACAAAAGCTATTTATCTATCAGTAAAAATAAACAAAAATTCATTTAACACATCCTACCACATATCAAAAAGATATAACAGCAGACCCTCAATTACATGCTAGAGTCATATCTTCATTAATTATGAAAGTTTCAAATTTAATAATTGGTGAAAATATACTGCCACAATATACTATCACTTTAAATCCAAATTTCAAACTCATTCTTATCCTGATTTTTTTTATCTATCTGGAAATTGTGATGATAATTATGAAATTATTACATCAGAAAATGCCCTTATATTAAATATTTCTGGCAATACTCATCCAAAACTTCATGTAATACAAACACATTCTTTCCTCTTCTCTGGATAATTTAAAATCTATATTGTAACCATGCAGAAATGTAATTTAGACAAAATATATAATTGTCTCACAGAGAAATTTATACTTGAGAAAAAAAAGGAGAGATAACTTATTTTCAATCTCATTTTGGAAATATAAATATCTAACCTATTACATAGAGAAGAGGGGGAAATAATTTATTTTAGCTTATATACTATAATAATGGTTCAACTGGGCACTAATTATATAAATCTACTAGACTATTATCACATTTCAAGACCATAAACCCATTCTTAATTAACTAAACGGAAATCCTCCATGATTATAGAATTTATACTAGATTTAAACCAGAACACCATCCTGATGGAAGGAGTTTAAACACCCTTCCATATTATTCAAGCTATGCTGTGACTAGTTCTGTTGCATACAAGAAATTCTATCTTACTGGTTATCAGAATTTGACCCTTTTAAAATAAAAAAAAACTTTACAATGAATATATTCACCTTACAGTAAATTGTTCTCTAAATTTAAATGGTGAGAAATTGAGAGAAAAGAGAATGGAGGCCAAATTAACAAATAAAATAAATGTTGATTAGACAATAATAAATTCACTAGATGATTGCAATAATACACATCATTTAAACACATTTTGGATAAATGTTCATATTGACACTAATACCAATAAAATATTATAACATCTATTTTAATTTTAGATTATATCAAACACACACACATGCAAGTAATTATAATTCTTACCACATATTAAAGTCACTATCTTTATAGATTTTTCACAAGTCTTTGGTTACAAAGTCTTGGGCTGAAGGTTATTTTTGTTAAGCTTACTGTTTTCCAATCTTTATAGTTTTCTTTATTTTTGGCATTATAGTCTATTTTGGTAGATTTTTTTTCTTTTTTTCTTAAGAAACAATATGGCTTAAATCTAATTCAGATAGTTTGTAAATTTAGGTCACATTTCTTTGCCCATCTACAGACACCCATATACTGTAGGAGAAGGTTTCCATTAGATGTATTTTATGTAGGTATAATATGCAGCATAGGGCAAACACAACTCAAAAAATGGTAGATTAAGTTCAATCACTTTTTGGGGTTTGATGGATACTCTCCAAATAATTTGTTAGAACTATATTGTGGCCAGACTAAAGGACACATATACCCAAGACTTTAGCAATGCATTACCAGTAAAACTTTACAATGCTGGTTTTGTAATTGCATACATAGTTTATACAGAATGTACATCTGAGCGAAGGAAAAATGACAAAAGAGAGTAATAATAAAATTTTAATGACCTTTTATACATAAATCGACTATTGTCTAAGTTGAGTTTTTTCCCCACTTCATCTTATCTTGTTTTTAATTTTCATTATTTTTAATTAATAAAAGTGCATAAACTAATCTAATCTGATTAATGTCACATTTGTAAATGACTTAATTTGATTAGGTTTTGTTAGATAACAATTTTGTACAATTATTTTTTATAATTATAATATTCCTCAATTTTTTTTTCTTTTTAAAATCATATTTCAAATTCGTAGTTTTGAAAAAATATAAACAACTATCATTTTAACTGCTTAAAGAAAAATATTTTCTCTTGTTTTCCTTTCTCTCTCTTAAAAAATAAAACCTTTTCTAAATAAAAAAAATTAATTAGTCTTAAATCTTTTTTTAAATCTGTAAACTAAAAGTAATTCTTTCTTTTTTTTAACTTAACTTGTCAAACTTTTTTTCTTTATTTTAAAACTGTCTTACTAAATGCACTACTTCTCTTTTATTATTATTATTTTAAACTATTGTTTTTAAATAATCCCACTTATTCACTTTGTTTTTTAATTCTTTCATATAACACATATTTTTAGTGATAGCTACAATATATATATATTATAACAGTTCTGTTATATGGCACACAACAATATAGTGTGTGCACAAATATATATAAAGTTGAAAGGAAAAGTAGAAATAAACACAGACAAAAGTTTTAGTAGATATTTTCTACATTTCCTGGAATAATAACAAATAAGTAAAAAGTTAAATAATTCTGAATTTAAAATAAAATTTCATTACGAAGTAAATGGTTAAAAGGTCTAAATAAATATTTTTATTGATTTATGATTTTGAAATTTAAAAACAAGCATGATTTATTTTGAAAATCTTTTAATTAATGTTTGTATACAATTCTCTATCTAAGTAAAAACATGTAGATCACATGTTTGATAAAATTTCAAAGTTGCTTTCAAATATAGCTTTTTAATTAAAAGTGCTTTTGGAGGGATTAAAATTATTTTTAATCAAGAGAGAGAAGAATACAGTTTTAAAATGTGTTTTTATTACCTGAAATGACTTTTATAAAAAGAGTTGATAAAGAGATTAGAACAGTCTGTTTTTTGTTTGGATAGTAGTTTTTGAAAAGAGAGTTGGTTAATATTATTTTGAGAAGCAGTTGGCAGTTATTAACTCCTTTACATCATTATGCATGTGACCCATGTGTCTTTGTTGATCAGTCAAAATGTTTTTTTTTTTCTTTACTGATGTAAAAATTATAAGCATGACATCAAACAAAATATGGGCATTTGATAGCTCTCTGACGTGTCTTTCCAAAGATGTCTACCACAAAAAAATCTGATGAAATTTGGATTTTTTACAGTATTTTTAATCGAACAGCGCATTTAATTTTTTTTTTGATCAATTTTGTAATTTTCACAAAGCAATAAAAACAGAAAATACATACCCGCCTTCAAATGGACATTTATCAGAGTAAAAGTAATGTTATTCACAAACAAGGCCTACAATGGAGCCTAAACGTAAAGCACAATATCAGACTCGTAAATCTAAAATTTTAATTTTTTTTTTAATTTTTTGGAAAATGGTAATTTTTATTAATTTTAGTTTGTAGTTTGTATGTGTTAATATAAATTATATATTTATTTATGGTCATATAGAATTCATATCTACCGTAATTTAAAAGAAATTTTTAGAAATAAAGAATTATCATATCAATTGATTTTTTCAGAAATCATCAATACTAAAAAGTAGTAACTAATTAACACATGAGATTTATATTGCATCATTTTATCTATTGAATAAATTGCACCTTACATTTATTAATTATTCATATTTTAAATCATCCTGGCAAAACTTTCCAAAATATAGAGAGACTAAAACACTATCAATAAATTGCTTTATTTTTTCTATCACTATCTAAATCACAAAATATGGATGATCAAAAAGGTAAAAAGAAAAAAAAGAGATGCATTAAAATATGACATTAGTAAAGAATGGTTTTGATTTTTTAAGATCACATCAGGATTAAAAATATCCATTCTAGAACTTAAATCAACAGTTAACTTATCAGTGCTGATCAGGAAAGAACTGTGGTATACTTCATAGACATAGCTAGAAGATATGGCATTATAGATTCAAGTCATCATCCAAGTTGTCATATTCCAACACAATGATAGACTAGATTATGCAGACCATTATAGCTATTCCATGTGGGACTACATATGATTCAAAGCTATGAAGTGTAAAGAAGGGCAATGGAATGCTTTACGTGACACTGCTATATTCTTTTGAGGATAACAGATTAAGATGATAAATGTTTCAAATGCAGTTTTTATTTCAGAAATTTTAGATCTCCTTACTTAAGCACATAAATTCTTTTAGAAACTTTGCCATATTTTTTTTTTTTACTTTCTACTTTTTTTAACATTAAAATAATAACAATTTAAAAAACATTTCTTAGTGGCAGATGGTTAATTCTTATTTCATTGAAATCTACACATGTATGTTTGCACATAGACTGTCACATTATATATGTTTCCGTGATTAATAATTTCAAAAGTAATGGTAGTACATGGATCAATTATATGTGACTTTTTCTGTACTTCATAAAATTTTAATTATAGCTTGGAATACTTTTTACATAATTTTTGTTAAAGATGAAGTTTATATCGAATCATTTGAGATTTTTAATAATGTGATGGATTCTCTATACAAATGATTATCAAAATCAGAAGTGCTAAAAATAGTCACTTCTTGTTTTGATAATTTTGATGTTTCTGTTATAATGAGGAAAGTAAAATCTTATACCATTGTCTCCTCTTCTCAGAAGTCTACTATGTGATGTATTATGAATGGGTTCTGTTTAGTGAATTTTGCAACCATTCTATTAATACCATTTCATATTATATGTATAATATTAAATACATGAAAGCAGTCATCACTTACACAATACCAATATCAATAACAATCAACAATCTCAATCTGTTGTCAAGGCAACCTCCATTAACAATAAAGGTGGAAATCCACCTTTGTTTATGGTCTAATATGTTTATATAGACACTAAAGATTGCAATTTGACAACAGCAGGTGTATTTTAAAAAGACTACAGTTTAATCGTTAGTTATGAAATTAGTATTGGGTTAGTAAATTTTACAAGGTTAATTCAGGCTCTGTTTTATTATACAACTATCTATAAATAAAAATATGTAAGCAATTGAATAACTACAACCTTTCAATCACAGCACTGCAAACATTCTTTGTTTGATTGCCCTATCACAAGTATCCTGCAGAGCAATCAATCAGTTTTTTTCATATTTTATGCAAACAAAGAATATTTGCAATGTTGCGATTAGAAGATTGTAGTTATCCAATTGTTTAACACAAGGGTCCCCAACCTTTTTGCACTTAAGAGCACATTCCATAATACCGGCCAGGTGGCGGGCACCATTTATTTTTTCAGCTAGGTAGCGGGCACCATTTATTTTTTATCTGGACATAATTGCTGAGAGATTCTTGACTTCGTTTACGGAGAAGCCACAGTTCATCACATCACATCACATGTAAATTTATAGTTGGATATTGTTAATAATACACATAATGTACAAAAAAATATTTATTTCAAACATTAAATTTTAACATATAATTAACGTTTATATTTTTACGCTGTAAAAGTATAGTATGCCCTACAATTTGATTACAATATAATACAATAATTCATAAAAAAAATTCAAAAATTAAATTTATTTGTATCAGATAAATAATTTTTTATCGTGTTCGGATAGCGGCGGGCACACATAAAATGGTCTGCGGGGTGTCATGGTGCCCGCGGGCATAGGGTTGGGGACCCCTGGTTTAACACTTCTTAACTAACATAACATCATATGACTTTTTTAATTTATAACAATCTACATTAAGATGAAAGAGTAAATGTTAATGAATAAAGTATATTGTTTTTTTTTTTTTTTTAAGTGTCATAGCATCGGCCGGGACGCGAACCTGCAACCCGGGCAACTGCCTGCAAGTACAAGGCAGTCGCACTGACCTCTCGACCATCAATGCAAGACTATACTGTTTTTTTCTTCACATTTTTGCAATGTTTTATTATTATTATTATCATAATGATTTCTTACAATTTCAGATGTTTATCAGTCTTATTAAGAATTTAATTCTTTTTGAATAGTCATTAAATTCTGAAGAAGCTGATAAAGAACAAAACTCTAAAAAAAAAAAAAAACACTAATAAAAAAAAGATTGAAAAAAAAAATACAAAAATATAATATGCGATAAACATAAAAACAATATAAAAAGAATTAATGTTTAACAAATCATTTAAGAACAATGGCGTTTTTAATTGATGAAAATATTTACCAAAAAATTAGTTTTAGATTAGTACTCAGATTTTGAAACAAGCTTTTATTCCAGAGGTCAAATCATAAGTAATCTGTGATGAGACCAGAATATGAGGATGGGGGCTAAAAAAAGAGGTTCTAATATGTATAGGTGCTCCTGCCCTCCATTGGTACTAAAATTTTTTTTGGGTATATTATATTATCCAGAACTTATTTCTATAAATGTTCAGGTATTTTTGGTATAGCTATGCATTTATTTGAATAATGCAAAACCAATCTTTTATTTTTTGTAATAATTTCACAAATAAATATATTATTGATTTAACATAGCAATTCTTGATATTTTGATATATATATATAGTTTCCGTACATGTCAAGAATCTAAATTTTAGTGACAAAAGTTGATAGGAGTATTGCCTAAATATTACTGATCATAAATCGACAGAAGTATTGACATTATTAATATAATTTTAATTTCCACATAGAAAAGGAAACTAAATTTTATCGGTGTCAGTTTATAATGTGAACCTGTCTTTAAGTTGTATTAATGCAATTGGAGATTCAAACCTGGAACTTAAATTTTATGTGGACCTAAATGTTATTGATCTTCACAAGTTATTATAGCAGAAATGAATTTTCAATAATGTAATAGCAACAATAGCTTTACTAAAAAATACTTAGAAATTGATCAGTCGGTTTCAATATCATTCTATGTTTAAATTTTTTTTGGAAATTATTACGAGTTCATGACGCAAGGTAAACAGTGGTTTGGTTTAGTTAACCAAACATCGATAAGAAAATAATCGCAAAAATCAGTCTTTTGGAATCACATTAAAGAAAGAAATAATCCTAGCAAATTGTCAGTGATTGACAAGAAAATATTATTGGCAGTTTGACAACTTGTTTAAACCAGAAACTTAATTTATTAACCTGCAATGAACTATATTTTATTAATAAAATTATAGACGTTTTACTGAAATTAAACATATCACTGGGGGGGGGGGGGGTACTTGTCGTTCAAGTAACCTTTATATTGATATATAATAAGCATTTGTGTGGGAAAAACAGCATGAAATCTGCTAGTTAAAAAATTAGATAATAATTAGAGAAATTAAATAATAATTTGAAAAATAGCATAATTGTTCTAAAAAAAAAAAAATCTTAAAAGTTTTTTTTTTGTATGTGTTTTAACAAGTAAATGAGAATGATTACAAATAATTTTATATGTATATCGATAATAGAACTAATATTTAATGTTTCATTATCATAATGGATGGTCTCTTCACATTTTGTTTTGTTTTTTGTTCAATGAAATAGTAATTGAAAAAGCCAATGTGGACAACACTATTATGCTTTATTGTTGCTAAAGATTATACAAATAACTAATAAATTTCCTGTGTGGGTCCAAACCTCCAAAGAATCCCCAATGTTATATTTAAAAAAATTGAGTAATTATTTTTATTATGCTCCATCATATCATATCTTTCATCTTTATTTTATAAATAAAAGTAAAATTGAGAGATATGTGATCATAGAATCTGATTCAATATTTTGTAACCTGACCAAAAGGTGTGTTTATCTAAATTTTCTTGAAGAAGTATTTATGAACAATTTTGGATGAGTACATTTGATGGTTGACTACATCATCAACTAGTGACAAAACTTGATTTTACTGATAAGATAAAAAGGAATTTTGGTATTTGTGAACTTTGTCCAATGTGGCCAATCATGGCACTGTTTCTCTGCAAAACCAGAGAAATAAGCCATTTATGCAGCCTAAGTTACAGCTTATAGAACAGTTCTGTTCATATTACCTGTTAGTAGGCCTAGATGGCATTGCACACAAATATTATGGCCCACTGATGTGCTCACACTTTATAGATTGCTACCATATGATGTGAGAGTGTATGGAATTCAACTGGCCATAAGTGTTTTAATATGCATTCAAAGTAACAATCTTAAAACTTACCTGATGTACTATTACATACAATAATTGTAAACCCATCACCACATTTCTCTACACATCTTGGAAGGTGAAAAAATTTCAAATGGGTAGGGTCCAGAACTATTTCACATAAGTCATGCAAAAAGGCAAGCTTGCAGGAGAAGAGCTGCGAGAGTAATACCCCCCCCACACACACACATTCCAGCACTACATAATGAAAGCTTTGTTTGCTCATATGAGTGCTATGTGCTGAAAGTTTTGTTTGCTCATACTAGCACATGTATTGACTGATCCTTGGATCTTCAAACCATCAGATCTCCTCTCCTGCACATTCCAATGCTATGCGCTGAAAGCTTTGTTTGCTCATATGAATGCATATATTGTCTGATCCTTCAGATCTGCAAACCAGCTGATCCTTCCCCCTGCACATTTCAGTGCTACACACTGAAAGCTTAGTTTGTATAACGTAATTAAAAATGTAATTTATAAAATAATGTTGCTTCCTAAATTTTTTAAAAATATTTTAAAAAATTGTTGGAGAACAGAAAGCAAAAAATTATTGGCCTGGTAACATTACATTTCATTATTTTTTCAAGCAACAACGCCATCAAGTGGTCACATTGGAGAAAGTGCACAGAACTGGAATTTCAAATAATAAAATAGTTTTATACTAGTCACAATATTATATTATTAAACTTACACTTTAATGTGTTATTTATTATTTGCTTTCTTTAAAAAAACAGTCTGTAAAATGAAATTTTTTTCAGGATGCTTATTCCCCCCCCCCCCCATTTATCTTATTTATTTTATTCTATTGGTTTCTGAAGAAATACTAAGAATTTAAAAGAAGCAAAAAAATTCAAGACATATTACTCTCACATCACCAGTCCCATGATCTCTACTTCGTCTATAGTCCTTATGAAAAATAATTATAAGTTTTCTCATAATAAGAAAATATAAAAATTTCTATTAACATAAAATATTATAGAAGGAAATTATGACATGTGGAAGCAGGTTGCAGATGATTTAAGAAAATTGATATAATTTGTAAACAGAAAAGTCTGATAACTAGAAATTATTATTCTAATTATAGTGAAGGAAAAACAAGTCGATCCCAAAAAATAGAAAAACTTATAAAAGACAGAACAAAAAATTAAACAGAAGCTATTAGCAGGTGACCAAATTGATTGCTTTCTAATAATTTTTTTTAGATTTAACAGTTGATTTATGATAGAAGTGGATCTGAAGTTATTCTCAAGTCTAAAAAATCATAAGACAGATTAATGAAAAAAAGTAAAGTTACTCTTTAAAATAAAAATAAAAATCAATCCAGCTAAGAAGATAATAGCTAATCTGTTCCAGAAACCTTACCCTCATACGCACTAAAGGCAGCCTGATTTATATTATGAGTTCTTTGGAGTTCATTATTATTTTGATAAGTTTTGAGGCTAGTTAATGTATTAATCTATGAATTCATTTTAATATTGTAATATTCTTGTATTATTGCTTATAACAAATAAAATTTGCAATTAAATATATTAACTTTAAGAATATATATATATTAAGCATATATATATATTATGCACTGGGATTATTTTCTATATATATATATATAAGTTCCAACCAGTAACCACCTGAACATTTACAGTAAAAGCTAGTAATCAATATTTCTCACTGCTGTCAAGGCAACCTTCTCACCTTTTAATAGCAAGAATGGAAATCCCACTATTACTATGGTTCATTTGAATAAATATGGACACTTAAAGCTTGCAGCTTGACTACAGAGTATGAAATATTGATACAATGAAGTTTAAATAAACCTCTTTAAACATGTCACTGTAATGCAGACTAATAAATAGTCAATTAACATTACAAACTGCAATACTTTTAAATTGCCCATGTATTATTTAGAAATAATAAGCGAAATAGTGCCTAAAGCTAATCTGGGGTAATGATGTAATTAAGTTCCAACCAGTATATATATATTAGAATTTATATATATATATATTGTTTTTTATAGTCATTTTCCAGTAACTTATATGATCATAATGTTATCAAAAATTTATAAATACTTAATCAATTGAATTATATATAACTCAAAATAATAGACAATTGGTTTGTGTGCAATTTCATTTAATATCATCAAATCGATTTTCATTCACAAATGAACCTTCCTAAGATGCCATTTTTTAAAATTAATCATGTGACAATAAATGTTCTACAGTTTTATACACTTTCTAATGATCATCGCTAGAAATAAACCCATGAAAAAATAAAAAAATATTATTATTTTTATTTTTATAAATGAACACATATGTATATGTCCATTATATTTTTCTTTCTTATACCTACTATCCATCATCAAATAAACAATTCCCCTCTTATACTATCAAGACATTATTTAGAAGCAGGGCATACTAATGATTGCTGGTTTAGCATGAAATACATATATCTGGTGATTATTTATCTTTTCAACATGTGTGTGATCAGGTGGGTTAGCAATATAAGATGGCACTGAGAGTAGTGGGCCATGTGAAAGTTTGAGTTCGAATCCTGCATATATTACATATATAAATGCAGGTTTAAGCCTGTACAATGTATTAATAAGTTATGAGGAAAATATAAAGGTAATAAAGTATAATGAAAAAATTTAAAGAAAAAAATATTATGAAACATTATATATACAAGAAAACATAGATAAATGCATTAATATGGTCAATGGTTCGATAAAATTGGGAAGGAAATGGTCACTGTTAGATAATTAGAAGTTGTAAAATGTAAGAACATATAAGTATGTATATATGTATTGATATTTTAAGACAGGAATTGTTTGTTGGTTGATAGATAGTAGTTCTAAGGTAAAAAAAAGATGAATAAGAGAATGTATATTGGATGCATATATATATATTAATATGGTCAATGGTTTGATAAAATTGGGAGGGAAATTGTCAATGTTAAAAAGTAAGAAGTTATAATATGCATATGTCTTGATAGTATAAGAAGGGAGTTGTTTATTTGGTGATAGATAGTAGGTATAAGAAGAAAAAGATGAATAAGAAAATATATAATAGATATATGTATATGTGTAAATTTATAAAAATAATATTTTTTATTTTTTCATCGGTTTATTTCTTGTGATGACCACTAGAGAGTGTATAAAGCTGTAGAACATTTATTGTCACATGATTAATATTAAAAATGACATCTTGAGAAGGGCATTTGTGAACAAAAATTGATTTGATGATATTAAATTGAATGCATAATTCGATTGATTAAGTATATATATATCATTAAAAACCAGTCAATACTTAGACAATCCCAATATCAATTACAATCAACAATTTCTATACACAGCAAAAAAGAAAATTCAATTAACAAAAGTCAACAAATGTACTAGTATTTATATAAATTTATTTTCTATACATAAAATATCATATGGCTTCTTTAATTTATATTTACATTTCTGTTTCAAACAAAGAATGCCAACAAGTCAAAACTTGTTTTCAAAGAATACCTCTAAGAGAAAATAATCTCTGAAGAAATGAGAAAAAAAATCAACCTAAGAATAAATAGTTTAGTTTGGAAATAAGTACTATATTCATTCATATTATTTATTCCAATAACAAATGTTAAATATTGTTGGTCAATTAGTTTTAAACATTTATGGAATTCTCATTGTGTTATCACAATTCATCTTAGTACATTTCAAGAGCATTTTTCTTCACATTATTTTAAATCCATTTAATTATAAGCTTGAGTAATCAATGGACAGCAGATGATATAATGATATAAAATCCACACCTGCAGATTGGTTTCTGCCTTTGACCTTCACCAGTGAGTATTTATAATTAAAAATTGAAATTAATGTATTTATGTATTGAGAAGTTAACTTTTATTTATAATATTTGAACTCTAACTAAAAAATTTAAAAAATATTCATTTGCATAGTTATATAATCATATATTTTAGAAACTTCAGTTTTATGCCAACTGTAGGGCCAATAACATCACATGACTTTTTTAGCTTACTGATATATTTTCAAAAGTAGTTCTTTTTATCTGACTCTAGAGCCATTTGCTATAAACTGAATAATCAATGGATATCAGATGATAATATAAAGCTTCACTATATAGTAATTGACCTGATGTCAGATTTACATAGCTACACAAAAGTCATAAACTTACCTTAGGATGTGAATATTATCATCTGGTCTTCATTGATTAACCCAGGACAACTTGCTTGTAAAGCAGCTGTTGGTGACCTCTCGACCACCAATGCTTGACAATTAGGAACAATTTTGAGGTTTATTTCTGATGCATTCTTTATTTTAATATGCGGACATTCTTTTCTAAATTTTTCTATTTATATAAGTATAACTTTTTAATCGATTATAGAATGATGCCCTTTAAGCATTTTTTTCATTGTGATAAAACATATTTTGTAGGTAGCACATAATTTTAAGTTCTTTCAATTAATTTTATTCTTTAATACGTAGTACACAGAAAAGATATTTTAATTTTTAAGTAAAAGTTTTTAAGCACATACATATTAAATTGTTTAACTTTGAAGCTATAATAAATAAATAAAAAAAAAGTGCTACTTTTTTTAATCAGCTGTAATAATAATAGTTTGATTTCATTGAGCGTGCTAATTGTCAATTTCGAATCTTTTTAGGTTAAAAGAAGAATCAAATGTGTTTTTGCAGCTGGCAATATAAGTTGCTACTAAGACCAGTTTTAGTATTTCTAAGTTATTTATTAAAATTGATATTTTACATACAAAAATATAAAAAATATTATTTTCTCTCTCTAGATAATAAATGTTAAACTATTTATTTTTAGAGCTCGTGAGATGACATTTAATAATGGACATTGGTTAAATAATAAAAATATTTGATATGATTTGGTAGACGTTCATAAGTATGTGACAATAGTAATAAACAGGGCCGGCGGAAGTGGACATGCAACGCATGCTAGGCATGCGGGCGCTGGCAGAAGGAGGCGCCATCACTGAGAGATTAGCATCTGAAAAAGAAGGCGCCATCCCTGAGAAATTAAAACTCTACTAACAAAAATACTCACATTTGAAGAATATTATTCTCAAATGTTTATTTACAAAAATTATTGAGAGTAGATTATTGAAAATCATATGAAGTCATATTATATCTTATTAAATGACACACACAAGCAGGCTTGTGTGCAAGCTCTGCTTAATATTAAAAATATAAAACAATCAAATCTATTATTTATCATGAACAATAAACTAAACATAAAGTTTATTATATTACAAATTTCATATTGTAATGTTTATATATATATAGTACTGCTTATAGTAAACTATAAGTAACTTTCTGCTAGCAAATATATAAATAAACACACACTAAAAGTATTATAAATTAGAACTTATGTATGTATATGCGTATATATATATTAGATCATGTACATAATTTTGAAATCGTAAGAAACGATTATAATATTGCAAAATAAAACATTTTCTAATTTTTTATTTAAATAATAATTTGATATAAATATTCGAACGTGTATGTAATATATATTATAGGTATAATTCCAGTAAACTTAATATAATTTTCAGTTTACTTTTTATTTTATATATTTTAATCGTTGTCAAAAGTCTATTTTTTCTGCATACTAATTAGGTTTGCAAATTAATTACATACGTTTGCTTATGATGTTTATCGCAAATTTTAAAATCTTAGTAAGAACTTGTAAACAATAATTATAATCCCAGGAAATTTTCTATTGAAATCGCAAATCAGGCCTGGCAGGCCACCTGTGTTAATTAGAAAATATATGATAACAAAAGAAAATCTTGCCAATGGTAAAACTAAAATGTTCAATCAAGCGTAAAAAGCTGGACACTTGAGTTATTTTAAAACCTGACCATTTTTAATGTCAATGGCTGAATATTTCCAATTTATTAGCTGCCTTTTTTAGGTAAACAAGTTAAACAACTTCTTCCCCTCCGCGTATAGAGTTTTGTATTTTGGCGCAAGAAGTAATTTGTGTTGGACATCTAAATTAGCGATATATAATCTTAAGTATTAAGATACATGATGTAAATATATAAATTAGAGTCCGTATTTATTTATTTATTACATTTGAAAATTATTTTAAAGTGGCGTTCATGAGTAAAATGGAATCAAAAACTAAGAAAAAACTATCCGGTGCACAAAATCGTAAACGCCAAGCTGAAAAAATAGCAAACATTAAAAAACAAAGTGGATCACTTAATAAATATCTTAAAATATCAACTGCTTCTGAAATAGCTTATACTCAACAAGAACCAGAACCGTGCACATCATCTAATTCACAAGGAACTGTTGAAAATATTGAACAAGATTTTAGTAAGAAACAGTTAAGTGACAACAAAGTCATTGTGCCAATATCATATCAAATGTGTACAAATTTAGAAGATCCAGCTGAATGGAATAAAATCGATGACAAACTACGTGTTATTTTAGTAGAAATGGGGCCTGTTCAAAAGAAAGATATTATATATCCGAACGATGGCCGTAAATTTTCTGATGTATATTATAATAGAAAAATGGAAAACGGAGAAGTAGTTTTTCGAAAATGGCTTATTTATTCCGAAATTTTGAACTCTGTGTTTTGCTTTTGTTGCAAAGTTTTTGGATCTACTGAATCTAGCCTCATAGAAGGATACAATAATTGGAGAAATTTAAGTACAACTTTACACAGACATGAAACTAGTATGGCTCACATGAAAAGTTTATTGAATTGGAATGAACTTGAGAAAAGATTAAAAAACAAAATTACTATTGATTGTCAATCTCAAAATTTATATGAAATGGAAAAGAAACATTGGAGGAGTGTTTTGGAACGGCTGATTGAAATTATCAAATTCCTTGGTAGTCAAAATTTAGCATTTCATGATCATCTGATAAGCGTCGTGTAGGGAAAAATAACGGAAATTTTTTAAAATTAATTGAATTATTTGCGAAGTTTGATCCCGTTATGGAAAATCATGTTGAGAGGGCCCTAGATCAAAACAATAGAGTACATTATTTGAGCAAAGATATCCAAAATGAATTATTGGAAATTTTAAGTACAGCAATTAGGGAAACAATTTTATTATCGATAAAGAAATCCAAATATTATGCTATTATTTTAGATTGTACACCAGATGCAAGTAAAACTGAACAAATGACCATAATTATTCGCTTCGTTTTTTGTAATAATGGAACGGTTAAAATTAGAGAAAACTTTTTAGGTTTCATAGATATAACAGATTCCACTGGACGAGGTTTATGTACAACAATAATTGAACAACTGGAAAAATGGAAGATTCCCATTGAAGACATGCGTGGTCAAGGGTATGATAATGGGGCCAACATGAAAGGCAAAAAGGCTGGACTTCAAAATTTGATTTTAACCAAAAACCTCGTGCATTTTACGTACTCATGTGCTGCTCATTCTTTAAACTTAATCATAAACGATGCCGCTAAAGTCAATGTAGATACAATTGGTTTTTTTTGCAATTGTTCAAAAAATATACAATTTTTTTTCATCATCTTATAAACGGTGGTCAATCCTTTTAAAATTTATTAAAACTTTAACTCTAAAACAACCATCAGAAACATGATGGGAAAGCATAATTGATGCAATCCGCCTCTACGGTATCAGTTGGGTGAAATTTATGATGCACTCTATGAAATAATGAACAACGAATCTTTTAATAGAGAAATTCAACATGAAGCTCAATCACTCTGCACTAACCTTAAGGATTACAAATTTATTTGTTCTTTAATAATTTGGCATGATATATTAAATAGAATAAATCCTGTCAGTAAAATGCTCCAAAATGTAAATATGAATGCTTCACTTGCTTTAGAATCGATCGCAAATCTAAATAAATTTTTACGAGAATATCGATCAGATTCAAATTTCAAAAACATTCTCAAAATTGCAGATGAACTTAGCGAAGAGGTTGATGGAGAGAAAGAATTTAAAACTGCCAAAGAAGTTCGACAACGGAAAAAACTCGTCAATTTGATTACGAGCATCAGGACGAAACACCTCAAATACCTGAAGAAAAATTTAAAATAAACATGTTTTTTACACTTTTAGATGTAGCGATTAATTCTTTAACAGAACGCTTTGAACTCCTCGAAGCATGTTATAATAATTTCAATTTTCTATATAAAATATCAGAAATTAATAAGAGCGAGTTACAAGCAAAATGCAAAGATTTAGAAAATATTTTGAAATTTGATAACAGTAAAGATATTAATGCTACAGATTTATTCGACGAATTATGTGCTTTTCGAGATATTTTTCAAAAGGATTTTTTAAATTCTCAAAACCCTTTCAAAACACTTAATTTTATAGTTTCTAATAATTTATCTATGCCAAACTTATCAATAGCTTTAAGAATATTATTAACATTACCTGTTAGTGTTGCAAGCGGTGAACGCTCTTTTTCTAAGTTAAAATTAATTAAAACTTACTTGAGAACAACTATGTCACAAAAACGGCTTGTTAATTTGGCATTAATTGCTATTGAAAATGATATTTGTGCAGAACTGGAAATAAATACAATCATATCAAGGTTTATTAATATGAAGTCAAGGAGTATAAAATTATAACATGTTTTGTAATGCATTTACTTTTTTTAACTGTATTTTCTTTTTTTTTAATATTAAAAATTATTTATTTACATTGCCTTGTTTGTTTCCCTTAGAAAGATTTTGTACACTAATATTTATAACATGTAGGTGGTAATATACATTAAAGTGACCAGATTTTAACATTGGTAAAACGGGACACCATTGACCGGGGGGGGGGGGGCTGATTAAAAATTTGGTTTATATGGAGCGTTTTAAACGCTCCATATATAAACGCTGCATTTATATAGATATAGCGTACATTAATAATAATAAATTAAATATGTATGTTTGTAATATTATCTTTTTTTAAAATTATTTCATTTATAAATTGTAAATTTATTATTAAATTTGCTAATATTTGCATAAATTTAGAGGTTAGAAAAATTAGCAAAAATTTTAAAAATAATGGGTTTGTTAAAAACAGACAGTGACGCAAATAATAAATATGAAATTTTAAAAAAAAAATATTTGAGATTAAAATATGTAAATGTTTTTCGAAAATTATTTTAAACATTTAAATATTTTAATCTCAAACATTTTTTTTTTTTTAATTTATTATATATATATATTTGAATCACTCTGTCTATTTTTAACAAACACATTATTTTTAAAATTTCTGCAAATTTTTCTAACATCTAAATTTGCCGTGTTAAATTATATATTATTTCATACAAACCGTTTGTATGAAATAATATATAATTTAACAATCAATTTTATGCTATTTTTGATATCAAAAATAGCATTACATCGTGCATTCTTTCTAAAAATCATGACTTTTTTAAAACGCCACGGGACACGGTCGGGTCACCTTAGTAAGCATACATATTGACAGGGGCACCAAAATCAAATTTGCATGCGGGCGCCTAGTACCCAGCGCCGGCCCTGGTAATAAAGCATCTCTTTTGCTATTATATATTATAATTTTCAATATTTTATTAACTTTTAAGTTAATTTATTCATATAATTATATGATTTTACAAAACTGATTTAATTGTATGGTTTATTTATGAAAACACCTCCTTTCCTTATGCACGATATATTTATTTAAATGTATGCATCTTGAAAGTCTTTAAAAATTATTAATTATAATGTTTAATTGGTGAGTTTTTTCATAATTTGTATAACTAGGATTCTGTAATTTATTGTTGGCAGTGAAAGTATGGATAGATGTGTGAAAAAAACAATATTGGCAAGTTGGGAAAAAAAATTTTTTTCTTCACATAAAAATAAGTTCTGGATTTTTTTAAGAGCCCGAATCTTCTATTCACTAAACTAACTATTTGCTTGAAAGTTATCATAATTTACTTTATTTACTTAGTATGCATAATGTCAAATAATAATTGTGCATCAATTTTGCAGAATTTGTACTGAACATAATCATCATCATCATCATCATTATTATTATTATTATTGTTTTAGGTACATTTAAAACTTCCATTTTACCCCATATGCTTCAAACACATAAACAAAGACACATGGAAATATCAAATAATTCCCAAACGGCATGTCTTGCTAAACCAGCACTTTCATTTATCAAAATCATAACATCTTATATTTTTTTTAAATGTCTTTGTTCATGTTTGAAGCATGTGTGTCTTGTGAAATGAAGGTTTTAAATATGACTTTTAAGTATGACCAAGCATTGATGGCCTAATGACTAGCATAGCTGCCTTCCAAGCAGCTGGCCTGGGTTCGCTTCCCAGTCAATGCATTTGACATATGAAAGAAAAAAGATATTACATGTGGGAGATAAAAAAAAAAGAGTTTGATTTATGATGCTGCATGGTTATATTTAAATGGAATAGATAAATTAATCTTCAATGAAGTTTAAAGTTTATATTTGACTAAACATAATATGATAATCTCTATTCTTATTAATGATAATCATTAAAACATTTATCTCAAGTAGAATGGTGTTAATTTCATCTCTAAGAATTAATGATCGATTTGCAGTCTATATAACAGTATGGAAATTACACAAAAATGCATCATTTTTGTATAACTGATGAATTAACATTGCTTTGAGATGGAGTAGAGGACGAATATAGACTGAAAAATCCTAAGTTCAAATCTCTAGTTACTTATATAGAAAACATTCAGTACACTGAATAAATTGTTTAACTAAATAAGTAGTTTTGTTTTAAGCTATTATTTAATTAGTGTATCAAAAATTATTTTTTTAAACATTAATATATTTTATTTGAGTATGTGTTTTATTCTTAATGTTTTTTTTTTTTTTTATATAGAAATAAATGAATAAAACACATATTTACCGAACACGTTAAATAACTAAAGCTATATTTCTAAGTTTTTCGTGCGAAAGCACTAAAAAAAAAAAGACTTTTAATTTACAAATTTTATTTCATAGAATGGGGGGGGGGGGCTGAAATTTACCTTGCACAAAGGCGCTTCTTAGTACGCGTTCAGGCTTGTATATCCTCATATGTTTGTTCATTTGTGGGTAAATATAAATACAGGAAAGTAGTCAACACTTAAATAATATCAATGTCAATAACAATCAACAATCTCAATATATTGTCAAGGAAACTTCCTTTAAGCAATATATATATATAATTAAAATAGAAAATTATATATCATATATATATACAGTATTTTGCAAAATTTGTTACACGAAAGTGAGACATCAATGAAACATAAAGGCATAGATATTTTTGATTTAAAAAATATCCCTTAATATTCTATAAATATGATAGCATTGGACACGTGAAACAAATAAGAATAACTGACTTCCTAAAAAGTACTTTATGATGAATTTGAATTCGGGTTTCATGGAATAGATGGTCTAAAAATATCAATTCAAAGAAACTTAAGGATGTTCAATAGCTTTCATTGGCATGAGTTCAAATGGAATAAAATGGAGAGCTACAATTTGGTAAGTTATTAAAGTCTTTTTTTAAAAAAAAGAGGTGGAGGGGGTAACAAATTGACATAGTATATTAAATAAATAGACTTAGAGAACAGTATATCATATATGTTGCTGCATCTGTGCTTAATTGATTGGTTTGCATTTGAATAATTATAATAAAGCCACTTTTAATTTTTTGCCTCTCTTTTATTATTACTTTTTTGAGCTAAAATAGACAAACATATTTTTGAGTACCTAATAATAAATGGATATACAATATACTGAGTACTAAACTCATCCTATCAAAAGAATCTACAATGATAAGCAATAGAATGTCTATAAAAATTATACATGATAATCCTCAAGTCTGTTTACATTCAAATAACTAATGAAGCAGTTCTGGGCAAGAGTATTTCTGTCTTTACAGAATATAATACTGGCTACATACTATTTTCAATAGACACAATCTTTTCTGCCTTCATTCTTAGAGGGTCAGGTTATTGTGAGTTTTTCATGCCACAAATCATCTCTATAATTAGTTGTGATAATAGAAATATGGGTTTCTGATACCTCATTTTTATTCTTTAATTAAATGCATAACAGTCTTTATTTAATCTTTTCTTCTTTTTTTTAAATGTAAATATGCCAACTCTCATCACTGAAAAAAAAATCCATGATAATAATAGGTTTACTCTTTATAGGAATGCTTGCACATACTTTATTCAAGCAGCATTATTATATCATATTTAGATAATAAAATATTTTGAATGTATTATCCACTAAAACATTGAAATTGTAAATAAAATAGACAAACTCTGAATTTCAAAGATTTTCAATGGGTCTGCCAAATACTTATGAGGCACATTAATGCAATAATCTTGTTTTTGTTTTGTTTTTGCAATCTTCTAAGCATAGTCATATTAATAATGGTGGTGATCGATATTTTGGCACATCTTCTCAGATCATATAATAAAAAGAAATAAATGTGTTATTTTTGACATAACCTCACATTGATTGTAAAATATACAGATTAGAGTGACAATAAAAGATTATCTACAAATTGACTCCTCTAATTTTACAAGCCACAGAGTAAGCATGAGTAATTTCAATAGATATTAAGTGACAGTCTCAGATTATTTCACATCTAATATGAGATATATTGAATTTACTTAGTTTTTATTTTAGTATTTATCTTTTATCTTTTTATTCAAATCAATATGTTAAAAATGTAAACAACATAAGGTTTTGAACACAAACCAATAAGCTTTTATAGTTATATAGATGTGGTGCTATATACCCATTACATATTTTAGTCATCTCACTTTTACATTAGTTACAATCAATAAATTAAAATTAGTTTGTCAATGTCAACTGACGTAAAAAGAAGGAAAAGTATAACTGAATATAAAAAAATATTCTGAAATACAAATTTAGTTTAATTAGCCAACAATTGTAGATTCTGACAAATTTATATTTGACAGAAGAAGAAAATTCATACATTTTTTTTTTCATAAAATTGCTCATGATGTTGGTGACAAGTGGGTTTAAGATTTTTTTTTAAAGTCCAACCCAACCAGCCATTAAAACATAATGTTGGCATCAGCATGGGATTTGGGCTTTCCATCATCAGATTTTCAATAATATGGATGGCTGAAAAATTGGAGGTTGGAATAGATTGATATCTATCCATTAAAGTGTGAAGATTTGCTATCATAATATAAACTGAGCACTGATTTTATATATGTGTATGGAAGATGATAATCTGGACCAACTGATGAGTGCTGATTTAGCATGAAATATGTGTATTGGTGATTATTTATCTTTTCTACATGTGTGTGGTTATGTGTATAGTGTGGATAGTTGGTGAATGCTTGAAAGTCTGAGGTCAAATCCCTAATATTTACAAATAAGCTCCAGGTTTGTGAAAAGTGCCTGATTTTCAAATATTTACATCACTTATATATTTTAATATCCAGTGATTAATTAGCTAAAGAACAAAGATTATATATTATTTTTTACTGGGAAGATGATTGGCAATACTATGATTAGAAAAATAAACATGATTGTAATGAGATGACCTTCTCAACTGGTGGAAAGGTATTGTATTACTATTATTGATCAGCCATTATTTCCCTTTACCTTTTTTATTGGCTTTCAGTGAAGTATCAGAAGAAACACCAACTACTTGCATTCAGGTATGCAGAATGCAATTCCTGGGGAGGGGGAGATAAAAAAATCCCACAAAGAATAAGAATAATACACTAGAAATGATTTTTTTGATGACTTGCAAACCAATCTACAAATTTCAAATACATTAAGGTTCTGAATATGCTGATCCATTATTTATTTGATATTTTGTGATATTATTTTTTCAATTTTTTTCTGCTGAAAAATTTTCTTTTCCAAAGACTTTAGTACCTTATTTAATTATATCCTTCCATTGTATTCTATTTATATCCATATGTTTTCATCGAAAGCAATTAATACTGTACTTTTTTTAGAATGTTTGTGAGATTATCATCACAATGTAAAAAGGATCTGCCTCAGCCACTAAAACTGTACTTATGTTTATTATAAAAAGACCACTTTTTTTTTGTCAAGTTAAGGCACTTCTCATGTTCAATCTGTGAAGATGTGATTTTATAATAGCAGATTCTATATTATCATTTTGGCAAGCTGATAAAATATTGGTTGTTATTATGACCTTGCCATCGCAGTTTTAGAATTTTATATCATCCTTAAGCCAAATCTTTCTAAGGCCTTTAAAACGTTACATATATTCTTTCCAATTGTTATGAATATTTTATATTTTTCCAATTGATATATCTGTTTGAGAAACTACATCATTAAAGACCCTAATATTACTATTATTCTAGTAATGAGAGGTTTTTCCCAATTGAAGAAAATAAAATTAGCTTAGTTTTGTTAATTAAATAAAACTTTTGTACAGCACTCTCACTGTAGGTTATCGAATGTCACATGATCTCCTGAATAATAAACCTTAAAATTATTTATTTATTGAGTAATAATATGACGATCGCCCAATATTTTTAATTTTCAACGAATCACAAATTTACCAAAACACATCGAAATTAATTACATTTTGCACAATAATCCACACAATTACATATATATCTGTGTTCTTGAACATTTATATATTTTTAATCTCGAAACTAAAATTATGTTTTTAAAGCAAATATATATATATATCTTTTTTAAAACAAATGACATATATTTTCTTACATATCTCATTACATCTTTAAATGTCATTGATTTTATTGTTTATATTTTATCATAGCTTTCATTCATGTCTAAATCTATGATTATAAATAACGTGAAGGTTACCTTATTCTTTTTTTGCTTATGAATAATTTTTAGCTTGGCACATTCCTTACTTTACAGAAGAATTTTTTTCAGCTTGGCAAGATCATGTAAAAATAAAATCCACCCACTGAATGAAATAGTTGTTTTAATATTTAAAAATAAACAAACAAATATGGAACAGAGTTGTGGGTTTTTTTTTTTTTTTTGCCATTTACTTATTAAATAATTACATATATATATGCTATACAGTGCGTCTTTACTTTAGACAGGTTAAAACATTAGTAAAACGGAGAACGCTCGTTAACTCATTTTCGCTAAGTAAAGGAAAATGACTCAATTTGGTCAATGGAGTATATCCATTGTGTTCAACTTTCCATTTAGGTATTTAAATGTCGTGCGACCTCTTGTGAAATTAATATAATTCGATTTATAGTGGATCATTTACTAAATGCTGTTTGTATTTGTGAGTTGCATGCGATATGTAATTAGCGCTGCGCAATGTGAATTTTACACACCTTTAACAATTTATGCGTTTTTATTTTTCATTACCATAAAGAACATTTTACAAACCAAACACAAATACTACTTGATATAATCAGCTATTTTCTTATTATTTTATGTTATAAAGTATTCAAACACTGATCGTGGTCAAATAATGCAGCACAGTGTGTTTCCATGAACTCCACAAATATTATATCGTTATATGTTTTCATTTATTATAACAATTACTTCCATAACATGAACAATCAAGTTAAATTATGTGAAGTGTAAAAATAAATATCTGTATTGTTAGTCATTATAAATAATCAAGCACTTTGTATATCTGAATGCTGCATGAATTATCAATTTGGGACAGATGGGGTTGTATTTTATTTATATGAAGGCATTCTCTTGCACATCTTGTTCAACAACTAACCACACAGTACTTGTACATATGAAGAAATTATAATATCACATTGGTCTCATGATATCACAAATTTTATCAAACGTTTGCTTCAAAATGATATACAAAAGGCTAAAAACATTAAAATTAAAAGTTATCTATTACTGCATAATATCACGTCCATGACCGTATCACATAAAGAAGTATGGTGAAAGCAACTACTCTTGTCTAAATTTGAGTGTTTATAAATGCAAAAGGAAAATTACATTTTCCATATTTGCATTATTTTTGTTTATTTTATCTTCCACTTTAGAGTGTTATATTATGGGTAAAATATTTGTTTAATAATATCTTACTATTAATGAGAAGAATGAAATTCTTGCAAAAATGTAGTCTGATATAAAAAATCAATAATAAAAAAGTTGGCTAGTTTAAGCTATGAAATAAAGTTTCTTAGTGAATTAATCATATATTGTCAGTAAGAAATTAAAAATTGTGTGAATGGACTTGAGAAACTAACAGATGTTTTTCTAAGACATTTTAATTGCTAGAGACCAACTTAAAACTTTTTGGAACATCTACTTTTCCTTTCCATGTCTTAAAAATGCTATGGTTTGATAACCATTTTTATATAAATTTCAAAGCATTTTTTTTCATTCCGACAAGATAATAAATTTTCTTATATTAATTAAAAGCAAACTCATATAGATTAATTAATTACTGAAACCTGTATAAAAATATTGATAATTGCGAGTACATTTTTTTTTTTTGATGTTTTCAAATCAAAACCTACATTTAAAAATGATTTTGAATGTTGGCCTTTCTTAATACTAAAATACAATTTATTTGAATAAGTTACCCTATTTGTTAACTGATTAAGTCACTTTAATTTTTATTAATTTTAAAAAATAATTTGTGGACAGAAATAATTGGAATAATATTTTAGGTTATGTAAAAAAAAAATCTATCAAGTTTATCTATTATCATTATATTTGTATATTTAATTTCAAATAAATGTGTATTCTTTCAAAATGTAATATTAATATATCAGAAAAACATTTTTTTGATGTATTTTGTACTTTACTATTTTATGGCTTTTATGGTTTCTTATCTCATTTATTAAAACATTAGCCTTTGCGTTTTCGGTCAAGATAATTATCATTTTTGTTATTCCAAAACTTATTTTGAAATGAAAATTTCAATTTATGAAATAGTAATAAGAAAGGTAAATTTTTTAATCATTTTCATTAATTCCTATCATGTATTTTAAAAACCAGCTTCCAATTTCAGTTGTGTCATTCACATTTATTTAATTAGTTAAGGGATGATTGTATATATTTAATGTTTATGGACTTAATTATTCCATGAATAGATTATATTAGTAAATTTATGTTTCATTATTAAATTTATTTTGTTATTATTGAAAAAAAATATTTTGGTATTTTTTTGATTGCTATATTATGATTAATTGTTGAGGTTTCACTAATTACAGAAAATTTCATATGTTTTCCTGAGTTTGAATACTGAGAAATGTACATGTGTATATGTGAGGAGAGTGAAAGACTAAATTGCTATAATTCATTCAACATCTACTACTAAAATTGACAACTACTTTGACCATTATAAAAATTGCTTCCTTCATCATGGAACTGGATAAATTCCATCTATCTGAAAATATGGAGGTTATTAAATTATTTCCTCAAAAGTCCCAGAAATGTGGAACCTAACAAATATATATTTCTAAAAAAAGAATTAAATAACTCAATAAACTTCCTAGAGATAAATATGAGAGACCAATAAAAAAAAAAAACTAAAAAAAAAAAAAAGGTAATCCAAGGAATAATGCAATGTTTGAAATCAATTACTGAAGCCAGATGTTATGGTTGAGGGATTGGGGAATTTATTTTTTAAAATATTCATTGTGGTTTTTGGTGAAGTATTTATTGGAATACTTCAGAATGTATTTTTTGATTGTGAAGAAATTCAAAAGTGTAAGATAGCAATATATATTACTCTTATACTTACTGTAGAAGGTTAATATAAACATTAATAAATATCAGTCCTAAGATATATGATTATCAGATATTCAGTTCCTTATCACATATTTTGATATAATTTTTGTTTCTCATATGTTATTATTTTTTCAGAATCTATTTGCCTTCTTTTTTTATATAATAATTTTTACTTAGATTCACAAGAAGCATAATATTGTTCCTGTTTTTTATTTGTTGTTGATTAGTTTTGGTGAATTCATCTCATGATCATGAAATACTGCCATACTTCACTATGCTAAGTGACAAATACCAATATTATCAATTTTCAAAAGAGAATATTATCAAGGAAACTTCAACATTTTTACATTTGGTATTTCCAATAATGAAAATGAAACAGAAATCTATTGGTTATAATAAAAATAAATTCTTGAAAATATGGAATCAATTAAAATAATCCAAGAGAATATAGATGTAAAAAGTAATATCCAAAATGTAATTTTAGAATTTTTCCCAGTGTATACGCTTAATGTGAAAACCAAGAATGCAATTTCTAAGCATGAAAAAAAAAAAGAATCAGAAAGTGAAATGAAAACAATTAGAGATTGGAACAAACCAAGAGAGAAATACTATATGATAATAAAATCTTAGGAATTAAAGCAGAATATGCATAAGAATAATATTAGAAATGAAAAATAGGGTAGTTCTAGAGGGGTGACAAATCAATTGGTTCAATAGGTAGCTTAATAAATCAAGGTTAAAGTTATAATATGAAAATTGCTATGAAGGTAAGGAAGATTAATATAAATCTAAAAATCAAAATATTATTAAAATAAATAGTGAAACCATTGGTAAGATAATTGATCATTGAACAAGAGATATTAATAGTCATGCTGTAAACATATAACAAATATTTGCAGAACGTATACAACTTTTAAAAAATGAAAACCAAAACAAAAAAAATCCACAAAAGACTAAAGAATTATTAAAAAAAATAAACCAGTGAATGTAGAAGAAAGGCAGAAAAGAAAATACCAAATAAACAAAATAAAATAAAGAATGAACCAGAAGAAAAATCATACACATATAAGACAATATAATGTTGTCTACACACATGATAAATAATCTCTTTGAACAGAAAAATGTAATAAAGAAAACAAGTGAAAAATTGACATATTGAAATAAGAAACAATGAAATCAATGTAAGGTTTGGTTTCTACTTCATCTAAGAAAGCAAACATTTAAAAGCTTAAACCAAAAAATCCTAAAAATAAATCAATGAATGTTCATCCCTATTTACATTTTATCAACAAATCATTAGCTGACACCATAACCTTGTGGTATTATAGCTTTGGGAAGGAGTATTCTCATAAACCATTAATGTTTATTACAGGAGTAATGCAATCTCATTTAAAATAAAAATAAAAAAACATCATGATAGAAAGGTTGATACGTATTTCTGATGATTCATTTGCTGTTTCCTTCTGAAGGTTTTTTAACCTCTTTTTCCAAATGTTCAGCTTGTCCAATGGTGATGTCAATACTTGATTAATTTCATTATGTGTAAAGAAATCTTTGAACTGGTTAAAGGTAAAGGCTTTTCCATTATCAATAACAATGATCAAAGGGAGAGAATGAGTTGCAAATATGATTTTCAAAAAGTCAAGCGTGATTCAAGTGTTAAAGTTGGATACAGTAACTACTTCTAATCATTTAAAGTATACATCAACAATGATGAATACTTTTTATCCTTTCATGGTCCATCATAGTCTAAGTACATTTTTTCCTAGGGCCCAGCTGCCTGTGGTCAAGGATTGTCATTCACTTAAGTGGCATAATTTGATTTATTTTCCATTGCTGGTACTGGTAAACTTGTAATTGTATATCAGAGTCTATATCAAGCCATCAGACATAATATTTAGTCAGTATTTTTATTTCTATTTCAGGTGATTATATTGCCAGGATAGATATAATACAATAATTATAAAATTTGTTTGCAGCCTCTGTTTGGTATGCTGATTCAATTGTTTCATAAAGTATATTCATTCTTAATGGATAATTCATACTTTCTTAGTCAAAAGCTATTCATACATACTTTAGTTTATTATTTGGACATATTGTGCATATCCATTTACATAGAAGCTGATACCTTTGGTCATTTTGGATTCAGTACTTTATTGCTTTGCTACTTGTTTGATTACTATTTTCTAAATCGATCATATTTATTAATGGTTTCTCATTGCATTTGAATGTTTTTTTAAAATTTGGTAATCTGTTGAGGTTATCAACATGAGGGATTTTTTTCTTCTTCTACGTAACAAAGTTAAAAGCTATATAAACCCAATAAATTAAAACCATTGTAGCATGCAAAGCAAGACAAACAGACATAGCATTCTTTCAGTTTTAAATCTGCCTAATAAAAAGTTGTGATCAGTCTGTAAAACGAATGATTTTCTATGTACATATTGATGAAATGTTTTAACAGTTGCTATCAAGTTCTGTCTATTTAAGAATTATTGTTTTTAGCCCCAGTCAATGAGTAAAAAGAAAGCAGTGTGTGTGTCATTCCCATTTGTTATAGCGAGCTAAGACAGGTTCAAAGTTAATTCGCAGAAGTGTAGCTTGTTAGAAATAATTTTTCAAAAGCTTGAATTTGTAGAATATTCCATTTCCATTCATCCCTTTTGTCTATCCATCTATATACTAGTTCGTTAACTTCTGTTTTATGCTGAATGAAATATTCTTCCCTAGTTAGTGGGAAATAATATGTTTCAAAATAACTTTTATTTTGTCCTTAACAGAAAAAAGATTACATTGTAATTTCTATTTTCTTGGGTTGATTCTAAGACATATTTATTAGTGTTTATTTTAATTTTTATTTCCATGAATTTATTTGACAGCTTTTTGGTGGATTTCAAGAATTACTCTTTACTACAAGTCATTTAGCAGGATATCATTAAAATGTGGAATGGGTCCTAAAATTATTCGTTGGAATGTGGCTGGAGAAAATAAAAATGTTCAGTCGATTAGTTATAATTGCTAAGCCTCTGGAAGTTTCATCATCCACTTGTTGTTGAAGAAAAGCACGTAAGAGATCTATTCTGGAAAATATTCTACCTACAGTTAAAGTAGAAAGTACCTGTTTCACTGATGGAAGGGTGATTATCATTGTTTAATAAAAATATTTAAAATCCTAACTCGGGTTTGCCTCCATTATACATAACAATATTTAAATCTCAGTTTTTTATAATAATATAGTTCATATCCTGCATTACTATTCAAAATTATTAATAACAAACTTTGGAGCCACAAACCCCCCCCCCCCACATTCGATTACGTTTATTAAATCACTATAATCAATTATTGTATTTTAGTTCATTTTGATGAATTAAATGGCTCTAAAATATGTTGTTGCTATCTCAGTATAATCTTTATTATCTGTATACATTCATTTTTATAGTCTTTTCTTTATTATTTATTGCCTATTTTTGCTATTTCCATTTCCAACTTATTTGATTTAAACTACAGTATTTATAATTTTATTTTTTTAACATTTCTCTAAATAATAGCTTCTATAATGCCACCGTTATAACGTATATATATAAAAACAACAGTTTAAATAAAATCGTTGGATTAAATAAAGGACTTTATAGTTCATTTTAAATAATAGCCAAAAAAAGTATTAAAACTAGAAATGGCTAAAATAAAAAAATGAAATCCGTTTTTTTTTTTTTTAAAAAAAAAAGAATAATTAACCAGCTTTGATTATACAAAATCTTTTTTTAGTTAATATTGCCGTTTAATAATAATTTTTATTAGTCATTTATAAAATTAGAGATTATCCAGTAATGAAGAATATTTCTGTAGTGAAATTTTCACTATACCATTGTCAGCCGAGGTACTGGTTTCTATCCGTTTTTAACACCTTGTAGAGGAATGTAATCATAAACACATGATCAAAGACATAAAAAAAGATCTATTTTAAATTAATTAAAGTATATGTAGAAAAAAAAAATATTTTCAAGTTTAATATTTTTAGAACAATCGTGCTGAAAAGAAATTATACTAAAAGGCAATTATAAAAGAATGTCAACTTAAAAGTAATCTTTTAATCTGTCTATTGTCTACGTAAAAGTAAGAGTAATGATAAGTGATGACTATTTGCAAAGAATAATGTAATATATCCTGGCACTTGCAGCCTATTAACGCACTAAGTTTATGAATTGGCATTTTAAAAACTAAATAATTTGAAATTGTATTGGATACTGACGAGAGACAGATTAAAGTAATCTTTCAATCTGTCTATTGTCTAAGTAAAAGTAAGAGTAATGATAAGTGATGACTATGTGCAAAAAATAATATAATATAACCTGGTTCATGCAGTGTATTAATACACTAAGTTTATGAATTGCCACTTTTAAAACTAAAAAATTTGAAATTGTACTGGATTCTGATAAATGTAAAAAGTTAAATTAATTCATGACTTTATAAATTTTAGAAAATACAATCTTCTTTAGCTTGCTATTTTAATAACATTAAACCTATCATTGTAAGCAGATTTGAAAGGGACGATTTTGGAAATATCATTTTAAGGTGACCATGAATTAAGTTTTCATGAAAGAGGTAACTGTTATTTATATTATACCATTCATTGCAAAGGACATGAAGTATTGATTGTTTTCATTAGATAAATGTGATTGAAAAATAAAATTCAATAATTAATAATAATATACTGCTTGGCAACTCATAAGAAGTTTGAATACCAGAAGTGACAGAGTGGAGCTCACAATTCTGGACATGGAATTCCAAAATTCATCACTCCACAATTACATTAAATTACACAAGACAATTAAGAAAGATAAGTTCATTGCAAAAAAAAAAAAAAAACAACTAAAAAACAGCATCATAAAGATATCGGAATTAAAGGACCACTGTGCACTATATATAATCATATATGTGATTCAAAGTTTGATTTGTATAGTCATTGACAAATTTGTTTTTTCTTATAAAATTAGGAAAACTATATATGAATGATTTCTAAAGATGATTAATAAATAAAGTGTTTCAAACTATAATAAATAGAGTAAAAAAATAAAATGTTAATGGGAAGAATATAACCTATCTTCACATATAATAAGTTGAGTTGATGCTGAATTAGTTCTTTAGACATCATAAAAATATAGACCAAAGAAAAGCAGTATTGTTCTCTTATGAATAAAGTTTGTTTATAAAAAGAAATAACATAGCATGTGCACAAAAATAGATAATATAAAATCTGAACTTCTTGGTAATGATTGTAAGTGGTATTTGATTATTGTAATCTAAAAGCTATTTGATATGTTGACTTAATCTTTATTGGATTTAAATACAATCACCTAACAAGAAAAGTCATACTGCCAAACTAAATTCAAACCCTCCCAATGACAACAGACCTTGGCTACTCCTTCCATACATTACCACACTAACAAAAACATTTAATAAAACCTTTTCCCCAACATTTAGCCTAAATTT
The DNA here is from genome assembly GCA_028023455.1 of Epiperipatus broadwayi. Classification (NCBI taxonomy): domain Eukaryota; kingdom Metazoa; phylum Onychophora; class Udeonychophora; order Euonychophora; family Peripatidae; genus Epiperipatus; species Epiperipatus broadwayi. Next base: position 1,166,291 of record JAQFVV010000065.1, read on the forward strand.
TTGAATCCCTCCTCTACCAATAGACTAATTAATAATTCTAAGGATAAAATTGAACCCGAACTGACTTCCAATACTGTATATAAAATTAAATGCCCCAAACTGGAAACAAAGCAACATACTATGGAGAATCTTGGACATCCATATCCACCCGCATATCACAACATCAATACTTATATAAAAAAGCATCTGACAAGTCAGAATATAACACTATCTCCTTTGAACAGTAGAAAGCAAACAGGACACATATTTATTCCTATTTCAGATGCAATAGGACATATTTAAAGAAGACTCAATTGTAATATTAGGGAGGCATGGTGTATAGCAAACAACACTCATGCCTATTGGTAAATATTGTAATTGTTCATTTTGATAAACTTAGGTGGTAAATTTTTTTTAATGAAATTTTTTTATATTATTGAATTTGTTATATTAGGGTGATTTCATTTCATTTGGTTAATTATATATATATATAAGCAATGTCACACTATATATGACTTGCTTTATTGATTATATATATATAATAAAATATATCCTACCAGAGTATTGAAACAGTAAGGTTTGCTGTGCAGATCTTTGTTTCACCTTTTCTCAATTACTTCCTATCCTCATACCTTAGTTTGAACCCCAATCTATCGTAGTGTGTCTGCAATACACTTATATACCGAAAATCCCACCTAATTTTAAACCACGAGCACAATGCTCGTATTATATATATATATAACTTATTCCCAAATAAAATAAAATATTATGAATTATGTATTTGTTCACATAATTTACATTTATTAAAAAGTAAGTTATATAAGTCGTAATTGCGCACACACTATGATATCCATTTTAAAACATATCAAAATTATAAATTGTTAAAGTTATTTTTTTAAAATCTATTTACAAATATATTATTGTCGTAATGTATTTTGATTTAAAATAAAACTCATTTAGTAAATATTCGTTTAGTAAATAGATTCAAATATTGCAATTTAAAAGTAAAATAATTTTTGTTTGATTTAATAAAAGTCATTCCAAATATTTCAGTTAAAATAAATGAGGGACAATAGTTTAATTAGTTAATGTTATATAAGTTTATCTAAAAACAGCAGCTGTCCACTTAAGGTTTTCTTTAATTAATAAAAGTAATTTTTAATTGAATCTAGTTTGTAATTCGAATGTTGACAGGGAAAGTAACAAAAGAAATTAATTAATGTTGAATTCCTTTAGACATTCGGATGATTACAGCTGATAAGTCCGATATATTTTTGTAATGCTCCAGGGCAGTTCTATTGTTAAATTCTACTATAAAAAGGAGGTTTTTCTTTTGTTCTAGAGTTTTTTTTCTTCTAATGTTTCTAAGAGAAATCATTCTGAGTTCTATTCTAATAATTTGCTAATCTTGACATGACATAGTAGAGGCGTTAAGATGGCTATGTCCCCTCTGAATAGCCAGCCGCTGCTCCAGACCATCGGAAGTTATCACAAAGCAAACCCCGGAACTGCTGCTGCTGCCAAAAATATGAACATTTCCAGATTTTGCTGTTAAATTATATAAAAACCTGCTGACCATCAATCTACCTAAATGCTTCTCCAGAGGTAACCCTAAATTAACCCAAGAGCTCTTGTGATTCCTAACTAGCATGCTATAGCTATTCTAAATTGTTTTCTGAAATTTCACATAACTTTATTATGTACTTCTTTAAAGTGTTCAAATATAATCAACCGTTTTGCTCAATCCTTGGGTTAATACTTTCTATTTATAAAGCTTTCTTTTATTTTATTATGATAATGTGTCAGAATCGTCTTTGACTGAGTGAACTATTCCGTTTATTGAAAGTAAGACGCCGCTATTAAGGCATATTTTAAATTTATAATTTTCCAATTTTATTATCTTGCAAATCACTCATTCGAGGGCGATTCTTTTCTTTAATATAATATAATCACATAGTTTAAAATCTACATGTTATTGATTTTAATCTATCATGAGAGTATGTGCGAGGTCAGTGATTTAAATGTGTCCCCAAATGCATGATTGCGTATATAAATCTATACTTACTTTTCAAACCTGCAAGCATGCATTTTCTATTTTAATTACCGTGTTCTACCTTAATTATAAAGTTCATCATTGACGTCGAGAATGTGCGGACCATTTTAAATGAATTTCGGGGAATTTGATTGGGCATTTCTCTTAATCCAAGTAAAACCCATTTAGTATGTTTTTATATACACTAGTCTCGTATTGCTTGTAAATGAATTGGTTGTTGAGACTGCTTTGTTTTATTTTTCAAAGGATTCTTTACACGGCAAAGTCTGTTCTTTTCACTTATTGCAAGTTTCCAGGCAGAGGGTGTCCCAAATGACACCCCTGGGAATTAAACGCAATCATCACACAGTCGCTAAGTTTCGGCTGTTCATAAAATACTTTCCTACGGGTTAGCGGCAAGATGCCCTCCGTAATTATTCCGGATCTTCAATATTGTTTTATTTTATATTTATTTTACAAAGCATCCGTGTCTTAAACGTGTCACACCCTCCAACTTTAATAAATTCATTATCAGCAATACTGACCTCCCAATGTAACTTTATTATTATTATTCTCAAATAAATGCCTTGATCACATTCCCACTTTGTTGCTTAGTAAGCTTTTGTCCGTGCTATTCTCGAAATCAATAAATATTTTATAACACTTAATTTCAAATATTTTCTTAAACTTGCATAATTGCTCAAAGCACCTCGCACATGTTCCTATCTCGTCAAGCACATTATCATAATGCTATTAGCCCGAGGAATAGAATACATCATTTTGTTTTAAAGTCTTTTTGTCAGTTGTGAGAATATAATGCCAACAATTATTTAATACGCGTCCCTGTCTCATATAAGCAGACAGTGGCATTATATATATAATTTATATGAATAAATTTTGTGAAATTATTTAAAACTAAATTTGATCTCTTATTTTATTTGATCCCTATCACTGTCTCAGTCTATATATATATTTTCTGCATTTCTTTTGTAAATCCATAGATGTTAATTAGCCACCCAAACTTCTTTTAGTATAGAGTCTTTTGTTTCTCCCTGACCACCAGGCACCAGTCAAAGGTCATACTAGTAGTGGCATCAGATGCGTGGTCATGTAGATGGCGCTGTGAAATTTGGGCTTTAGATTCGAACTTAGTATATCTAGAAGGCAACCCCTCCTAGAATGTTCAGTTTCATGTCTGGGGTTTGAATTCTGCAGTGTGTTAGCGAGATAGACGATTCTGACTGTTACAGTATATAGACAATTATCAACTATTACAATAATAAATCTTTAATATTTGAATACAAGTATAATGTATATACTGAACTTTAGATGTAATAAGAGGGGATTTGAACACAGGCTTTCAAGTTACTTTCAGCTATCCAATCCATCTTACATAATCAATACACATGACCACATACATGTGAAAAAGATAAATGATCTCCAATATATTTATTTCATGTGGGACTAGCATTCATCAGTCGGTCCAGGTCATCATCTCCTACACATCTATAATCAGTCAGTCTATATTAAGATAGAAAATCTTCAAACTTTAATGGACAGACTTCTATCTCCTCCAATTTGAGTGGGACAGTGGAGAAGATTGAAGTCCGTCTATTAAAGTTTGAAGATTTGCTATCCTAATATAAACTGAGCACTCATTATATATGTGTGTGAGAGATAATTATCTGGACCAATTGATGAGTATTGGTTCAATACAACATATGTATATTGGAGATCATTTATCTTTTTTACATGTATATGATTATGTTTATCAGTTGTATAAGATGGAGTAGATAGCTGAAGGGAACTTGAAAATCTGTTTTCAAATCCCTCTACTTGTATTCAAATATTGCAGATTCAGTCAGAATTCTTCTCATCCCTTTTCTGTGTATTTAAATGGACAAATTAAGGTCATACATATGAGGAGTCAGTGTGACTTAAGGTCAACATGAGTATGACAACAATATTGTCATCAACTGCAGATTTGATCATTTCATCATCAGATTTTCAATAATGGTGAAGAGTTGGAGGGTGGAGAAGATTGAAGTCTCTCCATTAAAGTTTGAAGATTTGCTATCTTAATATAAACTGAGAAAATGATTATATATATATGGGTGGGTGATGATGATCTGGACCAACTGATGAGTGCTGGTTCAGCACAAAATACATATATTGGAGATCTTTTATCTTCTTCACATGTATGTATGTGGTCATGTGTATTGGTTATACAAGATGGAGTGGATAAATAAAGCGAGGTTGAAAGTCTATATTAAACTCCCCTCTAATAAATCTTTGATACAAAACAATATTTGTTGCATTGCTGAGCCAGGCTTTTGATACACCATATCTTTATCAAAGCATAACTATAGTGAACATTATATATATAAAGAATAAAAATGAGATTACATCCATGTAAGCAGAGTTAACTTTTGATGTTACTAAAAACTATCAATTACTACTAATTGACAACCCCTGAAGTTAAACATTTTTTTTCTTTAATCTATTTTTAAAAAAAAGCTAAAAGATATCTCTATCTACATGTATATAATCTCCTCATTTCTATATTTTATTATAATAATTTATGAAAATATTTAATTCAATATATATATTTCTTTTATTAAAAAGAGAATTTTCGGATTAATTGTAATGTATATGTTATTATGAGATAGATAAAGGAAGTCTAATGAAATATTTAATAAAAAATAAAGTAAATATGGAACATCTCTCACCAAGTGATGTTGTTATATCAGATGTAATATAGTTAAAATACACATATGAATTTAATTTTTAATAAACGAAACCAGATTTGAACTAAAAGTTTATAAAGATCAGGTAGAAGAATGCATTGTATATGCAATCAGAACATTGCATATACAATAGATATCATACATAGCAACAGAAGTTTGTTAAATATATATTTCTCTTACATGTATGCTTATTAATTATACAATCATACTTAAAATACTTTATTTTATTTAAATAAGACTTTATATAAAATAAAATTTTAGCTAGTTCTGATTTCTACTTGATAAATGTTCAAACACTTAAAAGAACTGATTCATTTTTTTTAAGAAACTCATCTTTTGAGCCTGCAGTGTAGTAATTTATAATTTAGAAGTTGGTTATTATATATATTATTTAATATCTTTATTAAGATGCTAGAATAAATTGGTTAAGGCAGGAGTGGGGAATCTCATGTCTATGGGCCAAATCTGGACATTGAAAGTTCTCAAAATGATTGTAAAATGGTCCTATATAAAACTTCCATTTAAACATGCATGGAACAAATTTTGAATTAAGAAGAGTTAAGTAAAATAAACTATTTATTTTCTTTCTCCAACTTTTAATATAGTTCTAGTTCATTCTATCAGAGGTGCAATATTCACAAAAAGTATTTACATTATGTAGTTTACCTCACTACCAATTTAATCTAAGGGCATTTTGTTTACTTTTATAATGCTTTTTGCATTTATCTATGAAGCTGAGGCCATTTCGTTTGTTTTTATAGTGATTTTCACTGATGAATGTATACTAGCCAAACTAAAACTCAAATTTTACTTTATTTTACTATTATTAACATTTTTTTATTAGCATGGTTTCACAGAATAAAATAAGAAAAAATACTGCAGAAAATCACACATTTCAAAAAAAATAGATCAAGGCATCTTTTTTTTTGAAGTAGAAATAGTGAATTGATGTGCCTGATATGTTTGAAAAATATTTCACTTAATAAATAACACAATATTAAGAGGCACTATTTATCAAAACATTCTGATTGCAACAAGAGTGTTGGGGGAAGGAAAAACATTAAACAGAAAACTTGAAAAAGTGTTTCACAAAGTTACTAACATGTTTTATAAATAGTACAAACAAATCAGAAAATTATGTGAAAGCAAGTTACATTATTTTTTTAAAAAGGCAGAAAATTCGAAACAATTTTCTGAAGAGAGTTTATAAAAAAGATTGTATCCTAGCTGCTGTAGAATTAATCTAACCAAAAGATAGAAGCATTAATAGTATTCATGTTACTTTATTTTTAATTCACAAAAAAATTATGGCCCTCATTTAAAAAGGGAAAGTTGAAATTGGTCTTCCAGTTAAAAAGGTTGCTCACCCTTAATGATAGGAGTAAATTATACTAAAGTTTTGCCAAATATAGCAGGCTAATTTTTAAGTCAATAATTTTGCATGGCTCACAAATGATAAATATCCAAATGGCTCTTGTTATCAAAAAGATTTCCAACCCCTGTGTTAAGGAGTGACAAGACAAACAATAGTAAACTATTATCATTATATGGTCTATTAGTTGGAAGATCATATAACATTGGAGCATTGGAAGTGATATAATTAAACTTTGATCTAGGAATTCTTTAAGCTCTTGAGTCCATCTCTCAATCGTTACATTAAATTACCCAGAGTATTGTTCTACATAGTTATTCTGTCTATAACTAGAATTTAATATATAAAACACATTAACATCTACAAATTAAAAATTCTTAGCATTTTTCATATTCAATTTACATTTTTCAGTGCAACAATTTGATTTTTCTACCGGAAATAAAATATATTAAAGAGCAAACTTATTTCCCTTTTAAATGTATATATTATATTTTGAATGTGCTAACCATTACCCTAAGATGCTTTTCAATTTTTATGTTTCATATATATATGTTTGTGTGAATGAATTATTATCATGAGAGTATTTAATATTTGGGTGCATTATTAAAACACAGTCACTAACTCACTCACAGCTCTTTATATTTAAACTATTAACTTGTATATTTTTTCCCTACACTCTAAAATTATTTCTTTATAAACATCTCATCTTTAGTTTACTTTAAACTGACTTCTGACATCCTACTGAGAATTGTATATGTTTTTGATCATTTGTTGACGAAAAATAATGTTATGTTTTAATAATTATGCAGGCTTCAGATTTCTTACCCTCCCTACAAAGAAATTATTACCAAACGTGAAAAAGAGATGATGGCTTTATAGAAGTATTTTCAATAAAAGAATGATGAACAGTGATGAAATGTCATCATCATTTGTAACGTATAGTTTAACTGACATATTTATAATATTTTATTTAATTAGATTCAAACATCACTCGTACTTAACTTCAGGCAACATCTGCTAACCAGCAGATGAAAACAACAGCTTTGAAAGAGTATTGTTAGTCGTATAATTAAGTTACAGATGGCGCTGAAATAGATTCGCACATGTGATAAAATACTTCTAAATCTCATTATATAAATATTGTATATTGAACAAAGTTTAGACCTGAAATTGTCAAAGAAAAAATCCTTCTCCGGCAAAAAAAATTAAACAAAGGTTTAATTAAACAAGTTTTATATTAATTTACATAACATTTTTTATTATTATTCAAATGATATTACTCAGATCGTAAATTAAGATAAAATGAAGCTTGCATTTTTTTTTTTAGCAGAGTTATTTATTTCAGTATTTTGAACTCGTAAGCAGAAATAAATAATAATTTTAAAACTTCATATGTATTTTTTTATTGAGTTATATGTGCGTGAGGTTATAAAATGTAAAAAAAAAAAAAAGGGGGAGGAGGGATACTAATCTTAAAACAGTAGCAAATTCTCAATAGAGTAATACCAACCAGTGCAAGCAAAAAGGTTTATGCAAAAAATCCCCATCTACTGCCAACTCATTCAATCTCCCCAGACTAGTTTCTAGCTCATGACTTTCATTAATGAGATGCTTTCTTACATCCATTAATTATTAAGGCTTTGCACTGGATGGCGCTTTTTTCTGGAGAGTTTGAACTGTTTTAACAGCTTGGGTAGCAATAGGAAATGGTGATCATGAGATATCTATTAATCTTTCTTGAGCTCTTACATATTAAAGTGAATACTTTCATGGCCATCTTGAAATACTCATACCATATGATATTACTTTATCCAAAACACTATTAATCAGAGTTTTTTTTCTTCCAACATTAAATTTTTTAATAATTTTGCCAGACACGTCGAATCTTGTAGTTATTTCGAAAATGCTAGTGTGTTCCTCACTGACTGACAGAAATATGGTGATTTGTTTCAAAGAATTTTGATAACTTTTGCATGTTGATTTCATTTCCAGTTGTTATTGGTGTGCCAAACCCTGGATCATCTTCAATGTTCTTACTGCCATCACAAAATTCTGCAAATCATTTGAAATCTATGGCATCATTATTATATGCAGTTTGAATCATTTCAAATGATTCAATGGCAGTTTTTTCCAATTTAAAACAAAATTTAATTTTAGCCATTTTCTATTTGTGAATTATCTGCAAATAAGTTCACTTCACCAACCTTACCCAACAATATAAGTAATACTCATTCATCATTGTGAATAATCAACAATAAAACTAAATCAGCAGTCCATCTTGTGACTGGACTTGAAATGGATCTCCTATAGGCCAGACTAATTATTTAGCACTTGCCAGCTTGGAGCAGATTACTTAAACATCCATCAGATTTACAACAGTAAAAAAATAATGCTGAAATACTAAAACATGCTGGTCATCATCAATGAACTGGCCACTTAGTACATTTAATGTATTGGCTAACTAGAAGTTTAATTTACACTAATCCAGAGTCACCATCAAACAGAAGTCCATAAACCCTAAATATAAACCCTTTTAAATTATAAACCATTATGCATAAATCTAGCTCAGAGAACAAAAGCTCTATAACTGTTACTGTGAGCAAGAGATATAATACAACATAATATAATTTACATTTCAGGATTAAATAAGTTCACTGGAATAATTTTAACAATGAAATATCAATTTATGAATAACAATTAAATTAAAATTAAGGTCTGCTGAGTATGCCATAAATATAAGTCCAGCATTCTGATTTTGATTACTACAATAAGTTATCACATTCTGATTTACAAATACCTCATAATGGATTTACATAAAACATATATATCAGCATATAGACATGCAGTATAATAATTTATGAACATATTTGAAGTAATATAAACCTATAAATGAAATTTATTTTTTAAAATACATAATTAATGACTGATTTAACATATACATGTGTGCTCATGGAAATGTGTGCACACACTGACATTTATATCATAATAATAGACTTATTAAAAATATTTTTCCTGTAAATGAACATGTATGATATGTGTATACATAAAAATTTATAGATGATATGAATTAAAATTATTAATTAGCTTCTCTTCTTTTATGGTAAGTAAAAGTTTTTTTTATTAAAAAAAGAAGAAAAAAATTATCATTTGGAAAGTTTCATTTAAAATTCAGTTCCTTGTAGCCTTATTTTCAATATTTAAAAAATATATATTGAGTTTTCCACTTTTTTTCTTTTAAAAATAAAATTGTCTATGAATCAATCATTTGTGTTTTTTAGACTTTTAATTCAAGAAAAAAATATTTACTTGTTTTACTTTTAAATTATAGATTTTAATGGCATTTTCACTAAAGAAACTATTTAAAGTAACCCCCAGCTTTACTTTTTATATTGTAACTCATCCAACTGTTTTAAACTCACTAATCTAATCAGATAAATTTTATAACTACTTTCAAGTTAAATCTACAACTAAAACTTACACACCTATTTTTTTAAATTAAACACATTCTTCTTTTAAGTTACTATTAACTATCTATTTTAGCACTTAATTCCCCCACCCAGATTACTCATCCCAATACCAACAATCAAGGCATATCTAGATCCATTTGTTGACAGACTCCAAACTGTTTTCAAACATCTAAGCACAACTATGCATTAATTTTAAATATTATATGTCCAACAAAATCATTCTGAGCATTAGCTAGAACTATCTGAACCAATATCAATTATGAACATGTTAAATTTATTGGACTTTCTGTGAGAAAAACTTTTTTTCAGTGAATGCTGCATCTGCAACAAAACTAGCATTTTTTGGCCAAAGCCAAAGGTTACAACTCCCCAACCTTATATAAAAAAATTTAATAACACAATATTTACAAACAGCATATTTACAAAATTTGTACCATAAATAATCTATTTACATAGTGATTTTCATTAATAGCAGCCCTGTATCTTCACTCATTTTTCAAAGGAATAGATTAAGGCTTCTTGCATTATAGGTACTTTGAGTTCCCTCAGGGGTAGAGAGCATAAAATCATTCTCTCCTACCTGGTTAATTATTTAATACAGGTTCAAAAACTTCTTGAAGATATGTTTTTGAGGATTACTCATGTGAGGAGTCTGAACTAGGACATAGTCATGGACTTTGAAGAGATAGACATTTTACTCCCATCTTTCTAAAATTAATTCTGGCTTTTTCCTGATTATGCTATGTCTAGGTTTTCTGTAATGACAGGTAAAGGAGTTTTTATAAGCAATTGTTCAGGCCTCCTGAAATGTAACTGAATCAGGGTCAATTTAGTATATTTATTCATGGTGACATTAATATAATGAATCACCTGGGGTAGTTTATTGACTCATTGTCTATGATTTTGTTTGATGTGAACTCTGAACAATCTCTCTAATTCTCACATTTATCCACTCACAAAAATTAGATTGTGGATTTCTGATAGAGCTCATAATGTGTTTAACATTATTCCTTTGAATCCATTTTCTTCAAGTGTCAGATATGAAGGCAGTAGCATGATCAATTAGAATTGAGGCTGCCTTGCCTACCAAAGGAATTTGGAGATTATCAAGGCACTTTATCACATTCTTAGCATCAGTTTTATTTTCTAAGTGAGTATTTTGAGCATCTAAACTATTTTTAGACTATCTTTTAAATCATTTATTTTCTTTAACATAAATTATTGGAATGATTTATTATGATTTCTCTTTGGTTTGTTTCAGGATTTCAAACATAAGGCTCAGGAGATGTGACTGTGTGACTACACTCTTTATTTACATTTTGTTAATCTGGAGACACCACTTTTTAGGTTCCAAATCCATTTCTTCACTTAAATTTTCCATGTTTTTTCTGTGTTTTATGCTAACTTGTAATACTACAACTTCTTAAGCTTTATTTTATAAATAATCAAGCACACATTTTTCTCCCCTTCCATTAATCAAAACACCAAGATCACAATAACAACTTTCATGTATGGGTCTCCCAAAACTTGATAGACTACATGCACATTGCTTTTATAAAGAATTTATCAATTTAATATACTTTACAACTACCTCCTAGAAAGCTATACCTACAATGAGTCTTTTGTAATGTCTTAGTAACCAGAAATCCTTCAAACTATTAGTAATTGACTTTAAATAGTTATGATATAATTATTTTATATGGTACAAATCACTTTACAGATTTAATGTTAATCAATTTATTATTAAATAATTGCAATCAATTAGCATTTAAACAATAAAACCCTTAAATTAACTCATTATGGCAAGCAGATCCAATCATGCAATATTTATATGCAACTAAATAGTCACTCTATTCTACTATAAAATTACTACTCATGAGAATAATTCAACATCAATAACCATTTATTAAACCAGCATATTGGTCCAGCCAAATTGTGACCGTAACAATGGTGCAACTCTACACAATAGCCATTCACCAGGCCATCATGTTGAGCAAGCCAATTTGTAACCTATCCAACTGTTTTAAACTCACTAATCTAATCATATGAATTGACTGCTTAATTTTATAACTACTTTCAAGTTAAATCTATTACTAAAACTTACACACCTATTTTTTTTTTTTAATTAAACACATTCTTCTATTAAGTTACTATTAACTATCTATTTTAGCATTTAATTCCTCCACTCAGGTTACTCATCCAAATTACAGCAATCAAGGCACATCTATATTTACTGATTGACAGACTTTAAACTGTATTCAAACATCTAAGAACAACTATGCATTAATTTTAAATATTATATGTCCAACAAAAGCATTCTGATCATTAGCTAGAATTATCTAAATTAATGTCAGTTATGAACATGTTTAATTTATAGGATTTTCTATGAGAAAATTTTTTTTTTCACTGAATGCTGCATATACAATGAAACTAGCTCTCTTTGGCCAAAGCCAACATATATATATATAGTCACCTCAACTTTCTCCATGCAATCTTTCACTTACTTATCCTCAATTAACTCTCATCTATTTCAAGTAGCTAGTCAATTGAACTTTATACTAACTTTAGGATCAAATATGCCGGGGGCACCAAATTGCAGCTATAAATTGTAATGCCCACCAGAGATCATTATCATTAGTCAATTTAGGACTATAGAAGATACTGGAGAAAGTAATTAAATTGTCTCTCAAAATAATAATAATAATAATAATAATAATAATAATAATAATAATAATAATAATAATAATAATAATAATAATAATAATAATAATAATAATAATAATAATAATAATAATAATAATAATAATAATAATAATAATAATAATAATAATAATAATAATAATAATAATAATAATAATAATAATAATAACAACAACAACAACAACAACAACAACAACATTGATAAAAACCATTCAATCTATGCGGTCTTAATTTCGAATCTAGCATTAGTCATGCAAATATTTCATGATAAATTTATTATAAAATTCATAATAATGAGACAACTTTCTTCCACAACTTTATTATAAATATCTGATCTCGAGTGGTAACTACAGAAAATACTATATACAGTTCTTATTTATATCTGATATCGAGTGGTAACTACAGAAAATACTATATACAGTTCTTATTTATATCTGACTGGAAATAAATCAGTAATCAATGCAGAGAACTTATGATCTATGTTCATAATATAAAACCATCATTTAATTTAATATTAGACAAAATTATCACAAATAAATCCTCCCCATTTAATTCTATTACTTTATTTTTCGTTCTCAGCATCTATCACTTTCAATAGCTACAATTATATAACACGAATGTCTGTGTTATGTTCTCTAATCTGAGAATCACTAATCTTATTTCTCTAACACACATATTATCAATTCCTGATCCCTATTTTTATAATAGTATAATAATTTTATTATAATATGCTACTTGATTTCCAAACTAGCTCTTAGACTAATAATTGAACTGCTCTTTCTCAAGGTCTAGATCTGTCAAGAGGTGCCCATATAAGAGATTACACCGTAATGGATATGATCCCATATATGCTAAAATAAATTTTAATACAAGTTCAATAGTGGGAATCACTCTAAACACCGAGAGCAGAAAAGGGATTTTATGTCTGCTCCCAATATTCACAACATTACAATGAATCAAAAGATTAAATTTGTTAAACTTAACTCAACAATTCCCTGTCATTTTTATTCTATTATTTCTAATCTATTTTAATTAATAACCTTAATAATTTTATTTTGCTAAAGTAAACTATGGAAGTAAACCATGGACATTAATCAGATAAATCAATCAAAATTTACTTATGAAAGTAAAGTACGGAAATGAATCATAAAATCAGATTATGCAAATTAATTATGACAATAAATTATGTGAAAATGAAGTTTATAAAAGTGACTTAATATAAAATAATAATGTATTATATTAATCGAGTATAGAAATATTCAAGATAAAATCAATACTGTAATTCAATCATGGAAATAAATTATCAATATAAAATCAACTAGGTGAATCGAATATGGAAACAATATAATAATGAGTACTGCAAATCGATCTTGGAAATAAATTATTATTATAAAATAAATAATTAAATTTAAATATGAACTAATATTCCTTTAACTATAGGTGCTGGATATATAGATTCTGGAGATATTTGAAACATCAAAACACAAAACACAATATAATCTTATAACAATAGTAAACTTTATTACATTAACAATAATGACAAAATTAAAATAAAAACACCCTAAATTATAATATTGTTACACAAATATATGATTCCGATCTATTCAGGACTCTTATTCGAATACATGTTTGAATTAACTAATTTCCTGGATGACTCACTTCTTGTTTTGACCCATTCATTTATTAAATAAATGAATTAATAATAATAATAAATACAAACGCTCACACATGGAATCAGAATTCCATATATTTTAGCTTTAAGGAAACATATCTTGAAAGAAAAGAAAACCTATAAATTTCTATTTCCCCCCTTTTTATTGTAAACATTGTCCATTGGTCTATTCCAAAATAATATATTCGCTTCAACTATTCTAACTAACAATGTGAAATAATCTCAAATTTCTAAACCATTTTATCAAGCAATAATTTTCACATTTCCAATGAAGAAGGATATGCCCTAGAAATCCCCTACTGATTTTGCAAACGGGTTTAAATTCAAAACCCACACTTTTACATTCATGCTTGTCAGATCTTTACATTTTTGACTGTATATCTTAATATGTCAGTATGTCCACTCAGCTTAATGACCTCAATTTACCATCATTCAAAAAAAATCAACACAGATCGGTTAGTTTATTAATTAAAATCTTTGTCATTCTCCATCAGACATATACATCTGACTGAATCCTTATCCTTTCAGGGAAACTTTATTCTGTCCCACATAAGAAAAAATCTCTTCATATCACACATCACCATGCAGTATTTATAACGCGCACACAGCCATGTCTTGGTAAGGGAAATTAAAAAACAACAACATCAACTTCAAATTTAAACTATTTGCTTGAGCCAGAGAGAGAGATCTTTTCTTAAGATCCAGAATCGTGTAAAGAGCTCCTCTTAGACATCTATTCTCTATATTGGCATGCAAAACATTTCCTACACTTAAACAGCAACTTTATTAATAATTCCCTATCTTAACAAATAAATGGAGTGAAACATAGTCATCTCCGACTGCCATGGTATATAAATCATCAGATAGCCATTTCCCATCTATTGGGTGGTAGAATAACTTTATGTTAGTAATGACAAGCATTTATGGTTTTATATATGCCCATATATACATCGATTACAGCCTAGATAAATGACAAAGACTAACCAAATCTCGAATCAAAGCATATATGAATTATTTCAATTTTAAACAGTCAAGCCAACAACATACCTAACATTTATATTAATAACAGATCAACAATATTTTAGCATAATTATGGGTTTTATGACCATCCCCTCACTCTTCATATTTACTATTAAGCACAAATTAAAATTTTGTTAAGAATAATAAAATATTTATGTCATTTCTCTCTTTACTTTTAAATTTAAACTTACTTGAGCATCTGTACTTAAATGGTATCAAAATCTTTTTTTCTCTTTCCTTCAAACATTTTAAACATAAACAAAATATTAAATTAAATAATCTAGTGATTAGAGTGTGACAGCATATAAACAAAATGAAATATAATAAAAAAAACAAATGACATATATAAATGAAATAAAATAAAGAATAAATATCAACATTACAGATAGTCTCTTTTAAGTGTCTTTCCTTCCACTGACCATCAATCAATTAATATAATCAGTTCATTTTACTTGAGATAGCTATATAATTGCACAACAGACAGTTATTTTTAATTAAATGTGTATAGAATGCACAGACAGTCATTTGAATCAAGATAGATAAAAAATGTAGATAGTTATTTTAAATCAAGTGTAGCTACAGGAGAATTAATAAATTTTAAAAGAGTTCTGTTGATTACCTTCCATTTGATGACTTTCTTCCTGGATTTGAATTTCTTGGTTTCTTTTCTTCTTCTTTTCCATTTGAAGGTTCAAATCATATACAACAAGCAGTTTCTGATTACCAAACATGAATTAACTTTTTAACCATTTTCAGAAGTTTGCTGCAGTCTTCAAACGAATTTTAACCAGCCAAATAATTATTATAATTTGAATTGGAGCTTCAATCTCATACAAAATTTTGACAGTTCTCTCCTTCAATGAATTTTTAAGAAGCAGAATGGATAAATTGTGATATTCAGCATAAAATATCTTATCAAAAGTTGACTTCTTCATAATTGATGTGGGAAAGAGAAACATGCACCACTTATGGATGAATTAGAAATTCATATTTTGGTTTACTATAAAACTTAAATACATTATTAAATTCTGAGAAAGAAAATTAAAAAAAAAACAACTTGGAGATTAATTCTTAGTTAGCCCATTGTTCTCAATTAGCAAAAGTTCTTTTCCTATTCACTTTTCTCAGTTTTATAGGGTAAAAGAGAGAAAAGAAAACATATGTTAACCCCCCTCCACAGTGGTTCCTCTTCAAGTCTAATTAAAAAATCTCCACTCAGAATGAACAATGACTCTTCCTTAAGTGTTACTTTTTTAACAACTTTGTCTAATCTGAAACCAGATCTCTTTAATTAACACATTGGTGACCAATTTATGAAAATTAGTCAAAGAAGATATAATTAAAAACGTAAGCTTACTAACACTTTTTGGTCAAACAAAGGTTACATTCATTTGATCTAAATAATGTCTTATCTAGATTTACATTTTTAATAATATAAAAAAAATTATGTCAGTTTCTATAAAGGAAAGAAACAAAATCAAACTCACATATCAGTAACACACACATACATGTGCAGAACATGAAACAGAAAACTGATTATTCAGATTATATGAACACAAATATCCATCATAATTTCCTATAACTACAAGCATAAAATCAATTATAATTTTTGACAATCATAAACATAAATATTCATTATAATTTCCTATAACTTTAAACTTATTCTTTAGAAAGAATCTGTTAACTAAAGCTACTGACAATCAATTCAATCTTAATTCTCATCAACTCTTTAGTAATAGACATTTTATACAAACACAAACTGTCTCTATATATGTTGTTTTTGATCTATATAGCCATTACTTTCTCAAATAAAACTTAACTTTTCTTACATAAAAAAAAATTCCACAATTACTTCATTTTACTACATTTGGTTTATAGATGGAATAAAGCAAAAGGCTACAATATATATAGCACAGTACATTTATCTGTGTTTCTCTGCATATAGATAAACAGTATATGTATAAATGAATTTTTCAGCAAGCTGGTCTCTTTTAAAACTATAGACTGGCTCACTGTTATCTTTGAAAAAGTTATAATCTGGTAATTGTTGACATTCAAGAAGCTCCATTTAGTCCAGAATTCAATAGACTTCAGGCATACACCTAGTACAACATGGGCTATAGAGAACACAGAAAATCTGGTTGTTACTTCCATGTGAATCCAAACTCTACTGTAGTGAACGATCAGCATCCAGATCGACTGTCTCTTGCCTTCAGTTATTTTTTCATGGTAGTTCTGTCATAATCTATACAATTCTCTATTTTTTTTAACCATTTTATAGTCAGTTGGCAGGGAATATGGTAGTTAAAAATAAGTTTTCCCTATCTTGATTGAAAAAAGTTAATGACTCTTTTTCAATTCAACTTAATCCTTTGAAAAACAATTTTGTAGGATTTTTATCAAAATATGTCATACAGGCTTTAATTAAAAAGATTTACTAATCAAAATAGATTGTGGAATTTTTTAATTATCAGTATATCTAATGTAACAAAAAACATGTTTGTTTTAATTTCAAAATAAGAATTGATAAAATATTAATTGGATCTTTTTAAATATTTAATTTATAATAAAAAAAATTAAAATTATTTAATCCTTAACTATTATTACGGTGCAATATAGAAGATATCTATAAATTTTTTTGGCTATGTTTATTTCTACTTTTTCTTTCTACTTTATATATATATATATAGTGCCCTTTTTTATAGGTCAGTAATAGTTCATAACAGTCAATTACTAAAAATTTTAAATTTTAGAATATGTTCTTTTAATACATTAATTATAGTTTGTCGATTATATTTTTAAAGTACAATTTGAGGCTAAAGCAAATATATAGTATATAAAATTATAGTGAATCATTTAAAAAATAGTTATGTAAAGCTTAAAATATTGTTTCATATGGTTGTAAAAGCTGGCCATATTAAATAACACAGCTATAAATATTAAAAGTATATTTAAAAGGTTCAATTTTAATAGTCTTAAACGTATAGATAAATAAATGTTATACAGTATTTAAATTTATAAACTATGTTTAATAATCAAAATTAATATAATATATTTTAAAAATAAACTTTATGATGGTGAGAACTGTATTTAATTCTATATTTTAAATTATTTTTTCAAATTTTTATAATTATTTTATTTAATATAATAAGTGTATCAATTTTATTAGTCTAGGCAGAGAAATAGATTAAAAATCATCTGTCAAAGTTATTAATCATGTGACTTGTATACTACATACTTTCACACACATGCTTGTTTGTATTTAAAGTAACGAAGTTTAAAATATTTTAAAAGTTGTATTATAGAATTGGATAGAATTATTGCCTATCATAAAAGCAAATAATAATAAATATTAAGTTAACTATCATATGTAATGTTTTAAATAATGTAATAAAGATGAATACAGTTAATAAAAAAATTAAATATTTTGTTTAAATAAAAATAGATAAATGGAATGGGTTATTAAAATTATTTTAAAAGTTATTTTAAATGTTTAAATAATTTTGATAAAGTAATAATTGATTTAAAAGTAGTATTTTAAATAATATTTTAAGTAATTACATCATAATTTGTAATTTTGAAATTCAATTCTGTAAAAAATTGAAAATATGTAAATTTGTTCTCAAGCTAAAAGTAAGAATCAACCAATCAAATGAGGTATTCTTACAGACTATAAATATGAATTGCACAGGGGTATCAGGGGAGATTAAAAATGGATTGAAACCAGAGAAAAGTATATTAGTAGCTATCGAAGAGATAGTACTTTAAAATTTTATTTTAGTCAATTTTTTTAGTACTTTCTTATAGTTTTATTTGCAAACAAAAAAAAAAAAACTAATTGATATTATTTTAAAAGTATTTTGCAAAAGAGAGTTTAAATAAAATATATTTGGGAACTTTTTGAAAATGATTTTCTAATTTTTAAAAGTTACTTGCCAGGATTATTTTATCTGAAATTTGATCTAAACTTCGCAATGAAAAGATGGATATACTGTAGAATAAAATGGATATAAATTCTAATAATATAAAAATGTTTTTGGAATATTTTGATACAGCTTTATTAATGCTTCACCGGAGAACTATTCTAGTGCATAAAAATTATAGTATGGACATTATAGTGATACAATGGAAATTTATTTGCCATCTAAAAAAAAAAAAAAGTATTGAAACGTATTATTTATAAGCTTATTAAAGATTTATTTTTTAAAAATAATAATAAGACAATTATATCTTATGAATCATTCTATATAATATTATATCAAAAGGAATAAAATGTTATATCCTTTCTGAAGGTAACATTTTTTTTAAAAAAAAAATATTTTCAAGAGTTAAAGAAAGAACCCAGGAGAATATGTTACTGAAGCGTTTTTGATATTAAAACCTCCAGTCTTAGAATTGTTTAAAATGTATTTAGAAAACATTTGTTTAAAAGTACTTGAAGTTTTTTTAAAAAGGTGATATATAAAAAAATATCAAAAGAAAGTTTAAATGTATTAAGAAGAAAACATATAAAAAAGTGAACATATAGTTGAATAAAAAATGGATCCATGGAAATATTGTAAAAAAGTTTACCGAATATTTTTAAAGTTAAGCTAGATGGAGTGATGCATCAGATACGCCGCAGAAAATATTGGCAGAGAATATTGAAGAAATTTCATGGGATTAATTAATATTATGATTTAATAATTATCGTCCTAAATACTAAAACCAAGGATTATTTTCTATAAATTTTATTAAATGGATTAATATTTATTTTTATTTTTAAACTTTAACACGCTTGGAGGAGAACATTTTAAAACTCTAGAGAAAATAATAAACATTTTGGACTTATCAGGACTATTGTCAAGAAAATATGTAATTATAGTTTTGATTCCTTTTATTTTATTAACCTAGTTTAAATCTAAATTTTTTTTATAAGATTAGGAAAACATAAAACATTAATTTGTTGATAATATAAAATTTTATAATGGAATAATCTAATAATTTAGATAAGAATATATTTTAAAATAAAGTGTATGAATGTATATTTCTTTATGTTTGCAATGATCGGTATCTAGTGGATGAAGAAGCCTACTGAATATGATGACCAGATAAAGGTTATTTTGGTAATAATAATGACTATTAATAATTTATAATGTATATTTTTGTTTTCTTTAGATCATCTATGAATCGTAAGAATGAAGTGTAAAAGTTTTTTTAATTATATGTAATGCATTTCATACAACATTTTAAAAAACATTATGAGATAGGATTGATTTGAAAATATGCATACAACGATTTTTTTTATATTAATGATATAATCCAACATAATAACAAATAATTATATGATTCTTTTAAAACTTTTCATGTTAGGATATTCAAATATTGTCTGATTAGATTATATATGATTAAACATACAGAATGATGAAGTAGACAAACTTTTCTTGTGGAACAGTGAAATTGTTTTAAAATTATCAGTGAATTTTATTTATTGTTTGTAAAAGCAGATAGTTATTTATCGATGTAAGATGTGGAAAATCTTGAGAAATAATGTTGAGATAGTGGCTTGGAAGTACTTAGTGAACAGGAAACCAAGATGATGTTTTTAAGAAATAGGATATGATAAGGAATAGAAATAATATTTAGTCTTTGTGTGGATATCAGCATAGTTAATGAAGCCCTATGACTGGTATACATTTTATTTGGACAGTGTTTTTTATATTTCTTTAAATATTTGATGTTTTAATAAAGCTAAAGAAATAGCTTTAACATCTTTTATGTACTAGAGGATATTAGACAGATAAAGGTCATACCTCTTTCTTGTAATGCACTGTGCCATGTTTTTTTTTTTTTTGAGATATGTTATGAGTGATACTCTAGCTTTCTTCCTTAAATCCTATACATCTGTTTCACTATCTTTATTTCATGTAACTGCATTGTTTTAGTAAGATATTTTTAAAAGAAATAATAAATAATTTAGAACTTAGGTTATGCTATCGTTTTGTATAAGATTGGTTTATTTGCTTAGAAGGAATAGAATGTTATAACTTAAAATTGAAAGTCTAAAGTATCCTAAGGAAAGGAAAGAATCATAGAATATATTTTGAATTTATTTCGGAAATGAAATATAAATTTTGGAATAGAGTATCTAAACAAGATATTTTCTTTAAAATGTTAATTATTTTTTTTAATGCTTTATTATTATTTTTAGGAGAAAAATAAGTATTGCATATTTTTAAAATATAATAGTACAAAGTAAATTATATAAACAATGTGCATAGTATATTTTTTGTTTATTGAATAACAGGAATATATTGATTATTACACTTATATCATATTAAAGTAAGGCTAAATAAGAATATGTTATGATTAGTAAACATCGTGTGATAAAACACTAAAATCTAGTACTGAATTTTGGATGAATATTTTATGTAACATCTTTGACTTTGCAAGATGAAATTTTTAAATATTTTGAGAAATCCATACTCATTATAAAGTTAATTTTGTTTTTCTGTAGAATGTTTTCCTATGAATGTTTCTTTTAAAAATAAGATAGTTTAATAATATTAAGGATGAAATATTCTGCTAATAAGTAAATATATTTGTAATAAGTTAACCATAATGAGAAACCAAATGGTAACATTTTTTTTTATTTTGTCTTAAGTCTAAATAAAGATATAACTAAACTATAAACTATTTTTATATAACTTAATAGATAAAAATGTAAGATTAAAATAAGGATATCCATTGTAAATAGTGTACATAAATTGTTTATTTTATTTGTTGTTGTTAATAAATTTTGTTAAAATTTGTTTTTCAAAATTTTGTGTCTGGATTGTTTATTTCACCACTTCACTGCATGAAATCACGATATATTCATAATAATTGAAACAAATATATAATTTTGCACAAAAAGATAAATAGAAAATTATTTTAAGAATTTAAATATTTTATTGGTATTCTTTTAATTAAATAATTATAATTTTATATTATTTTATTGGTCATAAATCAGTTATCACAATAGTATACTGAATTATATGCTATCAGTTGCCACACATCCTTTGTCTATCAGATTATCATATGCTACCACGTATTAATTATATTATTACATGAAGATAAAAGATTGTATAAAATTATTGTATTATTTTATTATGGTAATAAAAATATAACGAAAAGAAAAGATATCCAGTAGTAGTTAAACAATGAAGAATATTATTTTTATTATTTATTATTATTAGTTTCAGTGTAGTAGATTATGACATAAAATCCCTTCTCATATTTTACTATCGTATTTTTAAATTAACTTAGAATAAACTTTATGAACCTGAGATTATTTTATTTGAGCTACATTATTACGAATAGAAAAGTAATTATTAACTTAATCTTAGTGAGTAGAAGTTATTAAAGTCGTAAGAATACTATGAGTTTGTTATTTGAAATAGTAATAAGGGGGGATAGTGTTCTTATGCCATTGAGGTAGTATCCTGTGGGATATTTGCTCAATGTAATCTATCTTGTCACCTGTATTTTCACTTCAAGTCTCATGAAAATATTAAATATTTATTTAATTTATTTTTATAAACTGAACCTTATTCGTATTTTAAATTTGAGCTAGTGAAACATTTTAATTTTAATGCTGAATATTTTATTTATTAATTATTAACTGAGCTAGAACCCATTTTATTTTATATCATATACTATCTGGAAGTGAAGATGCACAAGACCAGGTTAGAATATATATATATATATACATGCACACACACTACTATGTTGGTGTATGCCATGAGACACATAATAATTTCAATATATATATATTGAAGCAATATATATGCACTTCATGTATATAATTTAAAAATATATTAATAATTTGTAAATGAAAGCTATTAAAACATTTTGTATACTAGGCATAATGTTTATGTAGGTATGTGCATGGATAAAATTATTAGGCCTCATTACTTTTCTCAATCGATTTTTAAATAATTTAAACAAAGTTTATAAAATATTTTATTTAATTAATAAGTGTAAAGTTATTCTACAAGTAGGTAGATGGAAATGACATTATTTTTATACAAGTAATTAATTTGTTGATAATCAGATCAGCTAATTAGGAGATTGATATCGTGTGTTGGCTAGCCAGGATATTTTCTTTTATATGATTGTAATCCCTTTTAAAGCTAATTAGTATAAAGTCTGTAATGAGCCATTAAATCATGGATCACAGAAAAATTTAGAACTAATTTTCAATCAATAGATGGATGGCTAAAATCAAACCATGATGTCACAATGAAAACTGATTTTAGAGATAAGGTAGTTCAGTGGACTATAAAAATAGATCTCTCAGGACATCTTTATTATCAATCATGCATTTTCTTTTTTTACTCTGCATTCTTCATCAGAATCATTGTTAAAAATATTATTATAATTGGCTGTCATATCATGGAAGAGTAGAGAAGCACACCATCCACTCCACTCTAGCTAAGTCAGCAGAGTGCAAGCTTATGTCCATTGTGAAGTGCAGAGAAAATGCCATAAAATGTAAAACCATTCCATTTCTCATTGTGTCCAGTTACATGTGAATTGTATGACATCTAAAATTCAAAAGTATTTTATAGCTTTGGGAAAGAGACCAACCATAATTCAATAAGAGAAATACCATCACAAAGTGCCCACTAAATAAAATTTAAAAAAAAAAATCAATGGAAGTGCACATTAATGAAGACCATTACAATCAGTAAAAATAATCTCAGAGAAGATTTACATAATGCTGCCAGACATAGCTATGTTTATACCAACTGTTACACAAAAAGTCTGCAGGTACCTGGATTTTTAACATGAATTATTAAAAATGAAAGAGGGTAATTTGTATTGAATTTAAGTATATGCTATTATGATTTTGTTTCACTAATATTGCATATTGAATCTCCTATGTATGTATGTTTAATTTATATAGAAATTTTTGTATGGATTGTTGAGATTTATTTGATGTGAATATATATGTTTAGAAATCATAATGGTGATGAATTGCCTACTTTTATTATTTCAGGTTTATTGGATGCATCATGGTTCAGACATCTAACATATAAAATAAAAATTTTTATAATAAAAGAAGTAACTAATCATCACAAACCCTCACCATTCAATAAAGGTTCCTCTAGTATTATTTTATATAATTATTTTGAAAAAAGGATATAAATAATGACCGTTTCCACTAACCTGGATTATATTATGTGTCAGAATTACCATTTAACCTTTAATGTAAATAATGCTTGCATTAATGGCCTCTGGATAGAGTCTAAGCTGCATAGACAGAGTGAATATATTAAGAAAGATTATTTTCATTGTTATAAAAGTCTAAATTTTAATCAAAATGCTCTTACAAATTTAGGATAGGCAGGCACGGAGGATATTTTGTGTCAGATCAATCAAGTACTAAATTTTCTTTAAACACTGTCTTGATCTTATGTGATATTATTTCAGTCTGTTTTATATAATGAGTAAAAGCAGATGCTTTTCCTGCCTCCTGTATTTGGTAACTTAGTATTATTATTATTTACCCAATAGGTGCACATTCCTAGAATTTTATTTATGGGTTACAGTCTCTAATTCCAAGTAGGTGTGTAATTTCTTCCCAGAGCATTTTGTGATATTTATTCTCATATTATTAAAACAGACATTAAAAATCATCTAGCATACATGACATGTATGTCCATTATTCACTTGTATCTGAATAATCTAGTTGCTTAGTATGAATTTCCAATTGCTACAGCCTGAAATAATTTATATTAGTCTCAGTCTCCTAATAGTATATTTTCTATAAAATAATGTTGGTGTATTTTAAAGTTTGGGAGTGAGATTGATTATCATTGAAACTGGGTTGAAACCAGTTGTATTAATAAATTGCCTAGTCTGATAGATCTTGCTACAGACTAGCCATGTTAGTAAAAGAAAATTGACTTGACAATAAAACATTAAATGTCAATATCCTAAATTCAAACTCCTTGTAAAAGATCAATAAATTGATGTTCCCAGAGGGTTCAGTTTTGGTGATCATGTACATATGTAAAAAAAACTTAATTTCTCATTATACTAGCTGTTATCTTTTATTCCAATCAATATTGGTAATTATAATATGATAAGAATCTTTTGTAACTGACTAAATTAGCAGAATATAAAAATTTTTTGATCATGTGATATCAGAATGTGGAGTGGCCTGCAGATTACTCTCGGATGATTTGCATGTTTAGTTGTGCATTTTTGACTGTTACAATATGTATATATAAACAATTAATTATATTTATTTTCATTTTTCACACTTTAAAATAAAGCAAGTAAAATGTTTTTAATACAAATAAGGTTTTAGTCTATTCTGATTTGTGGGTAGTGATATTAAGGCTAGATAGAGAATGATCCTCTAAATCAGAGATTCTCAAATTGGGAGCCATGGATCTTGTCAAGAAGAGCATAAAAATAAATTTCAATTTTTTAAATTAGAAGTAGATAATTAGATTTATTTTTATATACAGATATATTTTCAAAATTTTAATGTAAAAATTTACACATTTCTCTTTGTGGCTCAATTTAACATTCATTGTTTATTTATAATTGTTATTCCTCTGCACTATAAATTTTTACATCAGTTTAGTAGTTTTGTCTTTGTACTAGGTATTGCTCTTAGTAGTGTATTTGATAATTCTTCATTAAAAATTTAACCCTGAGTTGGTTAAGTGGAAGCATAATCTATGTGTAAAGGTCGGTCAGTCAATGGCAGGGAAGATCCAAAAAATCTGAAATGTAAGCTACAGTTTCCCATATTTTACCAGAACCGATATTGATTTTTTTGTGTAGCAATATTCAAATATATTATTAAATTGTTATCAAAATTCCTTTTGTTATGTTACTCAATATTTGTTCTAATTATTATTATTGAATTTTTCTGTTTGATATTTTATAATCCTTGTAAAATTTGTAAATCTTTAGTATTCTAAATTATAATGAAAATATAAATAAGAAAATGATTTAAATAAATTAAATATAAGTACAATAAAATTATATAATAATAGCATATACTTCTAATAAAATATTATTAGTGGGGTGGGGGAGCAAATGTTTCTAGATTTTTTTTAGGAGAGCCTTTATATCAATGAATTTGAGAAAAACTGCTGTAAATCTTGTACTATCATAGCTAACAGTAAAGAACTGGAATATTACAGGAACTATTAGAGGATATTTAAATGCTTTCATTTGTAACAATTTGTATTTTAAAAAAAATAGAAATTTTTTAGTAATATTGATGATTATTTATAAAAAAAAATGAAGTGTATATCGCTTTAACTTTTATAATTTTTTACAGAATAAATTATTATCATCTCACAGAATATTAAAACCCCATGTAAAACACTTCGGACGTTTTTAATATAATTCTTTTACATAAAATACAAATAATTTTTGACAAAAATAGTAGACAAATATCATTTTATTAAAGACATCATAGATATTTTCTTTTTTGCCAAATTAAAATAGCATCTGCTGGGGAAAATACCATTCTCATTAAGTGCACAATACTTACAATTCTTTTATATTTTGGATTCTATTGATAAAAAATTAGTTGAGCAGGAGGTCATCCAAATTCAAGCACTTTATATGCAGAATTAATTCATCATTTCCAAATGGTTTTTATTTTTATTTTCCTTGGCTAAGAATCCAGAAACTGATACCTTTTAAATTTGTATATCTACCATTGCACTAAACCATGCAAGGTAGGGTATATATGATTAATCATTTAAATAATCAAATAGTTTAAGTTGATTATCATTACTGTTCTAAATAACTCAATATCTTAAGTACATTGGACACCTGTTTTAATAATCTGATTTAGACATATCAGATTTTTGATTAAATCTATTAGATATATTATTTTAAACCACTAAACATCACATGATTGCCATCTCTTATGCTAGCCATAACTGTTATTAAACAGGCAAAACTCTCCATACAGTAGTGCCACCCTGTGCCAACCAGAGTAATCATTGAATGGGCTTGTGCATAAAATCCCATCTAGTGTCTACTCATCCAATATCCCCAATCTACTTTCTGGCTTGTGGCCTTTGTCAATGAGGAGCCTTGGATCTGAGAGCACTGCACCTAGATCTTAGGATCCAAGGCAACCCTCCAGCAAACACCTTTTATCTTTACTTAACTACAAAACTATGAGAATAAAATTAAAAACACAATATTTTTAATCTAAGCTCAATAACTTATATAGTCATATGGGTCTGAACTCAGTTCAGCACACACACATTTTGGTGTCTTTGGCTCTTTAACAACCAGAGCCACCACTATTAGTAGGCATTAGATGGGATTTTATGCACAAGCCTTCTGGCATCCATTGATTACTCTGGTTGTCACAAGGTGGCTCTACTGTATGGAGAGTTTTGCCTGTTTAATATATTATTTTCTAAAAATAAAATTTGGTTCTATTATTTAATTAAAAACTGACCCTAAATGTAAGTATCTCAGACACTCATTTGAAATTTTTATTATAAACACAACTGCCTTTAGTCTATTTCTGGTCATCCTTGTTTATGGTAAATGTAGAAAGTAAAGAAAAATGTTGATACTAATTTAGAGATAATGCAATTATAAATATAATGAAAAAAATCAGCCTTATAATAATTGCCTTGTAGTCTGATAAGTAAAAAAATATATAGAAAAAAATACAACAGACAAATTAAATAAAATGCTGGTAAAAGTAGTTTACTATCAGTCCAAAGATCTTTTAAATGTGGAGACTTAAATAAATGAATATTATATTTAAATACAACATATGGTATTTACTTGTTTTTAAAAAATAGGTTTGGCACAGGATCAAGAAGATTTGAATTATATATCCTGAAAATTAACTGAGAAATTCGGAAAAAAGAGCTTAAAAGTAAAACGGAAAAATATGTTATTTTGGGAACACATCAAAATATAGTATTGAATGGTAGACAACAGATTGGAAAATGTGAAGAATTTAAATATCTAGGCATAAAGATTTTGCAAAAGAGAACAACAGATACATAAAAATTTGTCTGAATATAAAAGCTATAGCAATAATAATTTAATTATTGTGAACAGAATATTTCAGAAGTCAATAAATGAAGAATCCATGAAATAATTAATACTGAACATCCTATAGTAAATAAAATCAGAACAAGGCAACTGGAATAGTATGAACATGGATAGAAGATATCTCTGGAAAGATTATTGAAACACTATCACAAAAAAAAAAAAAAAAATTGAATGTCCCAAAAAATTGAAAAGCTGAAATAAAAAGAGAAATTAGAAAAAAGATGTTTATATAAAGATTTATGAACTGAAAAAGAGGCACAATGAATGGGAAATTGAACAAAGTCATAGGACATTATGGACTGATAAAAGCATTATGTAATCTGGTATTTATTATATAGTTCTAGAATAAGATAAAGATAGCTGCTCTTGAAATAAGAAAATATACATTATTTTTGTGACCTTAATCTAAATAAAAATTAACCTAAGTTGAATAAATATTAAAGATAAAAAGGTAAATTATGTGGGAGTAGGATATTTTTTCCACATTCTATTACAAAATATTGTTTGTTTTTATAGTGCAAAGCACCAACATTTATTTTGATAAACGTTTACTGTCTTGGTGTTTACTCAATAGCTGATAATGGTTAGATATCCATTTGCTGATCAATATTGGATGGTCATCTTAGATTGCCTAAGAGCAAACAGCATTAAAAAAAATTTATATCTGTAATCTAAAAATTCACCAGGTCTGACTTAAACCCAGGTTAAGGATATGCTAGATGACTATCATTAAGTCATGAGTTTATTCTAACGTAGAACAGGCCTTGTCTTAAGGAAAATTATTAAGTTTTTCTGATTAGTTGTAGATGGTGTTTTCTGAAAGATTTATTTAAATAACATGTGGTGCACATATTCAGATAAAAAAATATTGCATATAATAATAGAATATCATCATGAATATCAATGACATATACATGATATGAACTTATCCAAACCAGAGAGTTGAAGCACAAGAAAAGAGCTGCTCAGTTTTGAATATCTGATGGAACTATTAATTGCATTAAAGCACTTATTTTTTGTTTTTGGCTAATAGATAAATATTTTGAAATTTGGATTTATGTAAATTTTCTATTTAAATCTTGAATTAAAATGGGAATTAAGATTAAAATTGTAATTTTTTTTTACTATATTTCTATATTCATCTTTTTTTATTGTTGTTTATTAACTAATAAAATAACGAAATCCTTTATTCCCTATTTTGTAATTCATCTCTCTAATTAAGCTTTTGCCATTGCTTTTAGATCATGTGCATTTCCATTTTTTTTTTAGCATTGGCAACAGTGGTATGAAAATTTTTTTACACTCATTCAAATAATTTAATAGTATTATTATTAATATTATTAGTAGCTTTATCATCATCATCTCTATTTAAAAAACACTAAACTCAATCTTCCACTCTTATCTCCTTTGCCAATTATATTACTTTTAACTCATATTCTTAAACATTTATTACAACTCATCTATGTCTGAAGCATTTAATGATAGAATTAATTGTATTATTTATTTGAAATATGATTTCTTCTCATATCACAAAGATACAGCACAGATAAATGTTATGTTAATATTAACAAACTTTTTTTTCCAATGTAAACTCACTACATAATTATAATGTTACTATCTGGCTATAAAAATATTAATCAATGCAGTTTTTTAAATAACTTGTAAACATGGAAATAATAGTTTCATTATGCTACTTATGTCAAATGTACCACCCTCTATTGAAAAATTTGCCTTGCAAGCATAAAATGAATCCATTTAAATTTGTTTTTCCAGTTCTTATAAAGATAGAAAGTCTAAGAAATGGCATTAATTAGAATAAAATTCCAATCTCAATCATATGTTGACAAGCCTCCTTTCATTTATTGGCAAATCTTTCCAACAGAAAATGATTCACTATGAAAAGTTCTAGAAAATATTCAACAATCCAATGATTTTATATTATTATAAACATTCCATTAATTAATATTTATTTATTTCATATTTGTTATTTATTCATAAGAATATTAAAATGATTAGCATAATATTAACTCTATCTTGGGGAATTAAATTATTTGCTATAGTGTAACACCCAAGTATAATTGGAAATTTGTCCTAATTAATGTAACTTGTTAGATTTTCTATCTTTATAAGAACTGGAATGTTTTCAAGGTAAATGTCCCAGTAGAGGGCAGAACACGAGCAGCCTTGCTTTGCTGACATAACTGTTTTGTTCTGCAAGCTTAGTTAAAGTTTATGCTTTATTTTTGTGAATTATCTTCAAAGAACTGAGAATTTAACTGCTATACAAATTGTCTGTTGATAGTGTGAAGGTGGAGAAATAATTGTGATCAAAAAAAAAATAGATTTAAAGCTTTGACTGCCTAGCTGTGGTGATATGGCCATTTTATTTGCAAGTTAAGTTTTGAAGTTTATATATATATGCAAATTATCTTCAGAGAACTGAGAATTTAACTGATGCAAAAATTGTTTGTTTATTTAGTTTTTAGTAAGTCTGATACTAAAGATTTTTTTAATTAAAAAAAAAAAGTGATTTATTTGAGAAAGATAATGTTTTGAGGCCTAAGGTTGGACAATAAGTGTTTATCGATCGCCATTGTAAGAAATTAAAGTTTTTCTTCTTTTGTGTAAAGGAAGTTGAATGATAAGAGAGGAAGCATAAATTTAAATATAAAATAGGGAGCTTGAAAATAAAGAATATGGATTGCATTTGTATCCCACAATGCATATATAAGGATCAGAAAGAAATTTGGCATACTATGGTAAAGTGTACCATATGTAATGAAGTTTATCATTTGAAATGTTTAAATAAGACTAGGAAGGATCTAACAGGTTTATGGTTATGTAGACAGTGGGTAAGAGTCATAAAAGAAATGAAAAGTGCTTTTTAAGTGTAGACAGCTTAAAGAGAAAGTCAGAAGAAATGGAGCAAAATATAATAAAGGAAGATAGGATAGAGTATATTTTTCATGGAGTGGTAAGAGATATGGATGAAAAAATAGGTAGTATAGTGAAAATGGTTAGCCAAAGAATAAGTAACATAAAGAAAGAAAGATGTAGAAGTAAAATTAAAATTGTTAGAGATGAAGTATGTGCATATAAAGGAATTAGTAAGTAGGAATGATAAGAAGGAAATATATAAGAAAGCCCAGGTGGTGGTAGAGAATGTTATTGATGAAATAGGGGAAGTAAACTATAAGACATTATTGTTAGGAGATTCACTAATTAGAGAATGTGAAGATATAATTGCAAGAGAAAATAAAAACAGGTAGTTAAGACTATGTCTGCCTGGAGCTAGAATTAGGGATGTTACTGTTACAGTAAAAAAACAAGGGAATAAAGATGTGTATGTTATGATAGGGACAGCTATCAGAGACAGTAATGAATGAGTACATAAAATTGATTAGTAATTTGAGTAAAATGAAAGGAAGAGTAAGAATAGTTGGATTATTATCAAGATTTGACAATAGGTACATGTTAGATTGAGCATGTTCTATAAATAAGAGAATGAAAAAATTGTGTGATAGAAAATTATGTTAAGTTTGTGGATGAGTAGGAAGTTTTTATTAGTAAGAGGGGGATATATAATAGAGATGTATTGCTCTTAGCAAAACAAGGAAGTGAAGTTTTAGGGAGCTTGATTTATAAAAAATATTGTTTGGGAAACTTATAAAGAGTGATAGGGATTTAAGTAATAGTGTTATCAGAAAGAAGAAGAATTGATGGGATGTAAGAAATAAACTGAGGGTAGCTGATTTATATATAAGTGTAGAAATTAAGAGGGAATGGTTATAAAATTAATGGTATTATAAATGTAATGGAGAAGGAGTCAAATGAATTTATGAAAGAGTAGTTAGAAAAAAAGAAATTGTTAAAATTGAATACTTGAATATACAAGGTAGTAGGAGACCAGAAAAGTGGCTAAAATTAAACAAAGCAGTTAAAAATGAAGAGCTTGAGGTACTAGCAGTAGTGGAAATACATCTGAGAGAAGAAGAACCTATACTAGAAGACTTGTTATGGCAGGGTATAAATAGAAAAGAAAAAGGGGTGGTGGTATAAAAGATGTCAAAAAATATTTAAATATTGTTAAATGTCAAGAGCATTTGTGGTTTGAGATAAGATTAGGAAGACAAGAATGGATGGTGGCTATACTGCATATAATCACTGGAGATAGTGAGACTATAATGGAATGGAACAATAACATATATAAATGCCTAGTTAAGGATATTCAGAGTTTTAAAGAAAAGGGAAAAGAGAATAATGGTTATAGGAGATATGAATGGGCATATGGAAGAAATTGATGATGTAGATAACAAAAATGGACAGCTTTTGAAGAATTTTTGTCAGAGAGTGAATTTGAGAATTGGAAATTTGTCAAATATTTATGAGGAACAATACACATGGTCTAGAAATAATATATTTCACACAATATATTATGTATTAGTAGAGAAAGAGGAAATAAATACATCAAAAAAAAAATAAAGTGTTTGATAATGAAGAGAGACTATGTAATAGTGATCGTAATTTCTTTACAATAGAAATGGTTAGTAATGTGATGGAAAATAATAAAAGTAGAAAGGATAGTGAAAGTTATAGATGGAGAATGAATGATAAAAATAAGTTAGAAAAATATAAAGTAAAAATTGAAGAAATTATGGAAGTTGGTTAGGGGTGACTATAAGGACATGTGTGGTGAAGTGGAAAAAGTGGCAAATAGAATTTTAAGTGAAAATATTCAGAAGAAAAAAAGTAATAGGGAAGTGAGAGTTAGTAAAAATGTAAAAGAGAAGGGAAAAGCATGCAGAGAATATAAGTGTGCTATTAAGAACAAAGAAAGTGAAACAGATCTTGATGTTAAATGGGAGAAGTATTTAAAACAAAGTTGGCTAAAATAAATAATTATAGAGAGAGAATGAAATTGAATAGTAAATTGTTGGAGAATATTAATAAAAATGGAAAAGATGGGAGTAAAAAATTATGGAAATACATTAAAAGAAGAAATGTAGGAGAGAGAGAAATAGTATTACTAGGCAATGAAGAATTAGAGTGTAGTTCTAGAGAAGAATTAAGAGACATTCTTAAATAAGTATGTAATGGATATAGAAAAGATGTTAGATGTGAAGGACAGAGTGACATTAAACATGAAAGTTTATAATAAAGGAAATATTAGGTTTACAGAAAATGAACTAAATGAATCAGGGAAGAAATTGAAAAGTGGAAAGGCAAGAGGTTTGGATGGATGGGCAGCAGAGATGGTAATGAATTTAGGGCATAGAGCAAATTAAAACTATATCATTCATGTTTTAATAAGATGGCACAAAAGAGAGATTTTCTGGGTTTGGAGTAATACAAGAGTGAAGCTACTATTTAAAGGAAAGGGTAAGAAACATAGAAAGGTAAGCAATTATACACCAATAGTGGTAACATCAGTGTTATATAAAGTTTTCACATATATGGTGGCTAGAAGGGTCGAAAATGGATGGAAGAAAATAATATAGTGGGAGAAATGCAGGGAGGTTTTTGATTGGATAGACATATAGTTAGTTTATTTGTAGTTATACAACTTATAGATATGAGTAGAAATACAGGTAGACAGTTATATATGGTTTTCATAGATATAGAAAAGGCATATGATAGAGCAAATAGAAATAGATTATGGGTAAGTTTAGTAAATTTGGGAATGGATGAAGCTTTAGTGGATATTATTAAAAGATTATATAAAAATAATTACATATCAAGTAAAAAATATAGAATCAGTTAAAGTTAATAATGGGGTGGGACTACAGCAAGAATACCCTATGTCACCTATTCTCATTTTGTTGTATTTGAGAGAAATGGAGAGAACAATATAAAGACTAGAAAGAGGAATAGAGATACCATTAATAGGTGGCAATCAAATATATACATTAGTGAGTCTTTCATTTGTGGATGATGTCTTCATGTGCACAGAAAGAAGGCAAGATATGGAAATTATGCTGGAAACATGCACAAGGATGGGTTAGTGTGGAAAAATCAAAAGAAATGATGATTAATACTGGGGAAAGAAAAGACAAAGAATTTGTATTGGGTGATATAAAATTAAGTGTGGTGAATAGGTATAATTATTTGTGGATTGTCTTAAGTAATCAGAGAAACTATTTAGATGAATGAGAGAAAAAAATGATAAATGAAGCAAAGCAAAGAAAGAGATGGATAAAAAAATTAAAAGTGTTTTTATATAATAAGTATGATGTAGCTAGAATTGTATGGAAGCTAGTGGCAGTACCAGGGTTAACATATAGTAAAGTTGCATTATGTGTTAGTAAATGAGTATTAAATAACTTAGAAAAGGTACAAAGAGAAATTGAAAGAATGCATTAGATGCAGATGTGTGAATGGCAAAGGAGGCAATTCAAGGAGAAATGGGATGGTCAAGTTTTTATATGAGAGATGCAAAAAGCAAAATGAAAATGTTAGATAGATTGCAGTTTATGAATAATAAGAGAATAGGCAAAATAGTATTTAATTGGATTATGAATAAAGGTCAAGCAACAGCATGGGTGAAAAGGGAAGTATAGTATGCAAAAGATTTTGATAAAGAATTTATGTCAGTATACTTATAAAAAAGATGGGATGATTGTTTTAGGAGTATTGTTGAGTGTTATAGTGATAAGGAATGGGATAGAAGAATAGATGCATTAATAAAAATAGAAAATTGGGGAGATGGAGAACTAGTATGGAGAATATATATATATATTATACCGGATTCAAATACAGACCGTTCAAAACACCGGACTTTTAGGCAGAGAAGAACATACATGGAAAGTATGTATATCCAAACAATAGCTATAAAATGTATAACTAGCATCATATTTCCAGGACATAACTTCTTCTCAACTGTTGAGTTCAACATCAAGTTCAAAGCACTTTTTTGTTTTGTGTAAACATGGGCGCCATCTATTTATTCAGCAGAATAAACAACACACTTTGAACAATGGCCACTAACTCAATGCCTAAGTTATGCCCATTAACTAGCTCAGCTACCTGTAATCACTAACAGATTATACATAATTAGTGGTGGAAATAATTAATGAAAAGATTGGTAAAAGAATTGCTAAAAGGATTTGACCAAAGAATGGTAAAAGAATTGTAAGAGAGATTGGTAAAAAGAATTGACCGACAAATAAAGTTTACAAGTCCATTTATTTTAATTAACATGTACTAATTTTAAACATTTATATATCTAATATAACACACGCACATTTTAAATTAACACACTATAATATGTCTTATGAGAAAGCATAAATAATATTTGACGTTTATAAAATAATATAGCATTCACAAACACGCACATCAATAGTTCATTTTATGCATGCTTATAGAGTTCAAATTACTTGTCTCTGGAGGCTTTATGAATTAATGCAATGGCTACTATAGAAATAAAAATATGAAATATTATTACCTAGGATTTTGAATGTGGATGTAGAACTTCATTTTCTTTGGTTACTGCTTTAGGTGAGAATATTTCCAGCTGGCTGGGATGTTTCCTTGAGGAGTTTCATTATTATTCACTTTTTATTATTATTGGAGACAATTAGATATTGACGGAGATTCCTCAATCTGTTATGCAGTCATTTTTTTCACGGGCAGGTTTTGCTGTTTCACTGGACTAAGGGCTAAAGTAAGATCGTATATTCCCAAAAGCTGTTCAGCACTGCATTTTTGTTTCTGGATACATAATAAACTGAACTGTTATCTGAACTGAAACAATTTTCCTCACTGAATTATTGTCCTTACTGACTGTCCGATAAAAAATTGACTATTTATACCTATGACGTGTTGTCCTTTTAATATCCTCCGGCAATATCTATTGTCAAAATTCCTTTGATAATCTCATGTTTTTGAAGATCGTTTAATTAGTAGTAGCCATCACAAACATGTTGTTTTTATATCTTTAATTAGTAGACACCACTGTGTTTTTTAATGATAACTTCCATTTATTTTTTAATATTTAATACGTATACATTTATTTTTATTTACAATCGCACATATATACGCACATATATAATTTTGTTCTAAAATCAAAACTAGTTTTAAGATTACCTTTTTTTCTTTAATTTAAATAAAAGAGATTTATATTTTAAACTTGAATTATATTTCAACTAATAATAATAATATGCAAACTCTTTAAACTCAAAACTTTTAGTTTGACATTTCTAATTAATTAATTGCAACTTTTATTTTAAAACTCGTTGACTTTTACATTTACTAAACAAACTGCAGTAAAACTCATAAACTTTTAATTTTATGTTTTTTTTTTCTTTTACGAAAATTTTTTACTTTAATAATTTTTTAATAAAATTATTATGTACCAATTCAATGTTGGTACAATATATATATAGAAGTAAATGGAATAGCTAATTTATGATGATAGCAAGGAAAGTAGTTTACTTTTTAAGGCGTGAACAAGATCTTTAGCAACAAAGGAATATACACATAAATGGACAAATGTGGGTGATTTAGTATGCAAGTTGTGTAAGGAAGGCATAGAAAATATTAAGCATCTGTTAATTGAATGTAAATGCCTGAAAGCAGAAAGAGTACAAATAATGAAGTTTTGAAAGAATAAATATAAACAAAGTGATTATACAGAAAGTGGGTTCTTGGTTTTTATGCTGGATTTGGAAAAAGACAATAAAGATTTAGGTATAATGGCCATGGAGTTGACAAAGATTATTATGTGTAAATAGGATGGAGCAGGATAGAGACGAATATGGGAAAAACTTAGTGGGAAATGGAAAGGGAAAGTAAAGTGGCTAACATGTTTTTCTGGGCACAGTGGCTGAGAGATTCCTAACTCCATATAAAAAAGAGTCACAGTGCATCACATCATATCATATAGAAATTTTATCATTCTCATGATTACATATGTGTGTATATATATATATATTGTAACAGTATACATCTGCCATTACATTATTTTAAAATTAAAATAAGGGGGAAACAGGTCTTAAGTAAAAATGATTTTATTAAAAACTAAAAGCCAAAAATTAAAAGAGTTATGTTAACATATATATCGCACAGATGAAAAACTTTAAAAGTTTTTTTTTTTAAAAAAAAAAAAAAAAAAAAGTATTTGAAAGTACTGTTTTGTAAAAAAAAAAAAAAAAAAAGATCTAAAGATAAATTTTTTTGTTAAAAAGTTGTATAATGGAAAATAGAAATAAATGTTGATTTCTATTATGTTTTAATATTAGAAAATGGAAATGATTGTTTTATTAATTAAATGTAGAAACTAACCCTTGGGGCACTTAAATAATTAAAAGGTCAGATAGGAGATACAAATAAAAATTAAAGATTGTTTCCTGTTCTGAAGCAGCAACAAGCACACGGACCATAATGGAAAAAACATCTAGACCTTAGGATCAGTGACATCATGTTTGATCGATCCATGAAAATGCTGATAAGAGGCTAATAAATGTATAAAAGCCAAAATAATTGAATTCATTAATTGTTGTTGTCTTAAAGCTGACTATTAATCTACATATGAACTGTAGCTGTATTGCAGATTCCACGATGTAGGAGTCTGCAATAGATTTAATTTCCTGACAACCAGCTGAGGCCTTCCGATGATAGTTTTTTACCAAATAAATGGCAAGTAGCGGCTTCATTTTAAAGAAGGACAAATACTCTATGAAAGTGATCACAAAGATGGACCTCTAAATCTGCTGAAAACTGTAAAGTATGAACTCTTGTGTTAATCTAATATGAACTTTTTCAAATTTGCAATTAGTAACTGAAAATAAGAACTTATCTGACCTAAAAAGGAAAATTTCAAATCAAATATTAATATTTTTTATGCATATGTTTAATTAATCATTTTCATTTCCTTTTTTTGTTATATGTTAATTAAAATGTATTAAATTTAAGTTGGGTGTAGATGGCTGCATAGATTCGTTAACGTTTATGTTAGTTATTTCTTAAGATTTTCATATGCATAAAATATATATATTGGTAAATATGTCACCTCATGCTGAGGGTCCAAATGTATTTATTCATATATCCTTTAAGTTATTGTTGTCAATGTGGCACCTTATGATGAGTGCCTTTGGGTTTACTTTATTGCAGATTTCCCTCAGCAATTCCATCAATAACTTTATATTTAAAATCGTTTAGGTTTATTTTAAAGGGGTTTAATTTCAGGTTATTTGTTTCATAGTTATGTCAATGCTGTTGGAGGGATACATGGGTATTTATATCAATGTAATGTGAAGCATGTTAGCATACAGGGCAAAAGGCCATTATGAATGCATGACCCAAAGATGTAGTCATTGCATCGCAATGATGACCAGACATATTTCCTGCAACATTGACCCCTTCAGCTCTATAAATAGGGACTATAAATTGGCAAATAGACTGCACTTCCCCATACATAGCATTTCTCTTAAATATTATATACATGACTCCTTGACCTATCCTTCAAATAATATCACGCTGCAGACACACATTCCTGACAGTATGATTTTATGCTAGCATCTTCATATTACAGTTGTTGCATCTGTATATCAGGAAGGTTTGGCTATAAACTTTTAGTCTGAAATTGAATGATTGTTTTTGAAAAGTTTTTAACTGAGTAATCTATGTAGCCTATATCTACTCAACATTCTAAAGTAAATATATTATTAAAATGTCCATCTGTGCGAACTTTCTAAAATAATAATTTTAATTTAAAAATAATAACAAATTTAAGATTAATTTATTCCTCAATTTTAAATATATTTATATATGTGTGTCAATAAATGTTTTTTGGGTGTTATTACTGTCAGTAGCTTTTTTTTTTAATCTTTCTTTATTGAAATGTTATAAATAAGAAATTATATATTAAATCTCTGTGTCTCTTTGAGCTAGTGATATTGCTAACAGTCAATATAAAATAAATTGGATCTTAACAGTATTCCAGGTTCAAATGGCCTAGCGGTGCCCTTGTAAGGCAGATATGGTAAGATCAAATAGTTCCCGACCATTATAATATATATATATAAAATTCAGTTTACATTTTAAGTATGTAGTTTCTACTTGAAGGAAGGTAAAAATAAGTACATTATAGGTTGTAATGATCAAGAAGTGATGTGTGGTTATCATGATTGAATCTTGTCATTATTTATCATTCTGTTAATATGACTTATTTTAGCACTTCAATATTAGCATTACATAATAAACTTTATCAAACCTTTGCATTTTATAATACACAGATAATTTATTTAAATAATTAGGTTTTAATAATAATAATAATGATGATGATATTATTGTTGCTGTTATTGCATTTGTAAATCTTTCATATGTTATATACAAGTATTTGTAAAAATTATGTAGTAAACTTTTAATACATTAAAGATCAGCCTTTTCAAGCTATTGTGCATGCGCTTTTTACGAGCGTTAATAATAAATGAATACTTTCACTCCCAACACAAAATATAGTATTTAAGAAAGAATAAAATGAATCCACTTATTCTTTCCAACCCAAATGCTTATATATGGGCAAATCTTAAGTACTGGAAGTGAAAGTGTGAGAATAGACCACTTTATTATCTTCATTTTTGGTTAATAGTTAAAGGAAGTACAATGTTAATACTAACTCCAACATTTTTATTTAGATACAATGGAACTACAATATCATTATATTTTGTCCCAAACCTCCTTCACATACATTATACATCATGCATAGTACCTCACATTTTGCTGTTAAGTTTTGATTGCAATAGAATATGTATTGTTTACTGAATTGCACATTTACAGTACTTTTCATATATATATAGTATACGTACGTAAATTAAGATTGTGGTATAAAACAATATTTTAAAAATGATATAGTTATTAACATTATATTTAGAAAATACACATACACATATATATATATTTGTGAGTTTTCACTCATTTGTATTCATTTAAAAAATAAAATAATAACATACATATATTGTATCATTACTTTTTTAAAAATAAAATGAATAGTAAAATATTAGACTTTCATCATAATTAAAATGCTCTGAACTACATCCTTTTGCTTCAACAACTTTTTTGCTCTCATAAATTTTCTTATCAGCATATTGCAATATTTCTAACTGTTTAATGTTTTTACGTCCATGCAGTCATCTCTGCTTACCACTATCCATTTCAGATTCATGTTTAAACTCTTCAAACATTAAGATTTCTGAAGCAAAATTCTTTTTTTCTGCCATTATTAAATCAATAATTTTTATTTTGTCATTTAAGAAAGATACTTTATGAATTTTATTAAATTTTATAAACTTGTAGTTTTATATTTTAAAATATTTTATTATATAAAATACTATACACATCAAGTGTAGAAAGGCTAATAAAATGAAGACTAAAATATGTCTTTTTAAAATGAGATGAAGAAACATAATAAATATGGTCACATGCAGCATTTAAGGATAAAAAATGGCTTTTGCTATACTCTAAAATTTATTACATTTACAAGTTTTGATATTTTTAATTTTTGTTTATTTACATTTTATTGTGGATAATTTATAAATGAAATAATGTATATTGGTACAGTATATACCACAAATTGAATGTATTTTTTTTTTTTTTTTGGTTTTTAAATTTCTTAGGTAAACAAGATATGCCAAGAGTCATCTTGTAGGTAATTTATTATGATTTTATTGCATTTATTTTTATTTCATTCAAGTAGATTGTTTTATCATTTCAACAATTGAGATGTATTGATGAGTTAAGAATATCTTAACATGAAAATAGCAGCCAATTTGACATATTAATTTATCCAACAAACTTTCTACATGATCTGATTTTTGATATTCTATATACCCTTAAATACAAAATAGCGTTTGAATAGCTCATCCAGAAAAATACATGTTGCATAATAAATTACAAGCATTGTAAGACCCTTACTCCCTAGAAATTATTTTTTTAAAAAGGTAATAATATATTGAAACAGTCAGCTTGTACAATCTAACCGTTTCACTTACTATATTCTATAGTAGTATTCTTTTATATATAAACACCACCAAACTCTCGTATATCTTAATAATAATACTATAGAAAACCCACCTAAATAAGTCTAATCATGTATGTGTGCGTGTATATTTCCATATGTAAAGAAATATTCATTTATATAGACATAGATTTCTAAAATATGCACATATATATTGTTAATAATTATTAAATGAAAAACGAGTTGTATGAGTAACTTTAGACTACATATATGCTAGAAAATAAATGTTAATAGGATGTAAAACATTAAAATTTCTTTAATTTTCAATATTTATTAAGTCATTTACGGTCGAGTTACATATATAATAAAATGTTTTTCACAAATCTTAGATTTGTTTTTCTAGCCAAAATGACGCCAGAAGAGTTAAT
Source organism: Epiperipatus broadwayi (assembly GCA_028023455.1). Lineage (NCBI taxonomy): Eukaryota > Metazoa > Onychophora > Udeonychophora > Euonychophora > Peripatidae > Epiperipatus > Epiperipatus broadwayi. The sequence goes on from JAQFVV010000065.1 coordinate 1,207,749, forward strand.
CTTTCCCGGTATAAGATTGACTAAAATTATATTTAGAATTAAAATTAGAAAATTGCATAAATTACTGCGTGTCACTAGGTTTTTTTTTGACCTAATTAAAAGTTGACACAGCAGGTTTCCGCGATTCCTGGTAATTATCTTATAAGCTAAGAAAACACATCTAAGAAAATAATATAATGAAGAAGAGGGGGTGTGTATTGCTATATAAACAATAGCAGCCATCTTTAAGGATCAATTCACTGACATCCAATTTGTAACTGTAATAAAGTATTGAAGAAAGTTAATAATTAGCATGTCGGGGTAATAGGCTCAAAATCTTGCCTTCTGCTTTGATGAAAAGCCACCAGAGATAGGACACATGAACTAACTACTGTAAGAACTTAAAGAGGTCCCACTATGGAGAAAGAACTTGCCAGTAGAAAGAAAGAAGAGAAAAGCAATGGTAAATACTCCTTCAATTCTAAAGCTTTCCATTAAACTAAACTCTAAAATGCTAGCTTAAATCTTAACCTAATGGCCATCATAATAATGTAAACTAAACTTGTGTAAATTTTATTTTGTTTTATTTCAGTCTTAATATTTTCCTAAATTGTAAATGAATTTAATAACTTTATTATAAACCCTAAAATCTTGCCTGATTTATAAACCTAATCTTATAATTCGTTAAATAATTCATTGACGATTGATTTATAATTTATTAATCCAAAATATGAATTATTTCCATTGAAAATACATTTCATTTAATAACTTGATTTTATGATTTTATGTATTGGTTTACTTGTAGAAATTAATGATTGATTTAGTTACGTATTAATTTTATTCTAAGTATTTAAATGCTATTCAATTTTGACTTGCTAAGATCTAGAATTTAAAGGTTTTATATAAATTTGGTAACGTATAATATGCAATAAGTTGTTTTAAAATAATTATTAAAATTCTAAGCTAATTTATATATCTTAAGATAATGATTATATTTGCCATTATTAATCTTATAAACTTGGAATTAGCGAAACTGAGTCAATCATATTTCAGCGAATGTCACACATCCTTAATTTTAAACTAAGTAAATTTCAAATTTCACTTGCATGAAATTTTATCGTATTTTAAATATTGCATTTCCTAAATCTATGCCAAATATTATTATTTTAATTATGTTATATTGTTTATGCTATATATTTTCAAATCCGAGCTTTATTCGTAATTAAACCACTAGCTGGAATTAAATAAAAACTCTTGAGCATATAGATGTCGTTTTGCGTATATATGTAATAAGTGTAATAATGCACAAACTAAAAAGATCTGCTTTGAAACGGATAAAATATCTTGATTTAGATATAATTACAAGCGCACCATTATTCTTAAATAGATTTGCTTTTAAATATAATATTTTAGCAATATTCAGTTGAAGTGATAAAATGCAGCATAAATTTATAATTCTGTATTTTAATTTTCCCATATGCTGTAATCCTCCTTAATTAAATGAAAGCCTATATAGATAGCTTTGTAAATTGGATTCATAAACTTTCCTAAATAGTATAATTATACATACTATAATATGAACTGATATAGGGTAGTTTCATGAAGGAAACTCTTAATTAGCATCTTAATTTTATAATATGATAATATAATCAGTGGTGCATATGTGTCCTTATGAAATGCCATGGCGTACTCACTTGTTGCTGCTTCTTTAATGGTTGTATGTGGTCACGCTGCACCATTACATTTAGTTCGGACAATTTCCTTCTTCAGATGGTGACTGGTACATGCCAACCCATTCTGCATTTTTAATAATGGAGCATGAGACTCACCCAGAGTGTAAGACTCCCACACAATATAAATTGCTCGATCCTCCAGACTAAAAAGGCCTCCTATATCACAGCAATGAGTTCGGTCATAGGGAACTGTTACTTGGTAAAAATCCTGTGAATAAGGCACATATGAGACGCAAAAAGACTCAGAATTGTATATGTTCTATACACATTAGTGTCTGAAGTCTAGCTCCCAATAATCAGTACATCCCACCATTTTATTATTATGTCAGCTTTGATCTGAATTAGAATCCAGTTTAAAATGTATATTAGCTATATAGAGAATATATTAATTACTCGCGCTTGATAGAATATGTTCTTTATTAAAATTTATATTCACTTCCACTAACTTAAAGCAGATCTAAATCCTATTATAGCATAAACTAGGCATAGATAAAAATGAGCAAATTCATATAGTTATAAAATTAGTATTAATGCTCATAAAATTATGGAATCTAATTGTATTATAATTTCATCACCTGCGAGTGATAAAATCACATATATGTAGCTAAATAAATGAATTAATTGTAACCTAAAATACAATCACCTGCGAGTGATTTGATGCTATATATATATAAACAGGAAATGCATAGACCTTCAAACTTTAATATTTGTACTGGAAAATTATAATCACTTGTGAGTGATTTAATCTATATATGTAAACCAAGTCGTGTAAACTCAGCTATGCAAAATTATTTCTAATAACCCATCACCTGTGTGTGAATCCGAATTATTGTAAACATCCCTTAATCACCTGTGTGAGAGATCAGACACATAGCCATTAAAATATTGTTTTAAATTATTGTTTTCATATTTTTAAATTCATTAAATTAATTTTAAATTTACTCTTGCTTCATGTCTTAGTCTTGCTCACCGACTCATAATTATTTATCATTTAGTAATTAGTTATTAAAATCTTTTAAATGTTTAATAATCACATTAGCCACATGATACCTATGTACATATCTATGTATACCTACCCACTAAAATGTTGAAATGCCAGTCTTTTGTTCTATTGATGTGCTACTGCCAGCACGTGAAGAAGAGAAATACTGCTGTGACCTCAACTGTGTCATCCGTAAGTAATAAGTCTATGAGCAATGGTAGAGGAACTAGGGTTGGGCCAGAGTCATGGCTTCCACCACAGTAAAACTGGTCGGCCTTAGGATGATCTATCAGAGTTCTATGTTTTGTTTCGTGAATGTACATATTTGACCGTTACAATATACACCTGGGTCTCATTTTACACATAGATAGGTTCCTCAGAAAATGTGCGCAAAAATAGACATAACTTACCTTGAAAAAGGGGGGATGTGGATTGTGATTTTTCAAAATTTGCATAAAAGCAAAGCACCAATGTAAAATTACTTTAAAATTCGCCTGCAAAAAAAAATAAGGAAATAAAATATGACTAATAAAAAATTTCAAATTTGAAAAAAATTGATACAAGACAAACTTTTTTTAACTATAATATTTAATTTTATTCAAAATAATATATTTTTATGCATAATTTACAGTACAGTAATTTACATTTTTTTATACACGTTTAATGACGATTTTATTAATTGTTTATGAAGCACACGACATCCAGACATACAATCATTTATCTCTGGAATTTAAGAGCACGTTTGTGATTAGTGTTATTAGTAAGACAATAATTTGCCAACTGATTAGAAAGTTGAAGACTTTCTAATGAATCATTTGTGAAGTGAAAGGAACAGGTTCCACTTCTGTTTCATTATCTTTTTTAACATTTTCTTCTGGATATAAACTTTTATTTTTGTCTTTAATTTTTTAATTTTCAATTCCGTTTAAAAATCAAATTTCGTTTCACTGCTATTACTCACCTTTTAAAAATAAACTTGTGGACACTAAATGATTAATAATTGATTACGTTCTTTTTTAAAAAGCAAAAACAGAATGTGATTTAAAATGCAAAATTAACATGCACAATGTTTGAACAAATTTACATTATAATCTTGTAAAATTTAATGTATGTATACATAAAATGTGGAAATCATGATTTTAATTTCATTATTGCATAAAATCTTACTATTATAAAGCACTGAAAATATTGAAATTACTAACATGAAAGTCGAATTCCAATAATGTGCTATTACTTTCAATATAATGTAAGTGCGTGAAATTTATTATTTAAAGTAATAGCACATTATCACATTATTGAAACATGAATCACGTAACTTCAAAATTGTGTTAAATAAGTCGGCGCTTAAAAAGAGACCCAGGTGTATATATATTTGTAAATGTTATATATATATTTTTAAAAAAGTTATATATAGAGCTCACAAAATAAGCTCTTAACAAGCTTGGTAGAATATCCCCAATCCCAGACTGGTGTCTGCTACTGGCATCGTCAGTGAGATGCTAGGATATTCAAGCATTAGATTAAAATACCAGGACAATCCCAGCACTTTATTTAATATATAACTATTAAGAAAAAAATCTGAAATTTTCAGACATCAATAGGCCTTCCAATCCAACTATTTAACTTAAATAGCCATATGGGACTGAACTAAATTTAGATACACCATTTATTAATAGCTTAAAGTGTTGGGCTTGTCCTGGTATTTTAATCTAAAGCATATCTTAATTCAGTACTGACTGTTGGGCAAAGACCTCTTTAAAACATCTTATAGATAACAGTAATAACAATGTTTATAAAGTGAATTCTTATCTATTCTAAATTATTCTGTATTTTTAAATATACTTTAAATTTCTGTTTTATCTGTATTTCAAAAACATAATCAAAGACATCTGAAAAGTGTAAATATTTCCTAAGATGCACTTTTAGCTGAATCAGCAGTATTCTAAATATGGATTATTCATATATAAATAATAATCATATTATACAATGTTTTATTTTCATTTCAAAAGTCAGTTAACTTATTTAGGCAATAAGATATTATTAATCACCATAATTGGAAGTTAATAAATGCTGGCATCTCTTTAATATAAATTATTCTTAAAATTCCTATGTCAGCTTTGTAAAAGAGCCTCATGACATGGCAATAACACATCTACTTGCCCTGTTACAATTTGGGTTTGAATCCAGTTTAGATCAAATTTGTTAATTGTTTTCAAGTTTCCACCAAACTTTTAACACTTTTCCCCCCAGTTAGAGAAACAATAGTCAACCAGATTACTATCCGATATTATTTGATGAAAATACATTTAGCTATTGGTGACTAAAAATCAAAGCAATGATGGAAAAATGCTGAAATTCTCGCTTCCCATCATAAATTTAGTATATTTTGTAATAACTTTTGCCTTTCTATTCTTCATTTATCTATATATATATATATTTATTTTAAAAATCCAAATTTGTAATTTAATTTGTAGGCACAACTTTCTATGTCTTTTTTGAATCTTGTCTATAATTTGAAATAATGTAATAACACATATTTTTATAAATAAAATAAATATTTTTTTTTTAAAAAAAACTTATTTATACACATATGTTGTAAATAATGAAATGGTAAAAAAAGTTTTGCTATTCTAAGTATTTTTAATTTAATAATCGCCAAATTGGAAATGAAAACACTATTTATGTATGCTGTACATTTTTTTCATACAAGTTTTTTTTTTTAGGAGTTCGGTGAAAATTGAATGATGTAGATAATTAATAAAATTTAAACAGGATGTGAGTCAACTTATAATATAAATAGTAGAAAAATATATCACCTTATTAAAGATTATGGGGGGGGGGAGTACATTAATTAAAATTTTTTTTTATTTAATTATAGCTTAACGGAAGTATATAAAAAGATTTGATATGCGCGATGTTAAGTTGCCAATTTATATACTAAATGATATATTCATAATTCTATATCTTGGGAAATCCAATTTATGTATTAGGATATATCATATGCTATAATGACGATGACGATAATACTTTGAGAATCCATTTGTATAACAGAAAATACATTTGGAGACTCATGATCACGTTTTAATCCTGAGGTATTAAGATTAGATAATAAAAATATATAATTGGTGTTAAATCAGTTTACAAATTTAGCTATGATAAGATCAATGTCGAGTTAGCTTTTATAATTATTACATAATTCCTATAATATCTTATATCTTCATTGCATTTATAATTTTAAACATGAATATGTTCAGACATTTATAAAGAAAAGGCAGACGTATTATTTACGCAGAGCATGCTTTCAGTACGATGTGTACCAAGTAATGTAAAATAGTTATAATTATGATATGCATTATACTGAAAACAAGCTCAACAATACGTCTATCTTTCTTTATAAATGTCTGAATCTTTATTATTATTATAACCAGCTTTTATTTTTACAGAAACAATAATTGTTTGATATGAGTGCTGTAAAAATCCAGAAAGTTGAATTCAAAGTAATAAACTAAGTACTGCATCTCGATAGATCTTACAAATACCCAATAGCAAATCCATAAGTAAAAATGTGAGATCATAATCTATCATCTTTGTTCAAGAAAATAAAAAATAAAGAGAAGTTTAATAACAAAATATTTAATTAATAATATATATGAATTGATTATTTGTAAATAATTTCATAAGCAGACAAAACGTCTTAATGTTAAATTTAAGAGTAAAGATAATTATCAGTATATCTTAGCAGAAACAGGCATAATGTAATTACTAACTTTAATGAGATTAATTTAATAAAATTTTATATCTAAATTATTAATATTAAATAAATCTATAATGAAAATAATATTCTAATTTAAGTCATCATCGTTGTCAACAATTATCAATCCACTGTAAGATCTCTAGCATCTCTTCTTCACATCAGCCCTGCTCACTTTCTTATTTTATCCATCCATCTCACATGGTGTGGTCTCTTTCTGGGTCTTTTACAATGTCTTGGAATCCAGTTTAAGATTTCAATTATCCATCTATTATCGACTCTTCTATCAATATGTCCAGTCCAATATCACTTCAGTCTTTTAATTCTTTCAATGACATCAGTAACACTCATTTGTTTTCTTATCCATATATTGCATTTTCAATCTCTTCTTGTTACTCCTAACATACATCTCTCCTTACTTCTTTGAATGTCTAAATCTCAGATCCATAAGTAAGAACTGATAAAACACATTTATTAAAAACTTTCCTTTTCAAGCATATAGGCATGTTTCCTTTTAGTATTAAGTTATTTCTACCAAAAGCACTCTAACCAAAATTTTAATTCTATGATTAATTTGATCCATTATGTTTCCATCTGTAATAATAAGCTGACCAAGGTATTTGTAGTTACTAACTTCTTCTAACTCATCATAATCGATCTTTATTTTCATCTTTTGAAAAAATCCATTAAATATTACTTTAGTCTTTTTAACATTTACCTTTAGTCCTATTTTCTTATTTTCATCTGATAACTTTTGCAACATTTCCTGAAGCATTATTTGCAAAAACAACTACATCATTTTCAAAATCTAAATGACTTAAATAATCTCCATTTACTTTTATTCCTTTAGTTTCCCATTTTAATCTACAAAATAATTATTTCAGTACTGCTGTAAAAAGTTTTGGAGATATGGAATCACCTGTTTTACACACTTTTCAATGTTAATGTTCTTATTATTATTATTATGTAATCTAACTGTTGCTGTGCATTTTTATAAATATTCTTCAGAATATGACAATATCCTGGATCTATACCTTGATGATCCAATGCTTTAATCATTGATAAAATGCTTATAGAATCAAATGCCTTTTTATAATCTACAAATCCAAAGCATAATGACAACTCATCTTTCTATTTCTCTCAATATTTGGATATGATCTATTGTACTAAAACCACTTTTAAATCCAGCTTGTTCTTTTAGTTGGTTGAAATTTAATATTCTATGTAGATGAGTTGTAATTATCTTGGTAAAATTTTTGCATAAAACTGATAAAAGGCTGATAGGTTTATAATTTCTAAAATCTTCTTTATCATCTTTTTTAAATATTAATACTAATACTGCATTCTTCCAATCATCTGGTACATTTTTATCATTTAGACATTTGGTATATAATTTTGCCAAAACTTTTTCTATTTCTTCACCTGCTTCTTTTAGTATATTGATTATAATTCCATCATTACCTGGAGCTTTTTCTTTCTTCACAAATTTAATTGCATGTCTCACTTCTTTATTTAAAATTCTGGGCAATTTAGAAGATATAATAGATGTATGAGGTACTTGTTATTTATTACTATATAATTCTTGATAGAGGTCTTCTACCTATTTCATGATGTCATCTTTCTTTTTAGTAATAATTCCATTTTTTTTTTCTTATTGAAGATATAAGTTTCCTACCAATACCAAAATGTTGTTTTACACTCTTGAGATTTTTATTCTCTTCTACAGCTTTCCTTGTTATTTTACAATTATACTGTCATATCATTATCAACTCTTTTTGGTACCATTTTACAAAATTCAAGATATTAAATCCTTTTTAATGCATCATTTTTATACATCTTCATATTTTTTTCTTCATAAATTCTGTAGTCTCCGTAAAAATTTTATTGGTCAATTGTTGTTTTTTTCTACCAACTATTTTTGTTGCAGTTTTTACAAGTGTATCAGTTATTTTCTTATTAATTTCATTTTAATTATATTCAAAATCTACTAATACTTGAAACAGATTTACAAATTCTAATTTAAATTTATTAGAATGTTTTTGAAAATTGGGAATATCAACTGTAAATATTGTTTTTCTTAATATTTTTTGTCTCTCTAGTTTTGTATTAGCACGTAACATCTTACTAATCAATGATTAACTTCCTGTGTTGAATTTATTAAAAACATTACAATCTTGAAATATATATTTTCTGTTAGTCAAAATATAATCCAATTATGCTGTGTCTTCATCTGGATATTTCCATGTCCGTTTCCTTTTAACATTTTTATGTCTGAATATTTCAGTTTCTTCTCAATAGTTACATATTAAATAAGTTGCTGGTTTTTGAGTTGGCTCCTCACTGAGATGAACCATAAGCTCCAAACCAATTGGTCTGGGAATAAGAATATTCTAGAGATTTTAAATATTTTCTCTTACCGCACTTATTAAATAAGAGCTTGTTTGAGCTATTGGTATGTTCCCTATATTACATATTTTTAAATATAAGCTTTTAAAAGCAATGTCATGTTATATATGATTTGTTTTCCCCCCCCCCCCCCCCCCCCCCCCTTCATTTATTTTTAAAAAAACTCTTTCTCCTTTTGGGAACCAATTTTTTTTAATATATATATATATATATATATCACTTCTTTGTTCTTGAATTTTTGTGCATTTTCCTGGCTATAAAATCTATATCTATAGTGCTTTTTGATTCTGTAAAAATGATACTAAGACTCTAATAACCATTCAACTATGATTAGAAGTTAACTTACTCTATCTGTAGTGGATAACAAAAATATTCCACTACAGTTTCTGAAGCCTTATCTGTTCTTTCTATTTTTTGTAAAGGATACAATAAAAATATTCTTAAGATCTGATGGCAGAACATCAGAAATTTATATATTTTTAAAAATTTCAATAATTTTGAAATAATCATATCATCATCATATTTAAAAACTTTACATTTTAAAACATTTATACATCTTTCAGGCTGCCTAACCTTTCCTTTTTAAGATTACGGAGAACTGTTTTTATTTTACTAAGCCATATAACTTTAACCAAATCTAAGTGAGTAGATAAGATTAATATGTCATTAAAATAAAACCAAAGAAATCTCCACTGGTTAATATAGAAAAGGAAAAAAGGCATCACGCTTAGTATAAAGAGATTCCAATGGAAAAATATGAGTCTCACCACTGAAATGACTATTATCAATGAATCTAATAGGATTATGATATAATTTTCAGCTCCGTGTGTTACTTTCAATGGGCTCAAAAAATATCTAAACTACTCGAAATAATTTATGAATATCTCTTTTGCAGTTTTGATCCATCAATTATTTTTAAGCTTCTTGACAGTTGTTAAACTTCTGCCTTTAAATTCCTACATCGATTATGTAGGTTCACATACAATTTATTATTTTGTAATGCAAAAAATGCACATCTCTTTTTAATCAAGTCATGATTAATAGAATCAAAACTGAAAAACAAATTTTTTTTTTAGTGAGATCAAGAATACATTTGTAAAATGCTTCTTATGAGAATTTCATGTCTCAATGCCAATCTGAAAATACCAATTAGCAAGTATGCATTGTTTGCAAATTTATTTAAATGATTCTTTGGCAATCTAATTATAGTAACATATTCAAACTTAGCTAGCCTGTAATAAAAAAAAAAGATGTGATTATGTTTTTCAAAGCTAGAAATTTTAAATATCTTCAATGCAAGCTCTTAATTTAAATAATATTCCATTGTGTAAATTGTAACAAATATATAATTTTTCTTTATATTTAAAATATAAACAATACACTTAATATAGCAAAAAATACTGCTAATTTATTTCAAAAAAGATAGCAGAATCTAAATTAAAACTGGATTAAAAAAATATTATTAATAATATGTATGAGCCAAAAAAAAAAACTCTAAAAAAAGACATATAAGAAGTTCAAAAGCCAAATTTGTGAGTGCCAGAATTGATCCCAGGACCTCTTGATCCCAAATCAAGCTGTACCAACTAAAGAACATTATAAAAGAAACAGATAAATGCAGAATTTTTGCACAACACATGAAATGATTATCATAAACACTTTATTTAGATACAAAATTTCTATAAAGTTGATTGAATTCACACTCATTTTGGTTGATTTGACATTCATTGGTTGAATCCAGACTCAAAATAATGGAATCTTATAAATTATATTAAAGTTGTCCTAGAATCAGGATGTAAAATAAAATCAGTACTATAAGAGCACTTATAATTTGATTTATTACTCTCTACATATTTCAGTATTCCCATTGCAACTTGTAAGCAAATGTAATGAACATAAAGCAAATAGTATAATATTAAAAATTCAAATATATATTGTACCAATATTGATATTGGCACATATAATTTTATCTAAAAAAATTATTAAAATAATCTTTCATAAAAGAAAAACGTAAAATTAAATGTTGAAGAGTTTATTACAGTTTGTTTTCAAAAAAGATAAGAGTCAAATAGTTTTCTATCATTAGTTTTGAAATAAAAGTTAGAAAATAATTGATTAAAAGGGGGGAGGGGGAGTTTGGTTAGAAAAGTTAAACTAAAAGTTTTATAAAAGGGAATCTATTATTATTAGTTGAAATATAATTTAAAGTGTAAAAAAAAATACAAATCTCTTTTCATTCGAATTAAAGAAAAGTAATCTTAAAACTAGTTATATATGTGCGTATATATGTGTGATTGTCAATAATAGAATAAATGTATGTGCAATAAATGTTATTATAAATAAATGAAAGTTAAAGAAGATTATCATTAAAAAACACGGCAATGGCTATTAATTAAAAATATAAAACAACACTTCTGCATGGCTATTACTAATTAAACAATCTTCCAAAACATGTTGTCAAAGGATTATCAATGAAATTTCGACAACAGATATTGCCGGAGGATATCGAAAAGAAAAACACTTCGCAGGTATAAATAGTAAAATTTTATGAGATAATCAGAGTAGTGCAGAAATTAATTGAGTCAGTTAAGTCAAGAGAAGACAATCAGTTGAGTTAATTGTATCCAGAAACAAAATGCGGTGCTGAGCAGTTTTGGGACATACACGCCTCTCCACAGCCTAAAGTCCAATGAAAACAGCAAGATCTGCCTGTGAAATAATGTCAGCTTAACAACTTGGAAATTTCTGTCAGTATCTAATTGTCTCCAATAATAATAATCATGAATAATAAGGAAACTTATCAAGGAAACGTCCCAGCTGGCTGGAAGTATGTGTAATGGAAGAAGAAAACAAAGTTGTATGCGTAATGGAAGAAGAAAACAAAGTTCTAAATCTACATTCAAGATCCAAGGTAAAACATTTGCTTATTTTTGTTTATACCATAATAGCCATTGCATTAATTCGTAAAGCCTCCAGAGGCAAGTAATTTGAACACTATAAGCATACATAAAATGGACTATTGATGTGCGTGTTTGTGAATGTTATATGATTTTATAAATGTCAAACATTATTTATGCTTTTCATAAGATATATATTATAATGTTTTAATTTAAAATGTGCGTGTATTATATTAGTTAAAAAATTATAAAGATGTTTAAATTTAGTAAATTAATGTTAGTTAATAAATTGTCTTTAAAATTAAACTTTATTTGTCGGTCAATTCTTTTTATCAATTCCTTCTACCAATTCTTTTATTAATTCTTCACCATTAATTATGTATAATCTGTTAGTGATTACAAATAGCTGAGCTAGTCATGGATGCTTAGGCGTTGGGTTAGTGGCCATTGCTCAAAGTGCGTTATTTATTCATTCTTGGATAATTAACTGGCGCCGTGTTTATACACAAACAAAAAAAAGTGCTTTGAACATGGTGTTGAACTCAACAGCCAAGAAGAAGTTATGTCCTGGAAATGTAACACTAGTTATATATATTTTATAGCTATCGTTTGGGCATACATACTCTCCGAGTATGTTCTTCTCTGCCTAAGAAACCGGTGTTTTGAAAGACCCATATTCGAACCCGGTACAATATATAAATATTTTTATAGACTAAAATAAGTATATTTTATCATTTCAAAACTTTTAGAAAAAAGTTTGTAGTAAGAATATTTTAATTACATTAAAAGAAAATATTCAATCACAATTTTGAAATTATGCTAATCAAAGTTATGTTTATTGAAGTTTTTTAGATAGTTCAGTTTTATAAGATTAGTAGACCAATGGTTCAAGAAATTTATAGTGGTGCTGATAGTTTTTAACTCATACATATTATAATTCAATTTAAAGATTAGAGAACATATACAAATTAAATTAAATTATTAACAAAAATATTTTTTAAAAAAATAAAATAATAAAGTTAAGAAAAAAAATCTGTGAAATAATAATGTTTACACATTCTTTCAATAATAGTAATAATAATACAATCAGTGTTATGTAATGCTATGTAACCCAAAGGATTAATAAAGCTGATAGTTGAAACAAATTGTAATACTACCACTGCTAACACTACTACTGTTACTACTACTACTACTGCTGCTGCTGCTGCAGCAAATCTTAATATTACTTTCACAATGTAAGAAGACAGGTTTGAACCCCATAAAACAGAAAAATCACATACTTTGGAGAAAAAGTATATAGATTGGCAAAACAAACAAAATTCAACAACTTTAAAACATTTTTCTGTAACAACTTCAAAACAAATTTTTCACAGATTCAGCCAAAGTACATGGGGACCAGCCAAGCAGTTGACCCAAGTGAATGGCACCAGCACAATCTCTGTAGCATTCAAAGCTTCAAATCCTAGTAAAAGATATGCAAATATCTACCAAAGCCAACTCGCAAATCAATTGCAAAATTAAACCAACTACACTCTACAATAAAACACCCCCTCCCCATTTAGAAAAACTAACCAAAATGGTGTCAAGAACTAGACCTACATAAATATCAAGATCCCCTTCCCAATCATAGAAACACTGATGAACTAGAATTTATCAACATCTAATTTGACTATAGGACACCGGGAAGATTATTTACATCTTTTAAAATAGTTTCTTCCCTTGATTAATAATATTAACCACTGCAGACACCAATATATCTTTATATAGATTTCCCAGACATCTGTTATATGAAACAATAACTACACAGGCTGTGGGATACCCTTCTACACATTGCAGAGCATGCCAACATGAGATATCTCAAGAGCACATATCTAGGTTAGAGCAGCCAATAATTTCAGTGAATGGTGAAGCCATTTGGTAAAGTTATAGCATATCAAGCTATATATCTAAAACATACACCCTCCACCAGTATATACCAATAGGTATGAGTACAATTAAAACTATACAGCCAAATTGACCCTGACACTATTCCAGTGCAAATTGGGGATCAGGAGGTCACCCTCTGCCTCTATATAAGAGGCTTAAAACCACAATGTTACTCAAGTGACCAGTGTCGCTATCTTTCCATACACTGCACCATCAATCAAATAACTCAACCCATTTGACAACCAAACCTATCCAAGCCATGAAGAAAAAAAACACACATCCAACCCCCCCCCCCAGATAACCTTAATAAAGCCATTTGTCATCTCAGCACCAAAGATCTCAAGTCCAACTACCCAGTGGAATATATGCACATCCTGAATCTCATGACTAAAAAGTCATACAATGCTACTGCTATTGTTATAGACTCTAACCAAGTGCCCTCACACCAGTTGAATGAGTTATCTATCACATTACACACCTCAATTATTACAGCTAATTCTGCACCAGAGTCAAACCAAAGTACTATCAATCTTCACAAATCAGCATATCCAAACAAACCACCTACAAGTAACCATAAATAAAACATCAGCCCATATCATGGAAGCACTCACTCCATGCCTTCCACCTGTAAAACTGACCTCAACAGAGACCAAAAGACCACCTGGCTTCCACAAAAAAGAAACAGCAATCAAAGAGAATCAAAACAGAGGGGGTTGCTATTCCATATCTAATGATCAGCCATCATCAGAAGACTTCATACCAATGAATCTAGTCTACAATAAAGTCATGGACTCACACTTACCAACCATTGATAGATATACTCAACACCCAGACATCACAGTATAATGTGAATACCATGACCAATCTTCCAACAGAATATTTTACCCAAATGAAAGTAGTAACCCTCCTATTCCATTATACTAACACACCAAATAATATTCTGTTAGAACTATCCACTAACAAACTTGGAATTCCATTACATGAGACAGGCTCTATTATCAACTCAAATCACCCAACATAATAATAACCACAAGACTTCACACAGTGCCAAAAATATAGCACTAAACTAATCCCTATTAAACAGATACCATGTTTCCACTACTGTATAACTGCATTTAAACAAGTTGCAATAATTAAAAGCCAGGAATGTCAAAATTATATATTTTTTACTTTTTTCCAACACTTGATTACTGCTAAAGCACCCACTCACCTATAACAAAACACCATATTAACAGTCACTGGGTAGTGAATACTACCAATAACCCTATCCATTATATGCACCTCATTTCAACAAATACTACCCAAACCAACTCCAATATAAATCAGCTGACACCTTCAAAAATTAACAGGGTTGAAAAACAAGGCAGCCAAAACATCTTGTATCCAAAATTCCTTACAAACTATATAAACCTGTGTATTATGTGCATATACCATTGTAACATTTAAGTTCTAAATAAAATTTTTTGAACATAATAATAACAATGATAATGATGATGATAATAATAAAAACTTACAGTGTTCTTTTTTGATAATTTTTTTAAAAATTCTGACAATTTTATTATTATTTTATGAATGAATGATTCCTTTTTTTTATTAACACAAACAGCTTAATTCAAATATGATTTTATTTTATTTTTTACAATTAATTTTTATGTTAACACTTAAGTGAAAATTTTTGTTAATTCTTTTATTTTTGGCAGAATTGCTATAATCATTAGATATATAATTTGAAACCATTTCAAATTAAACTTTAAATTTTTGAAAAAAAAAATAGAAGAAATTTAATCTGATTTAGATTACCATGAAACCAATGCATGTGACTCTAAAAAAAGTAGGACATTTATAGGACTTATTGTAATACAAAAAATGGTGCTGTCTTTAAGAATATATATAAGCAAAAAATTATTAATTTATTAAAATTAATTTATACATTTCAATTAATTATTTTTTGTTTATTTTTTTCAGGTAACACATAACTAATATAGCAAATACTGACACAATATTTTCACTGTAGTTTCAAGAATTTTTAATGAGAGAAATTTCTTATTGTTTTCTGCATTATAATATAATGACAAATAATTTCATGGCTTTTCAATTGTTGGATGTGTTGCTATTAAATCTATTATTATATGACACATTCTTTCCTACATAGAACATGCGAAGTGAATGAATAATATGACTTTCTAAAATATGTAAGTCATAGAGTTTTTATAAGAGAGCAGCTATCTCTTTTACTATAACATTTTAAACAAGTGCAGTGTCCAATAGGAAAATTTAGCTGAATATTAAATATAACAGAAAGTTGCAATATAGGTAAAATATGAAAATTGTCAAAAAGTAAAGTTTATTATGGGATAAAAAAGATAGCTTTGTAAGATGTCAAGCAAAAGGTCAATTGAGTGGTAAAGATGTAGTTGAATTTATGTTAAGCCAATTTATATATGTATGGTCACAAATCAAATTTTTTAATTTTTTATTCTGGAATTAGAATGGAGTGACTGAAATTAGTTGTTTGTCTTGAAAAATTCTACAGACCATTAAATCTACTAATACCATAGGGTATTTTGGTAATAGAGCTGCGACACAGAGCATGTAGTAGACTACTTAATTCTTTCTTCTGGAAAATAGGCTCTTGTCAATTTCCATGATTTTGTTAACCCTCCAATTTGGAAAATGTCATATTGCAAAAATAAAAAGATTAAGTTGATAAGAAAAAATGTTTTGTTACATATTGTAGGGGTCATTTTGTTTCAATTTCATCATTGCGACATTACACATTTATTGTGGGTGTGAAAAGGACTCCTATCTCCCCTATGCTATGTTGCAGCTCTAATCCCAAAGTACCTACCATAGTTTTTATTATTACCATTGTAATAAATATTTGTCCTATCATTTTTCTAAGTTAAAATTTTAACTAGAAAATTTTGTTTATATTTATATTGTAATCAATCAGAAATTCCAATTTATCAAGTACTCAAAGCAAATTTGAAAATATAAAATTGTAATCCAATATCTACTATAAAAAAATCAGCCAATGCCTTTCTCACTACACATACACTTCAAGTGCAACCACTATCTTCCAGTGCAGATTGCAGCATCTGATAAACAAACTTGAATAGAATTCCCAAATAATATACTGCAATATATACTCAACAAGTATTTAGAAACCATACTATTTGATTTTAAAATATAAAAATTCATATCCAAACTAATGTATTTGTTTAGATATAATGTCAAATATATATATAAAGCAGAAAATAATTTATTTATCATTTACAACTCAAAGTATTGTAGGGATGATTGATTTATAGATAAATGACTGTTTTTCTGTAGTTTTTGCCTCCTCTTAATAATAGTTGAATATAGAAGATAAATTTAAATTATTTGCATCTAACACTGTTTTATAATTATGAAATTCTGTAAACTCTTACATTCTTGGTCTAGTGCAATACTTTTATAACTCAAAATGTCATTCGTTTGATTATCTTGCCTTGCATTATTTAGTGCAATGATGGAGTGACTGACTTTGTAGATCAAGGATTATATTTCCAGCTCTATTACTTTCATTAGTCAAACTCTTTATAAACTTCTAATCAATAAACAATTCAATAATTTTATAAATAGATGCATAATTATAGCATGCGAATGCATGTATTTGCATAAGATTTTTAAATAAATGTTTTATTAGGGTAGTTATTTCAATTATTAAATAGTGTACATTTGAGATATTATTTTTTGTAAAGATTATTTTCATAATAAAACCATTAGTACATTGACTATTGTTATTAAAGCATATACCATATATTATATTCCATTACATATATATCAATAAGCACTCTAAAAATGCGTACCATATGCTTTCATTAGCAGGATATGACTTGAAGATAGAATATATTTAAGAAAGGTTTGCAGATTGATTTCTGTAGTCATTTCAAAAGTAATTTTAATTTTTTCTTCTTTGTTTTTTACTTTTTTTTTCCTTCTGAAAAATTAGAGTAGCCAGACTTATTTATAAACACTGCCAATGATTATAATATAATGTGAACAATTGTTTGGGAGATTACATGACAGTAAAAAAAATAATCAAATAGTATTTATTGATCGGAGTTTATAAAATATTTGAGCAATGAAAGTGACAGCTATACCTATAATCCTTGCACCTTTAATTAGAGGGTCCATCATTCTACCACCATTATACTTACATCATCATCAGTCAGAACCTGATCTTACTTCAGAGTATAAATAATTTGACAAAACAAATGATTTTCAATCGAGATTTGGAATTTATAACCATAACAGATTTAAATTATCAATATTTACATTAATTTAATAATTATGGTTAGTATTCTATTGAAGTATGGATGCCAATAGGTTACAGATGACGCGTCCTGGTCTATAAATATACTATATTTCTTGTTTATTTGTTTTTACACCCATTTTCAGTATGAAAGTTTCGCAATAAAAATAGAAATGAATATTCTAATAATATATTATGTGTTCAATGTTTTGCCTGCTTTGGTAAAGTGGTAGAATAGCAGACTTTAAAGCTGAAAGTTCGTGGTTCGCAGTCCTATTTTCACATCCGTTACTAGAACTTATAAACTTCCGATATATAAACTATTATATATATGACGCATACGTGTGTACATATTTCATTTGAAGTTTGCGATTTTTTTTTCAGTATTTTTAAATATATTTTCTAATGTATGTTTGCGTGCGCGTATTGCGTGAATGCTCGCATTTTTATTCCCTTAATTCAATTTATTATAGTACTTAGTTTTAAGGTTCATTAAACTATAATGAGAACAAAATGAATATATCCTTAGAAAAGTAGATATCATTCCCATGTAACTAGCTACTTACAAAATGTTAAATGAGGATATTAGTTTTCCAAAATATCTAATATTTCAAGAATTAGTGTTTTTTGAGTGACATTCAACAAGTGCAAATACTTTTAGTTCAAATGAGAAAACCATCTAATAAATCATTTTTGTCTATCATTAATGAAGCTTATTTTGTTCTCTGAATGTTGATACAAAAATGTTTTTTCCAGCTTTGCATCAATGCGTTTAGTAACGCAGTATAAATAAGCAAACGCAACTAAAAGTAAATATTTCGTTCTTAGTATTTGTTCCTGTCTTTTTTTCTCCTTTCCCTTTTTTTTTTTTTTATTGTCGCAAAACAGATGTTATAACTATTGTATATACCAATTATTTCGCAGTTTCCTTCATTTATTTTTTATATAATGTATTTTCAGGAAATTATAAAAGGGATGAGCGAGCTCGACCATTTCGTCCTTTCCATCTGGAGTGTCAGATGTTCAAAGGGAAAGTAAACTATGCTTTTCCTGTTTTATATCTACTGTATAAGGTGGACAGATGTCAAAAGTCAAGCTTCCAATTCTGATTGCGAAAGAGCCAGGAAATTACATTTTTAAGAAATATACAAAGATATGAGATGAAAGAAGTTAAAATCCGATTTTGTTGTTGTTGGGCTAATGAGAAGCATGTGTACAAACTTTTAGATAGTTATAATGATTTAAAAATAAATAAATACAAAGAAAAATCAACGTTGGACTACAGCAAGGATTATCATAAGATAATATCAAAACGATTAATTAACATTAGCATTAGCAGCCATTTACAACGAGCACAACATTCCAACTCAGAAAAGGAAAAACAAAAAAGATTTGTCATATAATTAAAGTATAAAAATATGGTTACACAAACACACAATCCTATTGTCACAATTAATGCAGAGAGATGATAAATGGTATGATAGACTCATGATGATTGGAATTATGGCAGAATAAATGAATGTAAAAGAGTTAATTTTTATAAATAAAATTGCAATGGTATTCACTTTTTCTGGAAAGAAAAGGTGCGTACGTAAACTATTTTTTTAAAAAAAATTATCATTATTTATATGTTCAATTAGAAAAATAAAATTAAAAATAGAGTTTTGTTATGTGTTATATAGAAATGAATGAAATATATATATATTTTCAGCTTGATAAAACTGAAAGTTAATACACAATGTCAAAAAAAGTGATATATAATCAGTTCGTAATTCTATTTAATTGAAATAACTTTTTGTTGTTGAATTCCAGTACAATAAAAATTTAATTTTATATATATAACAAAGTATTATTTACAGACTCTGGGTTTTAATATTTAATTTTGTGTCTTAAAAACTATCGTAATAATTATGATTAAATTTAAATATATATTTTATTTACATTTAATATTTATGTCATATCTGAATCAAGAGCTTTGTTGATTGTGCATCGATACGATAATCCCCACATATACGCACATCAACAAAGTTCTTGATTCAGATAACGCAGTGAGGCCTGATTCCAAATACGCAGAAAGAAAAAGTAGCAAAGATAAAAGTACAAATAGGTACTCAGGTGCTATGTAGAATGTACTATGGATCCACAAAACACAACTGAAAGAATTCCATGCTGTAGTAGTTCAAACAGCAGATGGATATCAAAATCATCACCACCTAAACCAACTGAGACTGAATCACACAGAGACAAGTACATCAAGCAAAAATGATGATCACCAAACTGAAGACAGCAACAACCCAGGCAAACACCCAGGGACAAGACCATCAACAAGGATGATGAACAAGACAAGAACAACACTAAACCTGAGAGACCAACAAAGCGGACAACACATCATCCAGCTCATCTTGATGACAATGTTCTCCAGGTCTAAATTTAATCAGGGAGAGAGATATATCTGACCTTGACTTCAGAAGTGGATTAGTCCAGATTCCTCTCTTATCCAATCAGATTGAGCACTCATTGCAACTAGCCAATGTGCAAACATGTGGGTAACCAATGTATAAACATAGCCAAAGGGTAAAACATAAGTATGGCCAATATGTAAATGTGTGTATAAATTCCTACCATTGGTTAGTATGGGCCATTATGTAACGATGCTCTCTGAATCTGAATGCTGCCAGTAAGGTAGGGGATCTGGTAATAAATAGTCAGCCTTTTGGAGGCAAGCCAGAGAAAGATAACATCTGTCTAACCTGAATGACTGAACATACTCTCAATTGAAATCACTTTCAACTGTGAAGGTGTTTCTATTATAGTCATTACCATACATCTATGCAGTGAGGCAAGTTTGTGATAGAACTGGAAGTTGCTATGACTATGGCTGACTTAAGACAAACTGTTCAGTACAGCTGGAAGAGTCTTGACTAGAACTCATGAGGCAAGATAATATATATAGCTGGAAGGAGTTCAGTCATTCATGTACTGAAGTTCAGATATGTGAAAATATATTTATGGATTGTATATTATGTAAATATATTTAATACTAATAAATCAGATTAAGTGAACTTCAAGTATTCGGTTTTTTTATTACTGTTTGTTGGAGCTCCAAACCAAACACAACAATTTATTTATATCTTTGATTATATAATGTTAATTCCATATGTAATTTTATGGACAGAGTTATGAAATACACTACCTAATGTACTATACACAAATATTGTCATATGGAAAAGAGCTAAAATTTCACAGAAGGTACATGATAAAAACATGGCACATTCTTACTCAAACAATACAATGTGTTATCCAATACCAACAAAAATGGAGCCAAATAGAAAGAATGTAGCAGTTGTTAAAAAGAAATATTTAAAATAATCTACATTTATTTCAAGGTTCCATGCTTTTGTTAAATATTTATCTAGATAAGAGTTAATGTTGTGATATTCGACAAGTGAAAAAGATTGTCGACTGCCAAGTTTTATTCATGATAGTCCTGGCTAAGAATTTGAGGGAATACAAGTATGCATTAAACCATTCTTTGAGATTTAACATAAATTTGTTGTTGAGTTAGCATCATATTTATGGAAGTAGAACGAATGGCAATTGTACAGAGCTGAAAGAGTCAGGGCCTATGTATATCATCTTTTTTATTTACTTACTTAATTATAGATTGCTGGAAGAATTCTTAATATGTTGATATCATGTATCATTTAAGATTCTGGTAGAAGAGTAAAATCGAACTAAAAACTTCCCAACTGAAATGGAATTGTTGTTCATGACCTGTCATTGGGGTGATCAAATGGTATATAGTTTTACAAGCAACTAACTATATAATTATTTATTAAAGAAATAATTAAATGGTTTATTGCCCAAGAATTTATAAAAACTGAATAACTAGATACCATTCTACCACTGCATAAATCCAGACATGGTGTATTTTTAATAAACCATCTTGAACTCAATTCTCACCCATTTTGGTATATATGTATATTCTTATCTAGAAGCAATAGAATAATCAATTATAATGTAACTCTGCCAATGCATCTCAATTTAGTGATGCAATATAAATTTCTGTGAATACTTATAACATTAGTATATATAATATTAATTATAAATTGCATAATTTTTAATAATCATTTAATGTATTTAATTGCATGACTTTTAATGACATATATTTGCATTAGAATCAATAACTTACTAAATATTTACCTTTATTCAGAATCATCCATAATAAACTTGAGTAATCAATGAAAGCTAAATGTCAGTGTTATATCCAAATTCATAGTGTAATTTCTGGCTATTGGATGTCTTCAATGAGAAGCATGAATTCATTCACACATCTAGCAGCCATTACTACTACTACTATTATTATTATTATTATTATTATTATTAATTATTATTATTGTTGTTGTTGTTATCATCATCATCATCATTATCACAGAATACTTATTTTATGAAGAAAAGATATAATGGAGGTTTTCTTGTTAATTTATCTCCTTTAAAGTCTATTAAACATAAAATCCACAATTATCCAGTTGCTGCTTCCAAAGTTATTCTAACTTATAGATCACATTCGCATAACATTTATAC
This sequence comes from Epiperipatus broadwayi, assembly GCA_028023455.1. Taxonomy (NCBI): domain Eukaryota; kingdom Metazoa; phylum Onychophora; class Udeonychophora; order Euonychophora; family Peripatidae; genus Epiperipatus; species Epiperipatus broadwayi. The sequence continues at coordinate 1,230,304 of JAQFVV010000065.1, forward strand.
AAATAGTAATTATAAGGTAAATCATCTTGGATACTCCTCTTTATCTTCTAGTAGAAATGATTGTTCAATAACTAAAAAAATAAATATATCTGATAGATTGAATAAATACAATAGATATTTTCTTTCTAATATACCAGTAAATCTCAATTCAAATGATATCAAATTATTTCTTGAAAGTAATTTACAAACCAAGATTGTTTGTCATAAAATTAATATGAATAATCCCAAGTCTTCTTGTTTTTATATTTCTATTCCTAAACATAAACATAATGAAATAATATCCTCTAATTTATGGTCTTGTGCTTCCATTATTTTTTTATGGATCTTTGGCCAGTTCTCTAAGATTTTAGGATTTTGATTAAATTTATTTTTATTTTCATTTCTTTCCCTTTCTCTTTCTATTCTTATTTGTTTGTTTTTTTCATTATCTTTGTGAGTAACACGGTAGGCCTTTCTTATTTTTATATGAATGTCAGTGGTATCCAAACTAAATATGTTAATTAAACAATTTTTTGAAGCAGAACATTTTGATCTTATATTGCTTACAGAAACTTGGTTAAATAAACTAATTTCCTGATTGTTCTTTTCTTGATGATAGATTTAGTATTTTGTGAACTGACAGATCTATGGAAAATATTTCTCAGGTGATGGTACTCTTATTGCTCCTCATAAAGATGTTTTTATAGAGATCTTTATTTTATTTCTTCTTTTTGTGAATCTACATGGTGTGAAATTAGTTTAAATCAGAATTTTAAATTTATTTTAGGTAATATTTACCTCAAACCCATTGTCACTGTTGGAGTTTGATTATTTTTTGACATCACTTGAAGATTTTCTGATTGGCTTGATAATGTTATTATTACTGGTGATTTAAATTTTCCAGATTTATATTAGGGTAGAATTACTACATACTTTTCTTTTTTGTCTCCTAAAGTTTCTAGATTGTTACAGTTTTGTAAATTTTTGAGATTTAAGCAATATAACTCATTTGTTAATGCTTTTCATCATACTTTGGATTATATTTTATGTAATTCAATAGTAGTTAATAATTTTCAATTTGTCTCTGTTAATTTTTCTATTGATGCTTATCATCCACCTATTGAGTTTTATATTAACATTTGACACTCAAAAATTGTTTTAATATTTTGAGAAAAGATTATGGGAAAGATAATTATGTTGAGTTTTGTAAAAACTTTTCTAAGATTAATTGGAATTTATTATAGTCTTATAAGGTTGGAAATCATTGCTTAGATTGTTTTTTAAAGATTCTTAATAGTTTTATTGATTTGTATATTTCTAATAAATTGACTTTACATAAAGGCTATCATCTTGGTTCTCATACAATCTTATTAACATTATTAAAAGGAAATCTTGTCACTGCAGACTATTTTAAAACACAGAATATCTTTTTTTAAATTAATTTTAGAAGATTGTCTAAGCATGTTTATAAAAGAGATTTTCAAAATTACATTAGAAAAATTAAGGTTAATATTTCCTGTAACCCTAAAGAATTTTGGGATTTTGTTAATAACTCTGGTTTGGGTAAAAAAAAAAAAAAGGGTTCAAACTATTAATTGTATTACAGTAAGTGCAAATGACTTTTCCAAACATTTTGCTGACTTATATTCATCACATTATACAATATCTTCAAAAATTATATTATCTTGAAATTTCTCCTGCATAATTGATCATATTTCTAAGGATGATGTTGTTATAACTATTAAGTGACTTAAAATTCATTCTAGTTTAGGAAATGATAATATTCCTTTATTTCCAAAGGTTTAGCTGACTTTATTGCAGTACTTCTTGCATTTATTTTTAATTTATTACTTAACTCCTATATTTTTCCTAATGTTCTTAAATCTTCCAAAATGGTCCCAATTTTTATAGCTCATGTGATCATGTTAATAACTATGTGTGTTTATAATAGAACTATTTTAGATGTTAGTAAACACATTTATTCTTCACAACATGGTTTTATTCCTAATAGATCTGTAGCAACTAATTTTCTAACAATTTATAATCATATAGCATGTGACTGAGGATCAGCAGAGGCTTGATGTTATTTATTTTGATTTATCAAAAGCTTTTGATAAAGTAGACCACTTCATTCTTCTTCACAAATTATATTAAATAGGTTTTTCTACTAAACTTATTTATTGGTTTCAATACTTTCTTAATAGTTGTACAACAAATGTCAAATTTAATAATAATGTTTCATCTAATTTTGAATGCAATTTGGGAGATCCTCAGGGTAGTATTTTAGCATCCATGCTTTTTAACATTAGTATGAATGACCGTAAGGAGTGTGTAAAATCTTTTTATCTTTTGTGCTATGCTGATGGTTATAAAATCTTTAGAAAAATCATGTCAGTGATTGATTGTATTCTTCTTCAAAAGGATATAGATACTTTTAGTGCTTGGTGTGATCTAAATAATGACAGTTAATTTCAGTAAATGTTCTTTAGTCTCATACTTTAAAAAATCTGAACTTATACTTTTTTTTTTATTAACTCTCACAAAATTAATTCTGTTGAATCCCAAAAAGATTTGGGAATTATGTTTTCTAGCAATGGATTCTTTCTTCCTCATTTCGAAATGATTATTGGTAAGGCTTTGCCATTCTAAGATATGGTTATCAATTCAGTGATAATACAAAATTCAAATTATATTTGTCATTGGTTCTTCCCATTGGAATCCTAGCTCTAAATAGGGATGTAACAATCAGTGTCTAATAAGTTTTCCAAATATGTTTTTTAGTTTTTTAACAACTGCAGGCATTTCCTCTCTACTTGGCTGCTTCCAACATTAAATCCCAAGCTCACTGGTAAAGGCAAAAGCCAGAATTTCGTCTGGGGGTCTAAATGCATTTCATTTGACAATCATTGATTAATCAAGCTTGTTAAAGATGGCTTAAAGTACACATCTGATTTGTTCTATCACATATAAATAGTGAATTGATTGTCAGGTTGTAATCAATATTTGTTATTATCAAGAATTTTAATGGGAATCAGTGCCTATAGACAATAAATAACTAAGAGTACAAAGTATATAGTTACTGATCTAGATCCAGGTCTTTTCAAGAAATTGTCTTCAAAACTTTAGGTAGTTTTAAATTTCAAATTTTTGGCTTGGATAGTAAAATGGCATTAAAGGTGATTGTTGGATACATAATTGCATTAGTTTGATCTTAGAATCCCAAAGTCTCATTGATAAGTGATTACTTAATATTGGTATAGATGGCACTAGATTAGAGAGCTGCTCTTGTTTTATCTGATGTGTAAGCTGATGAATTGAATGATTTATTACTAGAAATATTTTTTGTAAAATTCAAAGTTATGTTTTATAGCATAAAAATATATAAATATTTTTATAAATAATTGTAATTTCTATAAATAATTACAAATATTATTTTTAATTTATATGTAATTATATATTTATGGTATCTTAATATTTCTTAAATATTCACTCTTTTCACATTGATTTCATGTGAAATAACATTTTTTGTACTTTTAAATTGTTAATCTTTATTTTTACAGTTTCAGTTCATTTTTATAGTTTCTCACAATCTTTTAAGTAGATATTTTAATTATGATTTTTCTAATTAAAAGACTATATAAAAGTCAAAAAATTTCTAGACAAATCTGTAAGAAGCAACATTGATAATAAAATGTATTTAAGTAGAAAAAAAGAGTACATTATTTATTTATCTTAATGTTGTAAAGTCTTACTAAAGTTTATGACATAGCTATAAAATTGAGATGGGAGAATAATTTATATTTTATTAAAGATGGGAGAATAATTTGTGTTAAGAAAAGGTAAGCCATGGCAAACTATTACCCAACAATATATATATTCTTAATCTTAATACAATATTGCCAGTTAATCTTTCTTCAAGCAGAGAACATATATCTGCATATTTATGAAATATATTATTATATTCGGTTTAGTGATATTTTATTAAAATGTTAAATGACTGTATAGAAGTTTTATTATTTACATTAGTGGTCTAAATAAAAATGTTTATGCATTTTAATACTAAATGTGTGGGCTTTAAATTTTTTTATTTAAATGAGTATATGATTTTTATATGTACTTATACATAATTTAAAAAGAAAAAACAAATTGTACATTTTTATTTTACACTTTTAGAAATTGTATTATTATATGCTATAATCTTAATATAAATAATCTTTTATAGAATGATCTATCAAATAATGCGTAATATTTCTGTAGGGTAATTTTCACTGCACCACTCTCACGCAAGATAGGGCATGGTTTCTATCCACTGTTAGCCCCTTATGGAGGGATGTAATCATAGACACATGACCAAAGACATGAAAAAGATATATGTTTATAATTAAACCCTTCCACAAGATGTTACAAGTGGATAGAAACCAGTCCCTACCCTATCTGTGAGTGATGTAATGAAAATTACTTTACAGAAATATTATTCATTAAATGTATCATATCTAGTCTAATGAATGACTAATAAGAATCATTTCAATATGACCATTTAATTGCTTCAAATAAGAACTTAAGTCACTCGGTTATTTGATGCTTCAAGCAAGATTTGATGTCTAATCTTCTCACTTTTATTATTATTATTTTTGAAAGGTTCAAATGATATGTCATCATCATAATTCAATTACATAAAAATGTTTCCACTCTCATTAGATCCATATAGTTAAGGAAACTCCATAACTTGAGTACTATAAATCTTCACACTTAAAGTTATATTCATACTTATAAAAAAAAAAATTCTAGATTTTTTTCATAGCAGCCCACAAAAAATATTTAACTGCTGAATTCTTTGTTGTTAATGAAGAATTCAAAAGGCAAAAGTTATCAAACTTATTAGTTTTAAAGTCTCAGAACAGATGTCAGCATGATTTTTGTGTTGTGTTAGTGAAATAAGACAAAAGTAATATGATTAAAATTATAAATCTTTATTTACTATAAATACTTAAATATCATATGCAGCAATTATCAATTTATAATTGTTATTTTCCTATCATTTGAAGCCAAAGATATTGTGTGTTTACTGCATCTACCATGAATCAATTCAGCAGAACACATCACTAATAATTACCAGAATTGATAATAAATTGTCTGAGTTTGTTGTTCTAATTTAAACATGATGTTTAGACTACAGCAAGAAAATGTTAGCTGGTGAAAAATATCATTGGATTAATTTTAAGCTGGAAACAATATTATTTAAAATAATTATTAATCACAAAAAGTTTCATTCTTTAAATTTAAGTTGTGTGATTGGTTAGAAATAGCTTGTTAAAAGATAGATTGTTACATTTTCATTTACCATTGTCAAACTTCCTCTACTCACAATCTTGGGGATCATTTGTCTTTTATTATATCCTTATTTAAGTGAATTTAGAAAGAATGGGGAAGTATGGAGATGTTTATTATATCTAAAAGATAGATTACTAAATTATTTTACACCTCTCTCTTATAAAACTACTCAAATTGTTCTGTAATCATTAAATAACATCATCTAGATTTGACTTTTAAACATTTTTTTTTAATGTTGCTTCCATTTCTGAAGACTAGACTGCTATCTTCAGGATTAGTTTTATTGGCTGAAGTCAGAATTAGTTTTATTGACTGAAATCTTGGTTTCTTCACATATTAATCTTAGTTGATTTCTTGATTGATAATATGAATACTTTCTTTGATTTAGACAATAAAAGACACTTTTTGGCTTTCTCTATTTATAATAAGACTATTTACTGACATTGCTGCATAGGAAGCATAAACCATTACTTTTAAGTAGCATATTTTCTGTTACCATGCAATAGATGCAATTCTCTAATTTAACATTCAATATCAGTAGTTATTTAATAATCAATAGATATTTTTTTGTTGATGGGTAGAATATTTTCCAAGTATCATCATGTTGATCTATTTATAGATGTTATTGGTATCATTCACTGTGTAACCTAAGTGGCTAAACCATCTATAATTTTTGAAATTGTTTGCTCCTTGATAAAAATGACAAAAAAGGTTGAAAGCTTTTCCAATTTTCAATACATTTTCATCATATCAAAAAAGAAAAGAAATCTAAGTATTCTGACAATCCTTGATAACTTTACATTTTTACTGCCATTTGTAAGTTATTATTATTATTTACTACTAATTAATGTATTAATTCTCATGCAGGCTACCTTATTTTGAAAAAATATATATTGTTTTTGTTTTATACATAAAAATAGATTCTGTTATTTTCAAAACTAAAGTATCAACAATAAAATCTTCTTAGAGAATTGAGCTAAACATGAAACAAAAACTCAATGAAAATGCCTTTTAGTTTTAGAATTGCAGATCATCACTGTATACTTATACAGGTTGATCAATTATGCTTTAGGATAGCAAAGCCAGCTGAATCAGATACAAAGTAATTAGTGTTTTTTATATGAATGTTAAAAACTGAGTGCCTAGCTTTTAAACTATTATATGTTTTCATAATAAACTATCTCAATCAAGAGTTCATAAAAAATCTGCAATTGAATATTATAACATAAAAAATGGAATTTGTTTTGAGATTCCAAATAAATGTCTTTTTCCAGACATAAAAATAAAGCTAGTTGAATCTGATCTTACTAGACATAATTAGAGTCTCACCAATAGATTTAGGTTAGCCCATTTATTTACTTCATAAATGGAATTTTTCAGCCACTACTCTTTATAAATGTAGGCAAATACAAACGATGAACACATCATTAATAACTGATGTATTTGTGGCTACAGTGACAGAATTGAAACACTTAATAAAGCCCCTAGTAAATCTATCACTTGGTTAAAATCTCTACAGGTTTCTTTATGATATCTTGTTAAATAATTAAGCTATCTAAATCCATACACAGCCTTTTTTATAAAGAACACTAATTTAATGTAATCAAGTTGGTAGCATAAGTCTAATGACAGTATTGAAGATGTTTTGTAATTCATTTAAACAACTTATTTAGGAGTTACAGTATCACATTTTGGCTTATCCTGAGGTAAAGATTTGAATTATGAGTAAAATTTATTGCTCTGCCTAGTCAAAGATAAAGTTCAATTATGAGGATAATCTAATGTATTATTAGGATTCAACAACAATATGAATGGTAATGTATGATCTTACCTACCACCTATGAAGTAGTCTCTCAAAGCAACATCTAAGATTACTTTAAAATCATAGATTAGTGTTATGTTTCTGACTTCTGTAAGATAATCCATCACTTGCTTATTACTTATATGATTGCTTACATTTGTATTTGATGCAGAAATATGTCAGCGCTGTTGGATAAGCAAAGTTACTTATGATTTCTGATGCATTCAACTATGAGTAATAGCACATCAAACAAGTTAGTGTATGCACAACATAATGTTCTTGTGTTACCTTAAAATTCAATACTCAAGAATCTAAGGGTTCAGGTTCAACTGATCAGGCCAGTAAAAGTGGGGTGATAATACCTCTTGAACTGTTGTGCATATACTAACCTGTTTCATGTGCTATTCTAACAGTTAAATGTATTTGGAATATTTAAATAAAGTTATTTTTTTTAAAGGCATTCAATACTCGTATTAGATGGTGGAAATAGAGCAAACAATAAATACAACTTAATAATGGTGTTTCTAACCTTATTTCCACAACTTGTGCTATATTTTCTAGAAATAGGCTAACATATTTCTAACTTTACCAGTAAAATTGTTTAGCTGTTATTGTATAACCTCATTATGACATATTTTATTATAACATTGTAAATAATTTAGCAGTGTATGCCAGCTGTGATTAATAGAATTGGTGCTGATTGTTGTAAACTTGTTACTCTAATTTAAAATTGAAGCACTGTCATTGTGGAATAATGTATTCTACTATTGATTGTTTAAAAATATCACTGTTTGCTACAATTTCTGACTGATTAGAAAATTGAATAAAAAGATAATCATGCTAGTTTAATCTTTAAATTAAAACTTTAAAAACTGCATTACAATTCCTTGTCTTATTCATATTTAGTAACAATTACATCTTTCATTCTGTTCAATTTTTTAAAGAGTGGCTTGAAATTTCTCTACATTCAGCTATAACTTAGTATCATCAACACATTTAGGTACTTCGTGTTTTGTTTACCAGTATTAAAATCATATTTGTATTTGTTTTAAAGTGACTTACTTTCACTGTATATTCCTCATATACAAAGTTGAATAAATAAAATAATAGTTATAAAATTCTGTATAAATTATTTTCTAATAAAAAAATGAAATCTATTGGTATACTCATTTTATCAATATTTTATAATTTATCATAGCCAGGAGAATCAAAGTGTATATTATAACAAGTAATGTACCTGTAGACTTTTTTTAGTATTCCCCAATCTCATATTATCCAACTGACTTAAACAAATGATGTTAGTTTGTCAGTTTTTCTAAAACCAAGTTGTTCTTCTGGCATTTCTCATTAATATAAGATTCTAATAGGTGCTGAGTAATTTTCAGGATAATCTTCATTGCATATGATTTAAGAGATATGATGTAACAGTATTTTTAATCCATTAAGACTCTTTTTTTATGTAAGAATAAAAATTAATCTTTAGTTCATTAAGCTTTTTTTTAAAAAAATTAACTGGCATAATTTACTCAGTAATTGTATTCATTCTTCTTCAATATCCTAATTTTTTTTAACGTAATACCATTAATATCAATGAATTTATCTTTTGGCAATGATTTCAAGGCTAATTTGGGTCATCTATTATCAAATGTTGTTCAATCTAGAATTTCTGATCAAAATTGCATTGGGTAATGTTTTTGTGCTATAATTTTTATCAATATATTTATAACTTGGCATTGTGCTGGCATTATCATCCCTAGCTAAGGAAAAAAAGATCTACAGTTAAAATATTACTGAAGTATTAAAATATATAATTATTGTCATAATATCATATTGGTGTAGCTATGCAGGTAGGATTGTATGGATTCAAGATGTGGTTTTTTGTTAAGTTTTACGCTATTAGCATTGTTTTAGGTTTTGAATCCCAAGGTCTCTTTGATAATGACAAAAATCAGAATTGCACTATCATCTAGTAAATATTGATTACTCATGATAACAATAGATAATATTAGAATAAAGGGGGAATTGCTTTTATATATTGAACTGTTTTACATATGTATGGTTCAATTATATTGGCACTTAGTAATATTTAAAAAAACTTTTAAAAAAAGTAAAATTTAAAGATCTTTTAAAAGACACTATTTAATTTTCTTTTTTCATTAGTATATTTTTTTTTTTTAAGTGTATAATGATAGTTATTTTTTTGTTTTGTATTTATCTATGTAATTTAATTAAAGTTAAAATTGGAAGGAATAAAAAATACATGCATATTACTAAACCAGGTAAATAAAATAAAGAAATTCCAAAGTAAAAGATTACAATCACTAAAACTTTTTTGAAGCTAATTAAAGATGGTGGAATTATTTTATATATAAAAAAAAAAGACTATAACTTAAAACTAATAAAGAATGCACAAAATTATCAACGTGTATTTTTAATTAAAAAAAAGATACAAAACTATGTGCAGAAGTTTACAAACTAATCCAAGGCCTCAAAAGAGGCAGAAAAACTTCAAATCAGGTCTTGTATCTTTTCCTTAACTAGCAGTTTCTGTCAGTTTGAAATAGAGAAAATGTCTATCCTGACTACTCATATGCAGGACTACTACTCATCTACTATACCTTTCTTCATGGACTACTACTCATCTACTATACCTTTCTTCATGGAGGTCACTCAGAAAAAATCTTCAAATCTAGTCTTAGGATTGACTAAGAACATACAAAATGTTGACAGAGTGAAACTAGTTAACTTCATTGAGCTTTTCAAAATGCATACTACAAAACTTACCAGTAAGCTTAAGAGATTATGCATTCCCCATCTATGACTAAATTATTTGCAAACTCACCTAAACTATAAGTTCATAATATACTATCGAAAAAGACATTTGCTGTTTATTATTTTAGAGACTTTCATTTATGGCCTAAGAATATTGAACTAATAACTGTTTTAATTTAACATTAGCTGGATTTGCATGTGTGTGGTTTTTTTTTTCAATTTTATTAATAATTTATCATTAAATATTTTAATTTGTATTAATAAAATATTTACCTTTAATATTAACTATATTGTGCATTATTACTGTTAGTTTACTCTTGCCAATATACTTGTTGTTTAGTTAAGCCCTGGAGAAACATTAATACAATGTTAAGTGACTAGAAACAACCCCAATCTTGCTTTATTTTCTTCTTAATTTGTAATGTGCGATGTGATGGATATCAGTGAATTCTTGTATAAATTAAATAAATAAAAACTGAGTCTGCCAGCAATATAAATCATAATATTCAGTCAAGTTAATCATGAAATATAGTTATGTTTTTAGAAATATGAACAAAATATTTTTCTTCTTCATAGCTTTATTAACTTACGCATTCTACTGCTTAATAGAAGGCCTACAGAATGTGGTAAATGTTACAATGGCTTCCCAATACAAGGCTTTGGGGGAAAAGACCACAACCTGAGAATATATCATAATGGTATCAAAAACATTACAATGATGGCCCAGAATGAATGAGTTTTACAAAAAAAACCTTGAAAATGGATTATACAACTATATAATACATATATATTTTAATATGTCTACAAAAAACATGATTGTGATTAATATAGGCTTTAAATCACAAGTAGTAATCGGATAGGCAGATACTGAAGAGGGGAAAAAGCATAGCACTGAGTCCTTATATGCTAGTATGTAACATAAGACCATTCTTAAAAGTCTATCAATCTGTTTGTAGCAGGGTTCCTAAAAATGGGAGAATGAACTAAGTTGCCATGAGACTGTAAGCCTCAAAAATATGAGCAATGCTCATATGTGTTTATGACTTGGGCTTCTTATTGTTAGTCTTATGCTTGTGTGGAAAGAATACAGATGAATGGGGAAATATTTCTTGTTTCTGCCATGTCAGACCCTAAAAAACATGAGGTTTAAAGTTGTATGCCATTTGTGAATAATTCTACAAAAATATATCAGTAATGCTAATACATTAAAAAAAGAGAGAGAAACTAGAATATGGACTTAAAACTTAGTAAGAATAAAATAGGTTCAATCCCCTATTTTATTCATGATCATTTAGCCCGGGAATATTGAACTATTTATGTACGTATGGTTCAAATATATTGTCATTTGGTAATATTTAAAAAAGCTTTTAAAAAAGTAAAATTTAAAGATCTTTTAAAAGATGCCATTTAATTTTCATTTTAATTAATGTAATTTATTTTTTTAAATGTACAATGAAAGTTATTTTTTTGTTTCACATTTATCTATGTAATTTATTTAAAATTAAAATTGGAAGGAATAAAAAAGACATGCAGATTACTAATCCAGATAAATAAAAGAAAGAAGTTCCAAAGTAAAAGATTATAATCAGTAAACCTTTTTGAAGCTAATTAAAGATGGCAGAACATTGTAAACTAAAACTAGTAAAGAATGCACAGGATTATCAACATGTATTTTTAATAAAACAAAAGATAAGTCTATGTGCAGAAGTCTAAAAACTGACCCAAGGCTATAAAAGGGGCAGAAAAACTTCCAACCAGATCATATCTTTTCCTTAATTAGCAATTTCCATCAGTCCAGGATAGAGAAAATGTCCTCTTCCAGACTACTTATATGCAGGATGACTACTACTCATCTACTGAAGTGGTCAGGTGGAAATGGAACTGATGAAATTACAGATACCTTTCATCATAGAGGTTACTCAGAAAAAAACCTTCAAGTCTAGCCTTAGGACAGACCAAGAACACACAAAATGTCGACGGAGTGAAACTAGTTAACTTTACTGAGCTCTTCAAAATGCATACTACAAAACTTTTTGGTACACTTAAGAAATTATTAATTCCTGATCTATGACTAAATTGTTTGCAAACTCACCTAAACTATAAGCTTATAATATATTATCGATATAGATATTTGCTATTTATTATTCTAGAGACTTTCATTTATGGCCTAAGAATATTGAACTAAGAACTGTTTTAATTGAATATTAGCTGGATTAGCACATGTGTTCTTTTCAATTATATTAATAATTTATTATTAAATATTTTAATTTGTATTAATAAAATATTTACTTTTAATATTAACTTCATTGTGTGTTATTATGGTTAGTTTACTATAATTTATTATGTGTAAATTATCTTTGCCAGCCCCAGAGAAACATTAATACAACATTAAGTGACTAGAAACAATCCCAATCTTACTTTGTTATTTTCTTCTTAATTTACAATATGTGACATGACAGATATCAGTGAATTCTTGTACGAATTCTGGCACCCTTGTTTAAATAAATAAAAACTGAGTCTGCCTGCAATACAAATCATAATATTAGATTGAGTAGTCAGGAAATATAGCTATGTTTTTAAAAAAAACAACGAAATATTTTTCTTCTTCATAGCTTGATTAACTCACACATTCTAGTGCATAATAGAAGATCTATCAGAATGTGAAAAACATTATAATATATATCTTTTTTTTATGTATTTCCCATCCTGTTTGACCTATGTTACTTTAGTTATGAAATGTTTTTTGATATTTTTTAGTAAACCTATTCATGGTAGAAGTCATTCTAGACAACATCAAAAATAAAACAAAATAAAATCTCCGATAATTTGTTGTTTATTGTTAAAATATATTTAATCTTATTCTTTGATTTTCAAATATTATTCTTTGGTTTTCAAATAATAGGGTACCACATATATATAAACAGAAGAACCAAAAATAACTTTAACTGAAGCAGTTATTATCAAGCAAGTGTATTTTTGATTGTCTTTGATAACATTCAGCTATTTCTTGGCATTTTTAAAAACAAATATATACAATTTAGCTTTTCAACTAAATGATTCACTGTAAAAGTTTAGATCGATATTCTCAATATCCTTCTAGAGTAGATTTGGAAATGATTATTTTTAAACAAACAAATAAAACATTAAATTTAGTAAGCAAATAAATTATTAATCTGTCTTTTTTACAAATTACTTTTTTAAGATCTTACAAATATATCAGTGAAAATCATTTTTATGATTTTCCTATTTCAATTATATATATACCAACCTTTAATATACGTGTATTAACTGTCATTCTTAAATGTATATGGCCATTCTAACATCTGTTGGAAAATTAAATGATAAATACAAAGAACAAAAAGTTAAAGGTAAGTTTTGTTACGTTTACACTAACTAATAAGTGAAAACAATTTCACTCACTCCATAAGATGCTATCTTTTTAACTTCTGCAGTCTTTTTTTTCACTGAAAACTTCTGCATTCTGTCTATTTATAGCTTTCCTTTGTATTTCCCAATGAAAGCATTCAATATTGCAACTCTTAAAAGTATTTTTAGGATAAATAGCTTAAGTAGGATCTACCCTTCCATTAAAACGATCTTCAAAGATAGAATGACTTATTGTCATACACATATATTTATAATGCATCTGATTTAGTTGCAATTTAAAAGTACATTTTAATCTCTGTACATTCTATTATTAAAAATTTATTATTATTTTTTCACTTGCAAACAATAGAATCTCATTTATATTTGTAGAGATCCCCTAGCTGAGGAAAGTCCAGAAATTAATGTGAGAGCTTCAAATAAACATGCCCTAAAATACTTGATCATTACTCTTGAACTTTTTAATTATCTTGTACTCTTTTAAATGTACATATGAAGTTTCTACTTTTATTAAATCACTGCAAAATCACCACTCAACATAGGTTTGGATAATTATTGTCAATCATTCCCAAGTATAGACTTGATAATGGTTTTATAAGTAGAATAATGTCATAAGTAACTCTATAGTTAAATAAATAGACAATTTAATCCTATTTTCTGGCATTCATTGATTACACATGCTTCTTTGTTTAAAAGAAGTAAAGGTGGCTGCTAGATATGTAAGGATATAAAACCAATACTTTTCATTAACAAACCAATAGCCAAACCTAGCTTGGGAATTTGATTGTGGCATCAATGTTTAATTATTTAATCATTCAAAAGATGTTATGGAATTAAATAAATGTAACAAATTACAAAGTAAATTTAAGACAATCACATTATAAATGTAAAATATATAACCTTAAATTAATTTTTAAAGATTAAATGTATCAGTATTTTCTCACATCAGTTTTATTTTTGCAACATGCTTGAATGTTTGAACTTATTTTTAAACACTAGCACACATATCAATGTTAAATTAAAAGACACTTATGATCTAAAATATATAAATTTGTTTAAATAATCAAAATATTCTAAAATAACACTACAAAATTGAATACACTTACATTAAATTAAACATAAAATCTTCACTATTGCCAGCTTATGACATTTTATGCCATCTTGAGGAGCAAAATATAAAAATTAAAATATAACAATTCAAGAGCCCTAAGATATTTATGATGTAATACATGCTTGGACTACCAGAAATGTCTAGTTCAGTCAAAGTGTATCATAGATCACAATTATCTAAAGTTATTGGAAAAGGTTGAGGTCAGGTAAAAAATAATTGAAGATTTAATTTAACATTAATAAAATTAATGCATAGTTGCTGATTTAGTATCAAACCTATGCAGCTATATGAGCATGATGGTTTATGTTTATGTAGTGTTTTGTAAAAATGGCAGACATGTTTGTGCACTCCAGAAAAAACTAGAATTTATTCGAGAAGTTGTTTTTAGATCGCGCTCTGATAACTGAGGAATTTAATTAAGGCATTGACGTAATGGCGATCGACAATTCCAAAAAATATTTGCTGATTGCAAATATTTCTAGATACGAGACGTTACCTTATTGGACGGTGTATTGATTGATTGTTGCAGTTATCAGAAAGCGATAAGAGGACTGGGTAAGAACTATGCAGTAGCGAGTAGCAGACAGTATGGAGTGCATCTACAGTAGAGTTACTGTTCAATTCCAGTAGGAGATATCTGTCATCAGTCGCAGTGCTTACTATGAAGAGTTCATGTACAGCTAAACTGGACTGGGGCTAAGGTATGCCCATTGTGAACCATTTTGTAGCAGCCAGCCTGAAAGAACATCGTGGGAATTGAACTTTAACGAACTGTAGAAATAGACTCGTTGCAGACCATTCATTGGAGAGCATCCGTTTGCAGACCATTCATTGGAAAGCAGTCGGTGCAGACCATTTCGTTTGGAGAGCATCCGTGACAGAGCATTCGTTGCAGACCATTTGTTTGGAGAGCATCCGTTGCAGAGAATACAGAGTGTATTCAGAGCATTCGTTGCAGACCATTCGTTGGAGAGCATCTGTAGCAGAGCATTCGTTGCAAGAGAACATCGTGGGAATTGAACATAGTTATTTGCTGACCGCACAGTCATACTTGCGGATATAACATTGGCACAGTCAGACTGGTGGATATAACTTTTTAAAACATTGGAAGTTTTGCATAGTTTAAGGTTTTGAACACAAAATATTTTTCAAATTATTATTATTTTTAAAATAAAGATAAAGATAGCTGCTGAATGAATATAAGCAGTCCATTGCTATTTACTGACAAAAACTAGTAGCCAAAAAGTTTCTGCGGATTTAGAATCCATTGATTACTTATTCTTGCATAGATGTTTCTGGAATAAGTGATAGAATGAATTATTGATATAAATGCAGAGAGAAATATGATTTAATGATAGCAATCTTAAAATGAAAGCTATAGACTGAGTAAATAAATCTGAAAATCTGTTATATTTGAATCCACGATCTTAAATAACATACAGCTTTAGATTTAAAAAAAAGGAAAAGTTTAAAATCAGATGTAAATAAATAAAGAAAAAGAGTAAAAAAAAAAAAAAATTCAAAATGCTATCTAATCTTTTTATACAGCGCTAACTTTAAACTTTAACTTCGTCTCAGTTGGTAATTTCTACTTGTGAGGTCGTTAACAAAAAAAGTGTTAAAACAATTATTTCCTAAATTAATTAATGTCTATAAATGTATTGAATTCATCCGATTTTTAACGTAATAAGTAGTGCTAAATGCTACTTAATGGCATTTAATAAGTTAATAAGACTGATCTCAAAATAAAGTAAGAGGATTTTATCTATTTCCTCTTTCTTTAATTATAACTTGTCTTTTCTATATAAAGATAGAAAAAAATAAAATAATCACTTCATAAAAAAAAAAAAAAAGGTAATTCCGCAAAGGTTATAATATTTAAAGTATATATATAACAGCATATTTAAAATACAGTACACACAATTATTTTCATTCATCATTAAATCAAAATAACAGTACGTATTTCAAATATACAGTAGTATTTTGTAATATTATGCATAAACTATTAATTTTATAAAATATAAAATATCTTTTATAAATAATATTGCGAAAAGAAAGACTTTGTTAAAGAAAAGTTATAATGCTTAGTTTAGAAATGCTATTCTGAGAAGTTGATAGTTATGGATTTTTTTTTTAATGTGAGAATATATGTCGTTATCACTATGCCTAATGATACTAAAACCAAGTCTTAATTATTGTTAACTTTTTTTTATAGTAGATTATTGAATACAATAATTCAGTGACTGACACGTATGAGTGCACATGTAAGTTGAAACAAAGGAGTTTCATCATTGGGGATACCATGTCACTGCGACAATTAATATGTAAATGAAAATGTTTAGATTTACGAATCACTCCATTATTAGAATCACGTTTAGATTGTGAATATTTTTTATTTAAATATAGGAAGATTACTTTTTTCCTTAATCTTATGATAAAAGCTTAAAATATATAATAAATCAATAAAGCTTAAAACATACTACAGTTTATATTATATACTCTACCATTGTGCTAAATTGAAATAAACCAGTACCATGTTGCCGTGATAATTAACAAAATTTATATGTAGGTAAAATGTTTAGATTTCCGAATCACTTTTATTTAAATATCCGAATTTATATTTTAAAAATGACACATTACTATTAATAATTTATTTAAAAAACATTGATTCATAATAATTCTGGTAATTCTGCAGTAAAATGTATTGGCCAACAGTAATATAGCCTATAGGTAAGTTCATTTATCAATCATATTTTAAGCCTCGTTATGGTGAGTTCCGTTTAGTATAGTGATAACGTATCAGACTATGAAATCCTGTGATTGATTTTGATATTGTCTTGAATTTCTTTTAATAATATATATATATTTGTTTTTAATATTGATATTAAACATATTTTCAATACTAATATAATTTTTTTTTTTTTTACATTTTACTAAACTGTTTTTCTTTGGATTATCATGAAATTTGATATCTAGCTAAAAAAAATGATCCATAATAAAAAGCATTAAAAGAAAATACAAATGCATGTTAAAGTCTTCTAAAAGTTTATTGAATGAACAATGTAGGTATGAAAATTTAAAAAATATATAATAAAAAATAAACCCATAAAATAAATTTAGTATACATATTTTATTATTAAAAAAATATAACTTTATTAATAGAAAACATAAGCAAGTTAAGCAAGACAGATTCTGAATCAAATTACAAGTAAATAACTAATGAATTTTCAATTAAACAATAACTATTTTTAACAAACTAATTAACAGGCCAATTAAAGTTGACCTAATAAATGTGAAAGTTTCATCAACTTTGTTAGAACTATTGTACTCCAGAAAAGATATTGCAGACAAGCTATTATGAAAAAAATAAAAAAAGCAGATTCTCTTTTCTCTTCACAATGGGGAATGAAGCTACAAGATTGTCCAGACATCAGAGGCTAAGCTATCAAAGCCAGGAAAATTAATACATAAATAAAAAGTAAAAGTATAAACAATGTAAATAATTATTAATATTCTATTGTTTTTGTATTTTTTATTAAATAGAGTTTTATATAATTTATTTTATTTTAATTTCCAAATTTTATTTCATGGGATTATTTGGGGCTGCAACTTAACTCGAACAAAGTCATTTCTTTTCCAACATGGTAATCCTGAGTATGATGATTTTTTATTTTATCATAATTATAGAGGGATTTCTAAGCTGGATATCTCCTTAGAAAGTGCATTAATTAAGAAGTATATGATGAACAGATATTCGTCTTTTCAATTTCTTTGATTTGGTGGGTAATACAACTGATAACTAAGATTTTACACTGTTATCTTGATGAAAGATGATAGTTTTTCACCTTGCTGATAATTTAATTTAATATTTTATCTTCTGTGTTATATGGTTAATTGTTTGAAAAGACACACAAGTCGAGTACAACAGTTTCCATTTAAGTAACTAAACCATGGTTTTTTTTTTTACTTAGCTAAAAATCAATCTCAAAACTTATTTAGTTCTGTATCCTCCATTCTATTACTACATTAAATTGCACAGGGCATCTTCTATGAAAAATAATCATCTGTCAAGGTTTAGTGTTGACTTTGTTGCGACACTGTAATGGTTTTATTTTTTTGTTCAAAATATCTCAGTAAATGATTAATATATAGAATTTCTGTACTGCTGTGGTATACCAAAATAATTCTTAAAAAACCATCTAGAAAAAAAAATTCGGATCAGAGTAAAAGAATTGATTTTCTTTCGAATTCACTTATTGCTGAATTAAAAAAAAGATGTGGTGAATGAATGCTTTATGTTTGATAATATAATGATGATAGAAAAATGTTGAAATAAACAAATACTTTTTAAAACTTGTTGTATCTTCCAAAATTAGCTATAGTCAAGGGACAGCACCATAAATATATATGCATCTGTGCAATGGTTCAATTAATAATGCTTTGTTATATCTTATTAGAATTAATTTCTTTCTTAATTCCAGCATAAATTAAAAATAAAGTCCTTATATTATTTGGGATCACAAAGACTATTATTTGGGGCCATAAGAATAAATGGTTATTTTAGTCTTACAGGTTTACTGATAAAAACAAAGTGGATGCTACATTTATGTTGACAACACAAAAAAATATTTTAACTGCTTTCATTGGTCTTATCTTTATATATTAATGCTGTTTGTTATATATATGTAATGATAAATAATATTTTAATAATGATAACTATAACAACACGTGAAAATTTTTACAAACGTATTTTAAATAATAATTGCACTGCCCTCTAGCTGCAAAGTTCGAACTTTGCAGCTAGAGGGCAGTTCAATTATTATTTAAAATACATTTGTAAAAATTTACACGTGTTGTTATAGTTATATATATATAAACATTAAAAGCATAAAGCTAAACTAGTCAACAAATAATCAAAAATTACACCAAATTCACAACTCAACCAGACTAGCCAAGAAAATAAACTTTAAAACACTACCAATGGTTGTACTTCTAGAAGCAGACTTCTCAAGTGTAAAAAACTACAAAATAACAACATATTTAAACTAAACATTACCACCAACATTATCCAAAATCCCACTTACCTCCCATACACTCTAATATTAAAAGAACTTTTAAATAAGTTATTTTTTTTAGAATTATAAATTTTTAATAATAAAGATGTTTTAATTCTTTTTATTTCATTTCACTCAAAGACAACCGTAGCTTCTTTAAAATTAATAGTGTGATCTTTATCTTTTTCATGGATATATAAAGCAGAACTAAGATATTTATTTCTAACCCTACTTTTATTCTTTCATTTAAGCTCAAACTACTCTGACCTATATATATATATACTTTCTTATAAAAACAAGGAATAATATACAATACTCCAGGAATAGTTCATTTTTTGGTATTATTTAATAAATTATTCAAAATAATACCCATTTTCCAAGCAATTTTTTTATTTCCAAACAAATTACTATTTTTATAAACAATTCTGTAAGAAGACAATTAAATGACAAAGAAATAAAATCATTTTTTTCTTTATTCGTTTACATCATTACAAATATTATTGCTATTAAATAAAATACTTTTAATAAATTTATCAGAGTAGCCAACACTCAAACAACTTTATAAAATTCACCTTTTTGAAACAAAGCTATTATTTAATCTTTTATTTCTATAACAATTTCTTAAAGTAGCTACTTTATGAGATACAGATTGTTATCTACCAGGTTTAATTATAGACCTTTTTAAAATGACTACATACTAAACAATTATTCTTTATATTTCTAATCACTAATAGATGCGAAAATTTTAATTTAACAAAATCTAACTTCTCTCCTTCTACAATAATAGAGAAGAATCAAAACAATTAAACTCATTTACCAATTCTTTCAATTCATCATTCTCACCTACAAACAAAACAATCATCCCCACATCTAATAAATAACTTTAAATATAAGCATTCCTTAATAATAATTTCCTCTTCCAAATAATTAATATAAACTGAACAAATTAAAGGAAATATTATATAACCTATTATCCACCCTTCTTTAATCTTATCAAAATTACCATTATAAGTAAAATGCATAGAATCCTCCAATAATAAAAGCAAATCTTTAATAACTTGAATCTTATTCTTTGACAAAGATCTATGTTTAACCAACACAGACATAAGAACATCAATATTGCTTAATCTATTAACAGATTGATACATAGTCTCACTATCCAAATGGCCAAATACCCAATTACTTTCCATTTTAAAATTATTAATCTTATCAAAAGCCTCAAAAGAAGAAGAAACTGTGTAATGACTAAAATCAGCAAAATTTATTAATGTTATCTATATATATCTTTTTTTACTATCAATCTTCAACTCTTTAAATCATTGTAACTCTTTTTTAATTGACATAAAATATTTTTAATCTGTTCACTCTTATAATTAATTTTAAGCAATTCCTTTGAATATATATATTATATTGGATTCTCAATCTATTCTGAAACAGAGGGCGCCACCAGACCACTACGTGTCTGGAAAATTTGTTTACTGTGATCAGAATAGATGATGATGATGATTTGCGCCGACTAGACTCAGGGAGAAACAAGAGATCTTAAATTGCTTAGACAATTGAGACAAAAGCACAAAGACAAACGTCAGCCAAATTAAGTTTAAACATATTTCATAAATTTTATTATGAGAAAATAAATTATTAAATATAAGTTTATGACACAAGAGATGGAGGTTAACTCAGACATGTACCAGACATACTAAAGGCAAAGCTATGACAGACTGACTGATCTTCTAATAAACAAATTTAAAAAGGGAGGAAGCAAATTTTATTCAGCAGAGGATTCACTTAAACACTGGTTTCCACTTTATGATATTTAAACCATATGCCCCTGAAATAGATCAAAGAACCCAGTGCCGATGAGCTTTCCGAGATCTAAGCATGGTCAGATCTCGAATGTCCTTATATCGGTATGAACTGCACCAATTACTACATTTAAAATAACGGTAATTGATCCACCTCAAGAACAATCGAAAAATATCATTGAAACAAAGAAACAATTAAACCTGGTGAATCCCAGTCAAACGATTGGCGAAAATTACTTTAAAATTAATAATTAATGGTCTCAATAAGAGACAAGTAAATGATTAGAAAAACAGTTACATCTGCCCCAGCAAATAAAGAAAAGAAAATAAACTTACAAACAAATTCTGAGTACACGCTCTGATAAATTTAAAGCACACATAATAACTACAAAAAGAAATCTATCGGAGAGTGCACACGAGTACGAAATATCAAAAGTTTAAATACTCTAGCAGAACGAAAGTATTGCTCACCTGTAATTTAAGAAAGGATCAATTTTATCTTCCTGCTGACAACTTATAAAATTACAAAGAAAAACACAATTCTAATCTCCGCCTTTAGAGATATTAGAAACGAAATCTCCACCTGCGAAAATTAGACAATAAAGTCATCAGCCAAAAGAGTTTTGGAGGTTTAGCAAGAGGGCAAACATAGAGTATAAAATTAATTATTGAATACTAAATAATTACAGGTAAGCATAAAAAAAAATATACAAGACTGCTAAAGCATTTACAAAAGCAAGGCATAAAATATAAAACTCATTCGTCACTCTCCAATAAACAAAACTGAAAGCAAATTGGAAGCTTAAAACTAAGATTCCAAGACACACTATAAAATATTGGAAAACACAGCAAATATTAGATATGAGGCTATATTGATTTAAGAAGACATATTTATGATTAGATTGAGCGGAGATTTAATGAGAATTAATTTACCCTGGGAAGAATAAAAATGAAAATAGTTACCTTTCGGTAAAACAAAGTTCACGTAGAGTGCGCACTTTTACTTAAGTTCATTTTCAGGTTCTTTAGGCAGCAAGGTAGATGTAGAGAGGTTCCGGCTTCTTTTAGGTGTTCAAGGCATTACTGGAGCAAACTTGGAAGTCAGGGATCCGTCTTTTGTGGAGTTTGCAAGCCATTCGGGTGGTGGTAACAAGTATAGAATTTTTCATTTTGTTGTAGGCAAAAGTATTTAATCACAGCTGATGTCCTTTAAGAAATTAAATGTCCGCGCTGATATAAATTCTCACTTGATAAACAGCTTGTCTATCAACGAACAATGAATTAACTGACACTCCAAATTTTCGGAGCTATTTATACATTGCTCCATTTCCCGCGAAACACTTTCCTTGTTGTTCAATTTCTTCACCTTAGGCAGGGCAAATATTAATCTCTCGCTCAATCTATCTAGGAATTCTACCCATGGATTATTGAAATGAAAACAACTACATAAAAATCAAATCTCCACTCTTTAAAATAAAAGCCATAGGAATGCAATTAGCTAGCCAGCTTGTTTTTAAATCAAATGGATTTAAAAACAGGCGGTATATGAAAACTATTTTAAAATAAATCGATAAACATTTTTTAAAAAATACGTTTTACATATAAACGCGTGTGTACTTCAATACACGCATTCTTTTTAAATAATACTGCAAATTTAAACTCTACATTTAATGAAAATTAAAAGCTTAATAAATTTCTTTTTTTTTTTTGTTTAATAACAACACCATTGAACCGGATTTCAATCAGGTTCAACTGCCTCAAAACGTGATCAAAAAAAAAAACATTCCTGTAACTTTTTTTTTTTAAAAAACTATAAACACTTTAAAAATATTCTTAGAAATTCGGCCGAACGTTTGCCTCGCACTCATGAAAAACAACACAATATTTCATTTTAACCAAACTCTTCTTCATTCTCGTAATTCATTAACAAAATCTTTTTTATTTTTATTAAAAACAATCCGTCAGATTACTAAAAGCTGCACCCTTAACTTTTGTCCAGCGGTTCTTTTACTCCGCTTACTAACTTACTGAAATAAGTTTCTTTCCCTCGCTTATATTTTCTTAGCTTATACACTTTTCTCTTGTCTCTTTCTCGTTCTATTTTGTTTGCTATCTCATACGTCTGAAAGACTTTAGGCCTGGAAAAAGCCCTTTCTACTAAGTGTCCCTTTTTATTACTCATACTATCAGCATTAGTATACGGAAAGAATTTATCATCTATGACCTTTTTGAATGTTTGACCTAAGATGGCTTCTATTTCTACCTTAAAATCATATTTCTTAATCTTTCTTTTAACTCTTTTCTTCTTTTCGAATTCATATTCAAAACAAACAGTTATTAAAAACAATTTATTTTTAGTTTTACACAAAGACTCTTTTACCTGATTTTCTGCTTTTACCTTATAACTTTCTTCTATTGCTTTATTTACATTTACTAAATTTTCCACCACACTTTCTACTTGTAACCCATCTGTGCTTATTTCTAACTTTATTTCCACCTTTTCTGTCCTACCACTATCCTGTGCTACCTTAATTTCTATATCTTTTATGACCTCAACTTTTTCTTCTTCTTGAGTTTCTTCTACTTCTCCCATTATTTCTCGTCTCATTTCTTTCATTTCCATAATCATTTCTTCCTTTATAGCCTGCTGGCCCTGCTTAACTTCACTAATTTCTTCCTTTATTGCCTGTTGGACCTGATTAATTTCCTCCTTTATTTCTATTACCAACTTCATCAACATCTTCATCATCATCTGTGACTCACTTTCTTCTTTTTCTACAATTTGAGGGTTTTTAAATGAGACAGGGCTTTCTTCTACACATGCTGCCCTGTAGCTTTCTTCGATGACTTCCATTTTTACACAAAGATTAAATTCGCAATACTAACTTTTTTTAAAAAAAACAAAAAATCTAAACTCTAAAAGCCAATAAAATGCTATTTACTGTTTTCTATAAATTATTTCATAACAAAGACGAACTATATTTAACTCTTCAAAAAAAATTAACTTAGACAG
Organism: Epiperipatus broadwayi; assembly: GCA_028023455.1. Taxonomy (NCBI): domain Eukaryota; kingdom Metazoa; phylum Onychophora; class Udeonychophora; order Euonychophora; family Peripatidae; genus Epiperipatus; species Epiperipatus broadwayi. The sequence goes on from JAQFVV010000065.1 coordinate 1,254,554, forward strand.
ACTTTTTAGACAATACGATTTTTACTGTTTATAATTTATTTTATATAAAAGAAAGACGAACTATATTTAACTCTTGAAATAAAATTACTCCGATAGACTTTTCGAAAATACGCTTTTACAGTTTATAAATTATTTCATTAAAAAGAAAGACGAACCCCATTCTACCAAACTGCTCCAAAATACATGCAATAATTAAAAAAACTGAACCTCCACCTACTAAATCTTGCCTCTTACACCTGAAATCTTTCTCAATTGTCCAAACAAAATCTCACATGAGTTTGAAAACTCGAAGCCTCATGTTGGTAGCGCTAAAAATTATTATTCTATATACCGGATTCTCAATCTATTCTGAAACAGAGGGCGCCACCAGACTACTACGTGTCTGGAAAATTTGTTTACTGTGATCAGAATAGATGATGATGATGATTTGCGCCGACTAGACTCAGGGAGAAACAAGAGATCTTAAATTGTTTAGACAATTGAGACAAAAGCACAAAGACAAACGTCAGCCAAATTAAGTTTAAACATATTTCATAAATTTTATTATGAGAAAATAAATTATTAAATATAAGTTTATGACACAAGAGATGGGGGTTAACTCAGACATGTACCAGACATACTAAAGGCAAAGCTATGACAGACTGACTGATCTTCTAATAAACAAATTTAAAAAGGGAGGAAGCAAATTTCATTCAGCAGAGGATTCACTTAAACACTGGTTTCCACTTTATGATATTTAAACCATATGCCCCTGAAATAGATCAAAGAACCCAGTGCCGATGAGCTTTTCGAGATCTAAGCATGGTCAGATCTCGAATGTCCTTATATCGGTATGAACTATACCAATTACTACATTTAAAATAACGGTGATTGATCCACCTCAAGAACAATCGAAAAATATCATTGAAACAAAGAAACAATTAAACCTGGTGAATCCCAGCCAAACGATTGGCGAAAATTACTTTAAAATTAATAATTAATGGTCTCAATAAGAGACAAGTAAATGATTAGAAAAACAGTTACATCTGCTCCAGCAAATAAAGAAAAGAAAATAAACTTACAAACAAATTCTGAGTACACGCTCTGATAAATTTAAAGCACACATAATAACTACAAAAAGAAATCTATCGGAGAGTGCACATGAGTACGAAATGTCAAAAGTTTAAATACTCTAGCAGAACGAAAGTATTGCTCACCTGTAATTTAAGAAAGAATCAATTTTATCTTCCTGCTGACAACTTATAAAATTACAAAGAAAAACACAATTCTAATCTCCGCCTTTAGAGATATTAGAAACGAAATCTCCACCTGCGAAAATTAGACAATAAAGTCGTCAGCCAAAAGAGTTTTGGAGGTTTAGCAAGAGGGCAAACATAGAGTATAAAATTAATTATTGAATACTAAATAATTACAGGTAAGCATAAAAAAATATATATACAAGACTGCTAAAGCATTTACAAAAGCGAGGCATAAAATATAAAACTCATTCGTCACTCTCCAGTAAACAAAACTGAAAGCAAATTGGAAGCTTAAAACTAAGATTCCAAGATACACTATAAAATATTGGAAAACACAACAAATATTAGATATGAGGCTATATTGATTTAAGAAGACATATTTATGATTAGATTGAGCAGAGATTTAATGAGAATTAATTTACCCTGGGAAGAATAAAAACGAAAATAGTTACCTTTCGGTAAAACAAAGTTCACATAGAGTGCGCACTTTTACTTAAGTTCATTTTCAAGTTCTTTAGGCAGCAAGGTAGATGTAGAGAGGTTCCGGCTTCTTTTAGGTTTTCAAGGCATTACTGGAGCAAACTTGGAAGTCAGGGATCCAGCTTTTGTGGAGATAGCAAGCCATTCAGGTGGTGGTAACAAGTATAGAATTTTTCATTTTGTTGTAGGCAAAAGTATTTAATCACAGCTGATGTCCTTTAAGAAATTAAATGTCCACGCTGATATAAATTCTCACTTGATAAACAGCTTGTCTATCAATGAACAATGAATTAACTGACACTCCAAATTTTCGGGGCTATTTATACATTGCTCCATTTCCCGCGAAACACTTTCCTTGTTGTTCAATTTCTCGCCTTAGGTAGGGCAAATATTAATCTCCCACTCAATCTATCTAGGAATTCTACCCAGGATTATTGAAATGAAAACAACTACATAAAAATCAAATCTCCACTCTTTAAAATAAAAGCCACAGAAATGCAATTAGCTAGCCAGCTTGTTTTTAAATCAAATGGATTTAAAAACAGGCGGTATATGAAAACTATTTTAAAATAAATCGATAAACATTTTTAAAAAAATCCGTTTTACATATAAACACGTGTGTACTTCAATACACGCATTCTTTTTAAATAATACTGCAAATTTAAACTCTATGTTTAATGAAAATTAAAAGCTTAAGAAATTTCTTTTTTTTTTTGTTTAATAACAACACCATTGAACCGGATTTCAATCAGGTTCAATATATATATATATATATATATATATAAATAAAGTATGATATGTAAAGGTACACCATGGGCCAATAACTGTAATTGGGATTTCTCATTAGTGATTAATACTGAATCATTTTAGAATCATATTTTGTCTTAATACAAACATGTCAAAACTCTTACCAATTAACTTATATTACACTGATGCAATTGCTCTACTCAGTTAATAATAGCCAGATACTTATTTGTTGACCAATAACTTAATGACCAACTATCTGAAAAAAATCTGGAGACTTTGAGTGAAGTGTTCCAATTATTGTCAATCCAACTTCTTTCATAGAGATTATAGCAGAATTTTTTTATTCACTTGTCATATATGTTTATTAAAACTGCTAGAACTTTTATAATGATAAGAAGAAAAGGAGGGTGGAATGGGTAAAAAGATAAAAAACATAAAATATTGCTAAGAAATCAGTTTTAACATTCAAATTATTTTTTTAGGCTTTTGTATAATGTGTATTAATCTTAAAAATTGAGGACAGTGTTGATGGCCTAGTGGTTAGGATAGCTGCCTTCCAAGCAGCTGGCTCGGGTTCGCTTCCCATATTAAAGAAGATGAAACAAGCATATATGCACCACATCATATTTGCACAGTTACACCAAAAAAAAAAAAAAAACTGAAAAAAAACAACAACTTACATATCTCTTGGCATAAAATGCCAGTGTGTTCGTATGTGTGGATATTTTGTATTTCTATACTAACTATAGTGCAATATCACATATTATATTATACTATACTATCTTATACTATACTATTCTATGGTCAGTCATATTATGGTTTTGAACTGTGTGTCTAAAATATCTTTTTTGTTTTTTCAGTGACTTCCTTGGACAAGTTTCCAAAAGTTGATGGCTGTCAGTAGCTCAGCCATCTCTTCAATATTGTAGCCTCTCTTACTTAGCATGATCTGCTGAGTGGTCAAAAACAGGTTGTAACTAATATTCCATATTATTTTCTGATCCGACATAGGAAGGTTTCTGGATTGCCTGTTTCAGAAAAAAATTGGGTGTGGTTTCCATTCCATTATTTTATTTTTCCTGTAAGATCCAGTATAGGATTCCATCCTGCCTCTCATGTCTCCAAAATCATTTTAGTAACAAATGTTTGATGCTGTTGTATGGTTTATGGTAGATATCCAATGCTCCTCAACAAATCTCATGCAATGCCATTCAGATGATTTGTGGGACTGTGACTTGTTCTTTGTCATTCAATCTATGTAACATGTAAGAGTTCTTTCAAACTGTCCAAATATACTATCAGGCTCTCTCTGATATCCCCTTTGAAGATCTTTACTTGTATAAATTTCAGCACCAGAAAACTGGTGGATTGTGGGGTCTTCAATATTTCCCATCAACCCCATTTGATTGTCTGCAGGTGTATGGTTCTTGTGTGCTTCTTTCTCACATTCTTTCAGTAGAATTTCCTGTAGACACTGTGTGATTGTTCTTGCAATATCTTGCCCCAGTTTTATTACTTTTATCTTTATTGTTGTTTGGGTTTGAATATGCAGATCCTGCTTTACTTCTTCCTTTAGGTGACTCTTTCGTGATGGCTTACAGTGCCCTGATTTTTCCTTGGGTTGGGGATTGGGTCATTTCTTGGTTTCTTGTTATTGTGTGGAGAATCTGCAACACTTTGTCTTACAATTTTTCCAATCTCCTGTATACCATTTCTTCAGCTATTCCTCTCCCCCATATGCCATACTCTGCTTTCACTGGATCTCTAAACATAACTTCTAGGCTCTGTCTGCCCATCTATTTCTCTTCCTTTATTTCCTCTCCTGCTTATGACATTATTTTATTGTTTTCTCTTTCTTTATCAATGCAGTCTGCTTCTCCATGTCATCCTCCTGTGGTGTCATGCTCTGTTGCAGCATTTTTCTTTGTTCCAGTTTAATATTAAAAAAAAACCAATTCCCCTTCCTATGCTACCTACCTTTATAAAAAAAATTTCATTGCCATCATCCATAATATTTTCTCTTTCCTACTTTAAACTTTCTGTTTTGATTATTGGTATTCGATCAATTGGTCCACCTGCAAATAAATATATTAAAAAATCTTTTATTATATATAGTTAATTTTGTTTTAATTATTGGTGTCTCATTTTTAGTTACATATATAAGCAAATGCACCAGATCTATCTCTGTGTGCCACCTATTAATATTTTTCATCATCACCAATCAGAATAAAAATCTTTTTGCTATGTATATAAAATATTTTATAAAGACTATGCATGAAGTTGTTTAACATTTTTATTAACAACTCAAGACAAAAAAATTATCCATGGTTGTGAGAAATGGTTCAAAATTCTGCATTGATGCCATGTTATTAAAACAATTCCTTTCAGAGTTGTGAATAGTTCAATGTCTCATGTTGGTAGTACCATGTTATATATTTAAAAAACCCTGTAACATTCAAACACATAATTTGCTAACAAGATTGAGAGACCAAGCAGATGCTCTCAACCAGCATGCATAGTGGTATTACTATCCCCATGATCCTAGTTTAAACCCTGTCTAAGCTCCCTAGTCTCTACAGCATAATTAACACCCTTGATGTTAACATAGCTTTCTATTTTTATATAGCCCTACATAGCTCAGGGATATGCATAGACTCTAATTTAATCAATTCTTAACTCTAACTATGGGATTTCAATCAGAAATGAAGATAACAAGAGATAATTTATATGAAATAACATTTATTAATAACAAATAATACAATTGACAGGGTGCCTTTACTATTTACAGAATGGAAAAGTGATAGTTTACTGGATCTTACACAAATATAATCAAGGACACCAGTGATAAGCATAAGCAGAAAGATGGTGTGTTTTATTATTTTATCTGTGGGGTAATTAAAAATAATATTAATCAACAAATTATGGATTGTCATTAATTATATTTTTCTTAATTTATTATTATTAGGGGACCTTATTGTATCCGAACTAAATAAGATGTAACATATACATAGGTGTAAACATACTAGGAGGGAATTTAAGAATCACAGGACTGCATCTATTATGTGCAGTTCATTGGCTATCATGATATGGATCAACTTAGTGATCTGAATGCATGATTAATGAATGAAGAGGAATGTCCTAGGTTGCATGGGTATTCCTGCTTCTAACCATAGGCTCATCCTAAAAGGAAGGTATATGTATGCACTAGAATTTTGGAGCTGCGATCTTCTGTCCATCAGCTCTATCTAACCCGATGATAACATTTATATTTTGAATTATTTGAAGAGAGCTCATTGGGCACATATATCAAATATAGCAGGCACTGGAAGCTCTGCATATTTAAATAAAATAGTGAATCATGTCACATAGAACAGAGAACATTGAAGATAGCCCCTGAAAACATATTGAAACAGTAAGATATGCCCTGAAAATCTTAGTTTCACTTTGCCTTCCTCTTACCTACTCTCATACCCTATTTCAAACCTTAATTTTATTGTACTGTGTGCATACTGCATATATTTACCGAAATCCCTGCCAAATTTATATTTCTAATGGTACCTGTGGATTTTATAAAAATTGAATTTTCTTAACGGTTTTATTTTCAAACCGTTGGATATATTTATGCATATACTTGTACAACAAAAGTAGATCACATATTCTCATTTACCCACATACTGTGATAATAGATTTAAATTTAAGTAAAATAATAATATTTTAAAACTCTAAGTAAAATAATGTTTTAGTTATGAAGTTGTTGTTTGGATCTGTTTGCTTAAGGGATATTCTCTTCATTTTGATTTAGATTTTCATTTAATAAAAGGTTTGTTACCATTTAATAGAGTAATATCACTTGTAAACAGACTTAAACATTAAGATTTTGAAAATAAGTTTTAAGTGGGTTTTATATTTTAGAATTTAGGCCATTTTTTAAAAAGTTTACGCCAGTTTTACTAGTGGATTTTTTGATTAATTATAAGATAAAAGTTTAGCAAGCAAATTTTAATTTAATAAATTGGATCAGAATATCTGGGAATATGCGTATAAATTTTAATTAAAAGTGCATTCCTTGGTATCTGAACTAATTAATAAAACTTAAGTAATGGATTTCTTTACAACAGGGCAAAAAGTGATTGTATAATGCAGGAGTATAAATAAGGCTGATTTTGTGATAAGGATATATAAGTTGTAGTTATCCAAGAAACAACTTTTAAATATATTAATATAGATTTTAGTTACCTAAAATCTGAGTTATGTGTTTGAAATAAGTTTTAAAGTTTGGAATAATAAGTTTGAAGAAAGAAAAAAAGAAGTTGGTCAAATAAATTACTTTATTGGATTCTTTATGAGAAGTGAACTATATCCAGAAATTTCCGTGGTGGCCAACTTTAGAATGGCAGGGTAAAAGACAGCGGGCCATCTTCTCTCGGAATGGCTTTCTCACTGCTGTCATTCTCCATCCGAAGTCCTGTAATTGTGCTTAAAATACCAACTAAACCATCAGAAGTAATGCTGCTCATGGAAGCTGTATTTTGAAACATCCTGAATTATGCTGATTGTAAAATCTGTGAAATACAGAGGAGAAACTGAAAGTTTGCTCAAGAATTCTATTTACATTTTGGGAAACACAGACTGCCCTTGCAAAGTGAGGTAATTACAAATGTAACCAAGATCTCGTAAACCTTAAGCTATAGCTATCTTTAATAATGTACTTCATATTATGTATTTGTCATGTGTACTCATTTAATCCTTTCTTAATGCATGTTACTCTTCTTCTACTTGGGTTACCTTTTGTTTTATATATGTATAATGTTTTATTTTAAATGCCTTATTATAATGTAATTTGAAATTTATTCTTTCAAGCTTGTGCGAGTTGCATAAGGAAATTTATAAATGCTTGGTTGCCATATTAATTACTAAATTGCAAGAACACATTCCCCCTCCCTTTTATTAACTGTTTTTAAGATAATTATTTTATGTATCACATAAATGATTTTAAAATAGTTTTTCATTTAAAATTTCTGTTGAGAGAGGCTGGCCATAAAATAAATTTAAGAGCAAGTTATTCTGTCTTTTTTTGTGACCCTTTTAATATATATTTTAAAATTTATGTGTGTTACTGGTGAATGTGCTGGAGTATTACATTTCACTTTACTTTTCCCAAGGATATATATGGCCGAGTCCGTGTTCTTGTTTTACTCTGCAATTCCCATTAGAGTGTGACATAAATGCCTCACTAGGGAATTTATTCACATTTGTCCCCATAGTCATGAAGCTCCTGGGTTTGGTCCAGACTTGGGCTGTGTAAAGACTAGAAATGTTCTAGATAAATGGCAAAATGCCTATCCAAACCCAAATTTAGTTTTATTTACTTGTTTTCTGGTAAAGCTGCAATTCCAACTGATCATCCTCCATCTTTCACACTTTATTATTAGCACCACCACATATTCCCATAAGAATTTATTATTAAATTTGATTAGATGAATTCCAGTAATGTACAGTATAGATTTATCTTAGAATTAGAATCAACATTTGTGCGAGCTTCATTCTTCTTAATTTAAGATTCCCTGTTCACATTTAATTAGTCATTTAAATTGCTTTAATACATTGCATAGCTCACACATACTTACCTTGTAATATAATAGACACATTATAATATAAAAATAACTCAAGTAAGAAGTACAAATATTATATATTGATTTATTTTGCTATCAAATCTGGAGGGCATACTTTATAACTTCATATGTTTCAATAAATAGTGTAGTAATTAAATAGTCTCTTTTTTTTATTTATCCAGGATGCTTTCTAAGTTACATACCCAGATTAGGCTTATCTTTGGCACATTTATAAGTCATTGTTAGACAAACCTAGGGCTATTTTAATTTTAGAGTCTCTTGTTTCTCACTGACTACCAGCAAGAAATTATACTATTAGTAGCATCAGATGCATTATCATGTAGATGGCATTGTGGAGCTTAGATTTTGGATTCAAACTTGGGATTTCTAGGAGGCAACCCTTCCTAGTGTTAAGTTCCATGTCTGGTGTTTAAATTCTGCAGTATGTTAGCAAAATAGATGAATTTTGATCGTTACTATATGATGAAAACACGGATTGCTATTTATGAAATAATTTAAATAATAAATATTTACCACCATGAATAAACATATGTTAAGAAAAATCAATTTAATTATTTGCTTAATACATTTTAAATACAGGACACACCTAAGCCAATATATATATATATTTAAAAAACAAAAATTATATCAGTCATTATCTTTCACTGGTTTTTTTTTTTTTGACAATCATCAAGAAAAACATTGATTAAGAAGATGAGGAGAAAAGACTGCATAAGAATAAAATAAACATATTATAAAACTTCTAACTTTATTTGTATATTTTTCCACTCTTGACTTATTCTCACTCCCTGGTGTCCCTTGGGACGTTATGAAAAGATATGCAAGGTGGTGTTACATTTTATAAATTAATTCCTCCATCATCCAATTTTTATAAGTAAATAAATAAGATTAGATAAAAAATGAAAATAAAATAATTTAGACAAATAAACTTTTACATTATTAATAAAAAATAAATCTTTAAAATATTAAAGTTAAAGGCTAGTGCATACACATATATTTAAGTTACAATTACTAATAGATAAATAAATGGGCTTTTATATTTGAAATATTAATAATTTGTAAGATTTTGCTGGCAGCTTCATGAAGTTGATCAAGCATTTGAATTCAGAGAAAATCTGTTTTTTTGATGGATGCTGTATATTGACAGTTTTGTGGCTCATTTTCTCCCATCATGGCAATGAGTTATTGATACAGCAGATAACTAAGTATTTCTTGATCAGCATTCGGAGAATTGGAACCCTGGGTATCTCTGCAATCACATTGGAGCTCATATTAGGACACCGCTCTAGTCCTATGATGACACGGGAGAAGATGACATCGAACTACTCATCCATTCTAGTAACAATCTTTTTTAATAAACTGAAGAACAACAACAATGTTTATATATTCTTTCAAAGTGCTTTAGGGAGCTTTTAACTATCATGAACTGATTTAATGGACTTTCATATTTTTCCATTTAACTAATTGCTTTTCCATCAGTTTTTCTGTAATTATTTCAATTTCTGATTATTTCCTGTGACCATTTCCTGCCTTTTTGTTTTTATTTTTACCATTAACACCTTTTTGACACATGGTCGTCATAAAGGTGCCATAATTATTCTGCTGATTTTTACTACTGATCTTAATAAGGTACCAACTCTTACTTACTTAATGGATTATTTCCATTAATAAACATTTTCCTATTGTTTTCTTACATTAACTCTAAATAATTATTTATTTAACTTTAAATTTATTTTCCCTTCCCTAGGTTTACTGAGTTTTTTTCTGCTTTAAAATATTATACAATTGCACCCATACATGTGCCAATTATTTATATATATGGGTCCTAGGAAAAATTAGAATTTAAGGGAAAGATGGTGGGAATTAAAGAAGATGAAGCAAGCATATATGTGAGCATATATGCACCACTTTAATATATGACCTCTCACTTTATTATTAATAACTATTAATATTTTTAAAATTTTGTTACACCATATAATCTTGATTTATATTACTGTTATATATATATATAATAAAACATCCATGTTATATATATATATATATATAAAACATCCATGTTATATATATATATATTATTGTAATGGGAAGGGGGTGGGTGGATATGTATGGAAGTGGATTTGAACTGGGTGATGGAAAAACATCATCATCACTCCCAGTCCATTTAAAATGAAATATTTATGAAAAGTATATTTAGGTAAGATATATTTAATAATAAAATGAGATTAAATATCTCTGATAGCATTGAGAGATCAGTTAGCTAATTCATAAGAGCAGCTAAAAGCATAATTATAAATTCAACCAGCATTATAATAAGTCAAAGTATAAGTAAATATTAAGATAATCATCCATCATCATCATTGATGGGAATAAACAAATCAGTACAATAAAACATATAAATCAACAGTCAACCTTGTGACTGGATTGGAAATGGGTCTTCTGTAGACCAGGCTAACTACTGAGCCTTTTGCCAGCTTGAGCAATTACATAAACATGACTTGGATGCACCAGCTTAGTGCCCATCCTTTAAAATACACAATAATTAGAAATCAAAACAATAATGCTGGGACATTTAAAACATGCTGATCATCATCAATGCTCAGGCCACTTGTACTGGCCAACTATAAACTGAAATTTTTAATAAGACTAAAGTAAAATAAAAAAATAATAGTGCATGGGCTTTAAAGAGTATCCTCTTTTGCACCAACCAGGATAATGATTGACCATCACTGGATGCCCAAAGCACTAAACACATCCCCATTTATCCGTGTCCGAAATCTAGCTCAGAGAACATGGGCTCTATTACTGTATGTGAACAAGAGATGATGGGATACAATTTTAACAATGAAATAAGTTTATTAATAACAATAAAAAAATAAATAAGGTCTTATAAGGGTTCTGATTTTGAATGATATACAATATTATATACACAATTAAAGTTATCATATAGATTTACAATATTTCTTAATAAGTTTCTACAAACGCATATATATATTTGTACACAGACATGCGTTTTATAATATACAAGGAATACATTTCAATTAAACATAAAATCATTATATTAAAAAAAAAATTGATTAAAATTTACATATGTGTTACAATTGACAACATACGCACATATACATGTGTGTGCGTGAAATAATCTATTTGACTTGTTACAAAATAATTATCAAACTCTTAAATTATATGAAATACAATAAATGATTGAAGTTTCAGTTAAATGAAATACATTTTACATACTAGGTTTACTGAAACACGTATATATAATTTACACAGACATATGAAACATTAATTTAGCTACAATAAAATTATGAAAGATTATTTTTGCAATTTAATCTTGAATATAGTCCTTTTCTTTAAAATAAGAACTATCAAATTTTTGACAGTTAATTGATTTAAAATGTCTTTCTTTTTTCCTAGTCTAAAAGATTTTTGGAAATCACTTTCTTGACTATTAATTATAACTTTGTTTGTACTTTTTTTTCTTTAATAAACGATTTTAAACTAATATCGTTTTATATATTTCTGTCAGTTATAAAAATGTCATTTTACTAAAGAAATTGTTTAAAACTTCCTTATCATATATAATGCTACTCACCACCAGCTGTATATATGTTTATCCGTGTTCCTTTGCCTTTATCTGATGCAACATAGTGTAATTAATTCTTCAGCAAGCTGGAAGATTTTTTTTGATGAGTTTGGTTTTAGTGATTGTCATAATCTGGCAAAATGTAATCCATGTAAAATGTTGATCTTCCTTTCAATCTAGGATTGTTCCAGACAAGCAGCTCTCTTGGTTTGATAGATTTCAGGCAATCAACCATCCTCTGCATGTTTAAGGCTATGAATTTCAGCACAAAGAAGTGGGTCATTTTCTCCAAGTGAATTTCAAACTCCTGCAAGGAAATATTGGTAGCTCCTGAATCTAATGTTCTGCCTTCAGCCACATAACTTCATAGTAGCTATTTTGCCAACACTCCAGTCAACTAAAACCAATTGCTGCAAACTTCATCAAGTTGCAACAAAATATTATAACCAACTTTTCAGACTGCTCTCTTATAAATTATTATCCAGACTATGCAGTGACCCAGTTGGCCACTGCTTAAAATACTACAACCAGACTCCTCTGGTCAACTCTTACAAACTACAAGCAAAAACTATTAATCAGACCAGAGCTAATCCTGTTATCGGCCCTTTTATAGAATCATCTGAGGTGTTATAACAACACCTTGATTAAAAACAGAATTTTATCTTTATCTCTTTAATCTATTGGAATCTATATACATGTTTTTACTTAGGAGATTCTTAATAGATAAAAAATTTGTTTAATTAATAAAAAAAATTTCAAAAACAAGTATTGTGTTTTTACATTTCACAATCAGAATAATAATAACAATACAATATTTATATTTATTAAGACCTTTTTTAAAACATTAATTTCATAATGAAATTTTATTTTAAACCCAGAGTTATTTAACCCATTACTTGTTATTATTTTATTTTAGAAAATATAGAAAAATATCTACAAAAATTTATTCTGTGTTTATTTCTACTTTTCCTTTATTTTACATATATATATTCACATACACTATATTAGTGTGTGTGATGTAACCCAACTGGTTACAATATATATATATTATGTGTGTGCGTGTGCATGTTGAAAAGTACTGTCCACTTGCAATTCAAAAACAATATATATTCTAAGATGTGATATGTTGGACTATTTCCATCATTTATGAGTGAATGTTGAATGTATAGAAAAAATTTTAAACTTTATTTAAACTTTGCAATACAAACAACTTGTTAGTAATAACACACAAATAGATAATACAGGTTAGTAATTACACAATGTTTTGAGTAGTATTATTTTCCACTCTTCTTCAGGTGATGCTGGCCTATATGCACAGTGACAATATTCACTTAGAGGTTGAACTTGCACCTTTAGATATTGAATTTAAGGCAAATGCTCTACCAATTATACTGTCAAAGGCCTTTGGCAGTATAGCTCAGTTGGTAGAGTGTTGCCTTAAATTCAATATTCAAGAATCTAAAGGTGTGAGTTCAACTTCTAAGCCAGCATTTCCCAACCTGTGGTACGCGAGTTGCTGGTTGGTGGTACACGAAAAATAATCAATAATGGCGGACATAAAAAATAAAAAAAATTAAATCATAAAAATATCATAGAAACGTTTTTTCCTATAATTCATAAAAATTATTTTAATGAATAATATTATACAGTAAAGTTGTTAATATGTACAGTCGATGATCGAAAATCCAGCAATTGATATCGGTTTTTTTTTTTTTTGGAGTGCACTTTTAAATTTAGCCGTTAGCCACCAGTAACTTGAGATGTCGCCACCACTGTTGTCATAGTGCTGCACTCTCATTCACTTCACTGCATGGCTTACAAGTGACAGGTTATTGTTTGTGATTGTATCGTCTTTGTTTATTAAAATTCATTGATCCCTATATAACCTGCTTATTCGAACTTAGACAAGAAGCACAGGTTTTTTTTAAGACAATCCTTTTGCTCTCTCTTCGAAATTGTATGATTTTGATTGGCTTCAGGTGCTTGCATATTTATCTGATATTTTTTGCAAATAAATGAACTGAAATTTGACACTTCAGAATAACTCGATAACGATCGTTAATGTTAATGATAAAATTGAAAATATGATTAAGAAATTAGATTTTTGGAAACAGTGTATTGAAAACAATCAACCGGAAAAATTCGAAACTCTACATATTTTTTTGTTTGAAAATAAGGTTAGTCTGTCTCAAGATATACAGAAAATATAATAGCACATTTAACAGGATTAAAATTGTCTTTCATGGAATATTTTCCAAAACACGAAAACACAAATGATAAGTGGATTTCAAACCCCTTCTATGAAGAAAATTTAGAAAAAGCTACATCATTATCAATAAAAGAGAAAGAAAATTTAATAGAATTATTGACACAATCTAATTAATTTTGGTTAAACATTAAAGAATATGAACAGTTTTCTGAGAAAGCTCTTAAATTATTATTACCATTTACTAGTATGGAATTAGTAGAAAGAGCTTTTTCTTCATATATTTTTTTTTAAAAAAAGTATTGAAACAGATTGAATGCAGCTGTAGACTTAAGGGTATATCTTGCATCTTCTGAACCAAATTTCAAAAAATTATGTTCTTCGAAACAAGCACAAGGATCTCATTAAATTTATTTTATAAAAACATTTGATTATGATAAAAAAATATATTAATTGGGTTTTTATAATTTTGTGTTTTTATTAAAACCATTTATTAGTAAATGAAATATGACAAAATAGTAGATAAATATGATACTTTGAACAAACACATACATATATGTTACAGTGAGTTTATAATTTCAGTGAGTTTATAATCCAGCAAGACATTTAGGCATGTTACAATGTAATTTATCTCATTATGTGATGTGAATACATGGTCACCCTATAATATGTATAATGCAAATAAAATAACACACTCGCAATAACAAATTTCACAAAATACAATCATTTTTACGAAGTGGTACAATTTAGCATGATATACTACCAAGTGGTACGTGAGCCAAAAAAGGTTGGGAAACGCTGTTCTAAGCGAATATTGTCACTGTGCCTATAGGCCAGCAACACCTGAAGAAGAGTGGAGAATAATATTACTTGAAATGTTGTGTAATTACTAACCTGTATTGCCTATTTGTGTGTTATTACTAACAAGTTGTTTGTATTGGTGGCACTACTGTATGGAGAGATTTGCTTGTCTATAAAGTTTAAATAAAGTTTAAATATTTTTCTATACATTCAACATTCACTCATAAATGATGGAAATAGTCCAACATATCACATCTTATAATATACCATCATTACAAATCTTCAGACAATTAGTTGTTTAACAACAAAAATTGAGGTATTATATACTGATATCTTGAACAGAAAAATAGACTAGTAACAAAATATAATATTGTTTGCAGTTCCACTGAAACTTGTATTTAATCATTATAATTAATTTTAACCCTGACTTTTGTAACATAAATAATTACTGTCATATTAAAATTATGTATATAATGTAAATATTTAAATATAAGCACTTTTAAAAATCAATAGATGTGATAAAAATGGACAAAAAATGTGAAAGATATGATATTAAATTGATTACCATTGGATGGAGCATTTTGATTTCTATCACCAAATTACTAAATTCTAAGTTGTTTTATTTTAATCATATTAATTTTGAATTATAGCTAATTAAATTAGTATCAGTGTATATTAAAATAGTTGATCTAGTTCTCATTAAAATATTCTTTATATAAGTGCATAATAAATCTCCATTTTTAACTTTTCAATTTTTCATTACAAACAATGTCTGCAGTTGTGGGTTTAAATGTAATAAATGAGACTTAATTTATTTATATATCTTACTTCAACCACTTTATAACATTTTTTGTGATATATATATATATGTATATCATTGATGAAGCATGACTTTTTTACGAACGGACTTTTTTTTTTATAATGTTTCTATTTTACTTCTGCACAATTTTTAAAGTAATAGCTAATATTGAAATGGTATATTTCCTTCATTATATGTGTTTCATTTATTTATCCCTACACTTCTATGTGTGCCAGGTTTAAACCATTATAGAATATCCATCATAATGTCTGTAATATAATTGATATAGCTATATTGCAGCAGATATTTATTCCAAAGTCATATATGTTTTAATTTATCATTTATTTAAATTTAAAAGTCAATTTATGTTTTATACACTTAAAATCGCATGTATAATGTGTAGTTCATGTACCACCATGATATATATATATATATATATCATATATAAAATTAGATGGTGACCCATATAAAAGGGCACAATATATATATAACATCATGTTGTTCAATCATTTCATAAAATTTATAAGTTTGATTTAAAATAAGTTGTAAACAAGAATTATCCAAATGCACCTGTTTTAGTTTAGAGTGGGGAAGGAGCCCAAATTTTGGTTTTGACAATAATATTTTCTTAAAGTTACATTTTTCTTGTAAACAAGATTTAGTTAAGTGAAAGTATTGTTAAATCTTGGAGGAGTAGAAATCATCAAACTTAGCCAAAAACACCCTGTTAAAAGAGTAAAACAAAGGATTGAAGTTATTTTACTAATTAAAAATATCAAAGTTCAAAAATGCTAATGGATTTACTCATGGAATATAATTTATTTATTAAAATTATGAGTTGATCTCAGCCCAGTATAAGTAGGCTGGATTTTATATTATAAAAAATACACTGTATAATATAAAGAAGTGTCACTACTATACTCCACAGCGGTTTTAATTTTAATATGTTGGAGTGTGAAATGATGATTTCTAATCCCATCCTATGTGTGAAATGGCATATCATCATCATCATGGAGATATTCCTGCTAATGGCCCGCTGCAAGGAAATCTAACTAAAACCACACTGCCTATCTGGAGATCAATATTTACTACCACCTGCCATCCAGAAATGCTAATGGACAAGCTTCTGAGAAGTCAGATAACAACTCCTCAAAACACTGCAGAGAGCTCTAAATGTACTTTAAACCTTAGTCTTTAAAGCTGTAACTTATAATTTAAAATGAACATTCAAAATTTAAATCTTTAACTTCTTGTTTAAAATAAATTGCCTAAGATTACATTTATAAACTTTAAATTTACTTATTTTAAAATAGAATAATTATAGTCATTGTTTATTTAAATTCCATTTTCTATTCTATACATCTATTTTATTTCTCAAAATTTCATTTTATTATATTTAATTTTATAATTCTTTAAAGAATATATTATAATTCATATCATCAACTTAATAAATCTAGATAAGGCATATTTAGATTATTTTGCCCACTGTTTTGAAATCCTATTGTATTAAGAATAATAACTGACTGCTCTGCCTGCACTCATTATTATGATATTTTTGATTAAATTTTATATTGATTAAATATTGATTTTGGTTTGCACAATTAGAATTATAAATTGAGTTTAAAAGATTCATCTTATCAAAGTAATAGACTAGTCATAAAGATACAGATATATTTTATAATGTATTACTAATTTTATCCTGCTAAATATACATTTCCATCCTAGTAAAATCTGACTCTAGATGCAGCTTAAGTAACTATTAAACTAGATTAAGCCTAACACTATTATACTTATATAATGTAATATAGTCATTTACATAATCTGGCCTTATAGCTTACAAAATACTAATAAGGGCGATGGCCTAGCATCTTCAGTAGTGGAGATACAGTGTGTTTTTATTTTATTTGCTGCAACAATTTTTACATAAAAGCTAATATATACATGTTACATACATCTAAAAAAATCTGGAACTCTTTTATCTGTTAATCAGACCATGAGTAGTTTAAATAGATAATATACAATTAACCAATAATGCATTGGTCAAACTCATTCTTTGCTGTATATAAAAACAATTCAATTGTCGGTAAAAAAAAATCCATACAAAAAATAATGAGTTTAAATTGTTCATTCTTCTTTTTTTTATGTCAATCAAATCATGATTAATTTAAATATAGATAATACATTATCAATATATTTTTATCTTCAAATGCTTTTAACATTCTCAAGTTTTACCTGCATATTAGATTTTAGTATTGTTTGAATTTCTTATCATCAACCAATAATGTGTTGGTCAATCTCATTCTTTGTATATAATAACAGTTCAACTGTTGGTAAAAAAAATTGAAAGTGAATTTTTTAAATTGAATTTTAATTAAAGCTTTTGAAAGTTTGAGTGAATTTTTCTACAGAAGCACTCATTCCATTCAATACATGGACACTTTATCCCTGATGTATATCTATATACAAACTGATGTTTTGATTGTTCTGCAGTCTTCCTCAGGACTATGATATAACAATAAATAAAATAAATATATAAATAATAAAAAATGTAATTAAAAATAAAAATAAATAACACAAAATATAACAAAATAAATATGATAAATTAAAATTAATAAAATGAAATAATCCAAATAATATAAAATAAAATATACAGTAGACTAAATTGAAATATAAAATGAATATAGATTATTGATATCTACACCTGGGTCTCGTTTTATGCAGATTTTTTAAATGCGATTTTGAAGTTATGCGATTCATGTTTCTTCTTAATATTTTTTTATGGGTTTTCTTTTATGTGATAAAGAAGTTCATATTTCACTATATTTATTAGATATCAAGAAATTTAAATTATTAATAACTTATTTTGACTTGAAATACTTTTTTTTTCAAAAGTATAACATTATATTAGCAGCTAATATGAATATGGCCTGAAGCTGTATTTAGAATCTTAGCTTCTATGTAAATAACCTACTTATATGTAAATAATAATAATAGATTTATACTTACGAGTATAAAAGTATTGCAATAAATATTCAAAAATTTTAAACTTTTAAAACATATTTTGTTAGATATAACAGGAATAAATATTCTTTTAGATTTTTAAAATAAATAATGAAGTTTTGTAAACTGAAAATAATCTTTCTACTGATAATGTATAATTTTTTTGTTTTGGTTGCGATCTCATTTTTTAAATATAGAAACAAAATGTGAACATTTAAAATTTATTTCAATAGTAAACACAAATATCTATCAAATGAAGACAAATTTATTATTTTCTGATAAGTATTAATCATTTAATCATAGATTTTAAGTTGATATGTGAGACAAAGAAAAA
This sequence comes from Epiperipatus broadwayi, assembly GCA_028023455.1. Lineage (NCBI taxonomy): Eukaryota > Metazoa > Onychophora > Udeonychophora > Euonychophora > Peripatidae > Epiperipatus > Epiperipatus broadwayi. The sequence goes on from JAQFVV010000065.1 coordinate 1,273,378, forward strand.
TGTCAGAAAATGCTGAAATATGAGAATTTGCTGCAATGAACAACCTCTTAAATTCCAATGAGAGCTAAATTAGTTATATGTTTTGATATCACGAGCTTTATAAACAATTAGTAAAATCATCATCTCAAAGTTTAATCACTGATTACATTGTTAACAGAAAACCATTAACACAGCACAAGACTGAAAGTGGTGCTAGTTGTACTTCCTCTTGTGACTCCTTTAAGGAGAAGTCACAGTGCATCGCATCAATGAATCTGATTTCTTACTAGTTTACAAACGAACCCCATATTGTCAAATAGCAATAATGATTAAAATATGTATGAAAAAATGTAAAATTAAATACTGTAATTAATAAAAAAAAGTAAAAAAAGTTTGTCTTGTATCAATTTTTTTCAAATATTTGATATTTTTTATTGGTTATATTTTATTTCTTTAATTTTTTAATGTGAATTTTAAAGTATTTTTTCCTTGTTGCTTTGCTTTTATGTGATTTCTGAAAATTACAGAACCTATCCCACATTTTTCAAGGTAAGTTAAGTCCATTTTTGTACGATTTTTTTAATGCAGGTTTTCTGTGGAACCTATCTACTGCATAAAATGAGAACCAGGTCTATTCCTATCTTTATATGTATTCACTGATAATCATTAATTTAAATATAATATTCCTAAATTATAATTTTATTATCTCCAAATTAAATACATATAAGGCTTTAACCATAAAACCTTATATGTACTTATGTGCTACACATATACTTAATAAGAATTAATTTTATCTCCAAATTAATAAAACACTTATAATTTGATCTTTATATATTTCCTTGTTCAACACTGATTTATTTACTAAAAAATGTTCTTTTTATTTTTAAATTAGATATATATACACTATTTCTTATTCATTTTTCTGTTAATAATAATTTTCCTTTATATTTATCTTTTATTTTACAACTGTTAAACCTACCTAAAAATTTCCAAAAAGCCTTTTTTTTCCAAAGAATATTAAATAAGGGAATAGTAGATATCATATATGATTTATATATATATAGTAAATGAATCAAGGTTGAACAAAGAAATATATAAGGATAAAGTCATATGCATTTTATTAATTTGGGGATAACAAAATTACAATTTTAGATTGATTTAATTCATAAGAAATACTAATAATAATTAGGGGATAATAAAACAATAATAAAAGGGATAATATAATTAAATTAACAATTGTTTATGAGTTCATATAAAGGCAGGATTGTATATGCATAATCTATATTTATTTTATATTTCAATTTAGTGTTGTACATTTTATTTTATATTATCTGGATTATTTTATTTTGTTTTAATGTATCACATTTATTTTTATTATACTTTGTGTTACTTTTTTAATTGCATTTGTTTATTATTTATATATTTTATTTATCATTATATCATAGCCATGAGGAAGACTGCATGCAGGGCAGTCAAAATATGAGATAGTGTGTGCATATATATATATATAATTAAAAAAAATTGTTATAAAGTGTTTGAAGCAAGGTGTACAAATTGTATTTATATGAAATATTACAGCAAAACAAAGGAAGTAATAGATTAGTAACATTTGGGAAGGTTTAATTATAATGTGTATATATATAAAAGATAAAACAATTTTAAATATCCAACTTTAAAGCAAAGACTAATCCAGGGGAATAGTGTAGTGATATTACTCACCAGGCTAATCATCAGGCAAGTGAGATAAGTTATGTCTCTTCTATCTTTTATCATCTAACTAATAACTAAATATTCATTTACTACTCTACTAATTCAATCAATAGTTGAATTAGCAATGGAGCAAAAAAATTCTAAGCTCTTTATATATTTAGTGAAATATGTATAAAGTTTTTATAAATAAATAGAATAAAAAATAAATATATAACTTTGTTTATGTATTTTTTTTTTGTTCATAAATAATTTGATCATCAATTTAATTAAAACATTTCAAATTAATTTATATCAAAATTTCAGTTAAAATATCTTTTGACATTGTTCATCTTTCACTGTCATTTTATTAATGTTTCTGTAGGTTTCTTGAGTTTAAACTTGCTATCAGTTTTTTAATCTTCATTTTTTTTATTTTTCTACTTAAATCTATTCATAGTTTACTATTCTTTAATCTTTAAATTACAGATGCTTTTTCGTTTTGTGTAATTCTGCTTGTTTTACTTTTTCTTATGTAATCATATCCGAATTCCATAATCTCCAGTTTTCTTTTACTCATTGCAAATATTTTTTAAATCTATTCATATTAGCAAAATACTTTTGATCAGTGATGTATTTATTTACTTTTTTTTCTGTTTCTCTGAAATGTATGAAATGATTTGCCTTCTTTGCTAATATTGCTGTTATGCTTATACTTCTTCTTTTGTTTTAAATTTATCCAGTCGAGAAGTGAATCAAAAGCTAAAGTTCCTGGACTAATTAAAGTAAACAAGACCTATTAAAAAAATAGAGCCCCAAGCAAAAATATTTTTTTGAGTCCCATCATTATAAAATATTATGTTATTACAAAATAACACTTGTATTTATTGAATACAATTTAATTATTCAATCCTAGGCAAATGTTATTATACTCACCTATGTCTAAGACAGGCATTGCATGAAATACATACATCTCAATAATCAAAAAAAAAAACTATTATGCTCAATTTGCCCATTTAAATTCTTAAATAACATCTTCTAAGAAACTACTGTACAAAGTTTAGTACAATGGTAGAATGATGAATTCTGGATCAATTCTTATTGAATAAAGAAAGAAAAAAGGACTAAATTTGATTAACTGAATCTTTTATGCCCAAACTGCTATTTGGATGCTCAGTGACACATGACCTCCTGAACAACTACCGACAGATAATATATTAACAGTGACTTTTTGACTAAATATTTTTTTATTATTAAATTTCTCCCATGTTTATTCCTTTAACCTGTATTTAATTATATTTATTTCATTATGAGAATATTACCTTATAGTTTAATTTCCCTCAAAAATATTTTAAAATTAAAACAAATTCATTCTTTTAATATACAAAAAAGTTAAAATAATAATAGATTGTAGTCGAAATAGAAATTATACATTTTAAATTATAAATTCTATAATACTGATTTGATATTTATAAATGCTATATATATATATATAGTACAGTATTATATAAATAAAATTATTTATTCAGTTTTTTACCCTCTCTTTATAAAATACAGGGCATCTATACATCCGTATTTCTTTGAATGCCAAGGGCTATATTAAATAATTTCCTGCTCTAATAAATATTGTATTCTGTGACGTCATTTCCTTTAAACTCTTTCATGCAAAACAAAACTGATAAACGAAGCAAAATAAATCTAATTTAGTTTTTGGAATTAGATATAATTTATATAAGATTTCAAACATTTTCACAAAAATAAATAAAATGCAACAATTGTATTTTAATATAATGAAATTAAAATCAGTCTCATATTAATAATTTTGATTAAAATAATTAGTAGTAGCAGGATATTGAAAATTTTACTATTATTATTATACGAATTGATTGCATCGGCAATATACATATATATCAAAGACATTGTTGAATAAAAAGTTGATTACTGACTTTATAATTTATAACTAAAACAACAAAGCTTATTAAAGATTATAATGTATTATAAACTTTTATAATAAAATTGTTTTAGATCGCAGAAATCACAACGTGTTGATTTCTGATTTGAAATATTTTATCGTATATATAAAAATATCTTTCTATAAATATAAAGGTAAACTAATTTGATAGCAAAAGTCCAGGTATTATTTCGACAATCGCATGTGCACATCGTAATACATATATATAATAAATGTTAGCAAACAACATTAAGTAATATGTAATATTAATAGGAGAAATAATCTCTACTTCTAAGTGTTGATCACATTAATGCAACACTTCAGATAAATATTATACATTTAGTACTATTGTTTGATTTAGCCATAAGTATTTGATAACGTGTTTATAAAGATATTAAAATGATAATAATTAACTTTCCCTTAATAAATTAGATTTTAAGACGATTTGAATATCACTAGTTAAAATTTCATACTTATTAATATTATTGTCTGTTTTAAATATTCGTGTCCAAAGTTATGAACAAAAATGATTTATTTTTGTTTATTATGTTGATAGATATGATATTGGAAGGCACTGCGTTAACATATAAATGCTTAGAAATTAAGATTTTATCTCTTTGATTAATATTATATATTTAAAAAGGAGCTGATGTCTCACTTTTACATGGAAAATTTTATGTTGCAAACCAACATTAGTTTAGACATAAAGATAGGTTATAAAAAAATATTGATAAATAGCATAGAATTTAAGATTTGGGAATATTAAGAATTATTTTAGTTAGATACATGTATAGAGCAAAAGTATTTTTTTATTTTTTTTTAAAATTATATCACATATGTGTACTACTTTTTAGCATGAAACACAATCAGCATATGGTAGGAGCATAAGAAGAACAATTTTTATGTAATTCAATCACAGTTTATTATTTGTCATAGCCATTGTTTAATAAAATAATTGCTATGCTGGATTGCACATCCAGAAAATATATATATATTTAATTGTTTTTGAATACTTGATAGAACAGCAAGTCGATCAGTATACAACAGAATTATCTCTATTTAAAGTTTCTATTAGAATTCACTGTACATTTTTTTCTCTAAATAATGTTCCTTAAATGTGGTGGATCTGCTTAAATTATCTGTGAAGAAAAGATGAAAGTTTATGACTCTTATTTTCTGTTAGTGAAAAAATAATTTGATTGAATTCAATTAAATCTGTATTAAAAATATCATGTTTATAATCCAAATTTATTCTTCTAAAAGTTTTGTTTTGGTTATAGAAAGGTCACCACTGGCAATGTGAAAAAGTTAAACAGTCTAAAACCCTTCCTTAGAATTGTACTATACATCTTTTAGTTCATGAGCAATAAAGTAACATGATAGAGACACACTTCTCTCAAAATATTGTGAGAGAAATATAGATTCAATCAAAACTTTTCATATACTTCCCCCAATCCAACAATAGACAATTTGGTTTTAATCAAAAATTTTCTATTCATTGTTTCTTATAAATGCATATTTTGGCCTTGGAGCACTTCTGCAGGAAATTTTGCTGCATGTGGAAAAATCTCTTGAAGATTATCCATTAGTTTTGAAATTATAAGATAGACTTTTTATTAATATCTGTAGAAGAGATATAAAAGATTGCAAATTGAAAATCCACAATCTGAGAAATAAAATTTTTAATAATAATAATTTAAAAAAAAACTTATAATTTTTCAAATGTTAATAAAATAGTTGCATAAATGGATCATTTTAGCTTAATTTTCTATAGAACATCTAATACCAAATCATAATATAATTCTCATTTTAAAATGTTCTGTTTTTTTTTAAAATGTAAATATACAATTTATTTGTAAGGCACTCTTTATGTTAGATTTTTTTTTAAGTGAGAAAATCAGTATTTTATTTTTAGATCTAACCACTGATAAAACGAAAAAGTTAAATAGCCAAAAACCTTTCTTAGAATTATGTTATATATATATATACACACACACATATATATATATAAGCATTAAAATTGATTTTAAGTTATAATGAAACAGACAGATGAAAAGTCAAAATTTATATATGTAGAGAAGTAAAAGGAATATTCAGATACATATTATTTATTGCTAAATATTTTTTAGTGTTAGAAGGTATGTGATTGCATCTGATATTTATCCTACTAGTTTAATATAGATGTATATTTAATACTACCCTGACTCCATCAAAAATTAAACTAATGTACAATTAGAAATATACAACTTATACTCAAGATATTGGTGGGAAAATTGGTTAAACGTATCCTAAAATATTAAGACATTTTAATATTTAATATTAATATTTAATAATATTGTTAATAATAGTAGTAGATTACTCTACTACACACACACTTTACAGATCAAATACTTTTTTAATGAATACTCTTCTTTTCAAACACGAGATAAAGTCTTTTTAAAAGATAGAATGAATCACTCTATCTTTTCCTCTCAAACTACATTTATAGGCAAATCTGAAGCATTTGGAACTGAATTTAAAATTACCTTAATATTCATGGATCAACAAGTAGAGCCTTATGTGATTTACTTAAAAAATAAAGTTTTACATTCAAGAACTAGACATTCTTGGATCTAAGGAAAGTAAAAATAAAAATTTCAGTTTAGTCAAGTGAATAGAATTGTGTATGCAACCTATGACTTTAATTCGTGACTGTTATATGACCTCCAGAACATTTATTAATTTTTTACTTATATAGAGCCTACATATGTAGATATTTTCCATAATAAAAATTTCAGACACAAAAATTATTTTTTAAATGTGGCATTATTAAATCACCAACCATCGCACAATCACTATTTTTTATGCCCACACGAGCTGTTTACACAAAGGCAAAATTCTTCATACAGTAGTGCCACTCGGTGCAAGCCAGAGTAATCAATGTATACAGGAAGGTTCACATTCATTGATTAATCTGACTTGCACTGAGTGGCACTACTGTATGGAGAATTTTTCCTGGCTTGCTGTGCTGACATGGCTGATTTGTTCTGCAAGTTAAGGTTTTTTTTTTGCCAAATATTATTCAAAGAAGTTCTTTGCTACAATAATTGTTTGCTTACTGTGTTAATGTGGAGAAAAAATTGGAGTCAAAAGAGGTAGATTTAATTGGTTTTGGATATTGATAATGTTTGGAAAATGTTTTGTGATCCCATTTTAAATATAGAAGTAAAAGTACTTTGTGTTGTGTGTGTGTGTGTTACTGTAGGAGATTTTATAACAATGTTGCATGTAAGATTAGTTGGTTTTTAGTATGTTTGCTACTAAATAATTTTTTAATTTAAGAAAGAGAGTGATTTATTTCAGAAAAAAGATAATGTTTTGAGGCCTAAGGTTGAGAAACACTTGTTTATCACTTGTCATTGAAAAAAAGTAAAGTTTTTCCTCTTTTGTATAGAGAAATTTGAAGAGTAGGAGAGGAAGCATAAACTTAAATACAAAGTAGAGGACTTGAAAAATAAGAAATATGGATTGCATTTGTATCCCACCATGTATATATAATAGTTAGAAAGAAATTAGGTGTGCCATATGTGAGGAGGTTTATCATTTGAATGCTTAAATAAGATCAGGAAGGATTTAACAGATTTATGGTTATGTAGACAGTGTGTAAATGTGATAAAAGAGGTGAAAAAGTGGTTTCTAAGTGTAGATAGTTTGAAGAAAAAATCCGGAGAAATGAAGCAAAGTGTAGATGAGGAAGATAGAATAGAGTATGTTTTTAATGGAGTAACAAGAGATATGGATGAAAAAATAAATAATACAATGGAGGTGGTTAGTCAAAGAATAAGTAAGATAGAGGAAGAGATAAAGGATGTAGAAGCAAAATTAAAATAATTAGAATAAGCAGATAAAGGAATTATTGAAAAGGAATGATAAAGAAAAAGTTGATAAGGAGCTCCAGAAGGTGGAAGAGAATGCTATGGATGAAGTAGGGAAAGTAAACTATGAGTCAGTATTGATAGGAGATTTCCTAATTAGATAATATGGAGTGTAATTGCAAAGGAAAATAGAAACAAGTATGTATAAATATGTCTTCCTGGAGCTAGAATTAGGGATGTTACAGACAAGGCAAAGAAACAAGAGAATAGAGATGTGTATGTTATGGTAGGAACAAATAATTTGTCATAGTCATTGGAGAAAGTAATGGTTGAGTACATAGAATTAATTAATAATTTGAGTAAGATTAAAGGGAGAGTAGGAATAGTTGGATTATTACTAAGATTTGACAATAGGTATACATTAGATAGGGTATGTTTTATAAATGAGAGATTGAAAAAATTGTGTGAAATAAAGAATATTATGTTTGTGGATGTGTGGGATTTTTTTTATTAGTAAGAGGGAGTTATATAATAAAGATGGATTGCACTTAGTAAAACAAGGAAGTAAAGATTTAGGGAGTTTGATTTATAAAGTATACAATTCAGGAAACTTATAAAGGGAGTAGGATTTTAAATTGCAGTGTTATCAGAAAGAAGAAGAATGAACAGGATGTAAGAAATAAACAAAGGGTAGTTGATGATAGATACAAGTGTACATATGGAGAGGAAATGGGTTTGTAAAATTAATGGTAAGCAAGTTATTTATAAATGTAATGGAGAACAAGGAGTCAAAAGAATTTATAAAAGAGTAGTTAGGAAAGAAAAAGTTGTTAAAATTGGATATTTGAATATGCAAGGTAGTAGCAGACCAAAAACATGGGTGGAATTTTTAAAAAAAGCAGTTAAAAATGAAGAGCTTAAGGTACAAGCAGTAGTGGAAACACATCTAAGAGAAGAACATACACTAGAGGACTTGGTATGGCAGAGTATAAATAGAAAAGAAAAAGAAAAAAAGGGGTGGTGGTATAGAAGTTATGACAAAAAATATTTAAATATCGTTAAATGTCAAAAAAATTGTGGTTTGAGATAAGCTTAGGAAGACAAGAATGGATGGTGGCTATAGTGTATATAACTACTGGAGATAGTCAAACTATAATGGAGTGGAACAGTAGTATATATGAATACCTAGTTAAGGAAATACAGAATTTCAAAAAAGAGAAAGAGAATAATGGTTATAAGGGATATGAATGGGCATATTGAAGAGACATGATGTAGATAACAAGAATGAACAGCATTTGAAGAATTTTGACAGAAAGTGAATTTGAGCATTGGAAATTTATCAAATACTTATGAGGGACAATACACATGGTCTAGAAATAATATATCTCACACAATAGATTATATATTAGTAGAGAAAGTGGGAATGAATAAAGTACAGAAAATTAAAGTGTTTGATAATGAAGAGAGTATGTAATAGTGATCATATTTTTTTATAATAGAAATGGTTAGTAATGTGATAGAAAATAGTAATAAAAATAGAAAGAATAGTGAAAGATGGGGATGGAGAATGAATGATAAAAATAAGTTAAAAGAATATAAAAAGTTGAAGAAATCATAGGAAAATTGGTTGGGAATGAATATAAGAACTGGTGTGGTGAAGTAGAAAAAGTAGCAAATAGGGTTTTAGGGAAGAATATTCAGAAGAATAAAAGTAATTGAAAAGTGAGTTAGTAAAAATGTAAAAGAGAGGAAAAAGCATGCAGAGAATACGAGTGATCTATTAAAAACAAAAAAAGTGAAAAAGATTTTAATGTTAAATGGGAAAAGTATTTAAAAAAAGAAGTTAGTTAAAATAGATAACTACAGAGAGTGAAATTAAATAGTAAATTGTTGGAGAATATTAAAAGTGGAAGAGATGGGAGTAAAAAAATTTGGAAAAACATTAAAAGAAGGAATGTAAGGGAAAGAGATATTACTAAATTGATGAGGGAATATAGTGTAGCTCTAGAGAAGAATTAGATAAATCTTAAATAACTGTGTAATGGATATAGAAAAGATGTTAGATACGAAGGACAGACTGATAACAAACATAAAAGCATATAGTAATGGAAATATTAGGTTTGCAGAAAATGAACTGAATAACGCAGAGAAAAAATTGAAAGTGAAAAGGCAAGAGGTTTAGATAAATGAGCAGCATAGATGATAATGAATTTAGGATATAGGGCAAAATTAAATCTACTATCATGTTTCAATTAGATGGCCCAGAAGAGATTTTCCAGACAATTGGAGTAATACAAGAGTAAAGCTATTATTTAAAGGAAAGGGTAAGGATCACAGAAAATTAAGCAATTATAGACTGATAGTGGTAACATCAGTATTAAATAAAGTTTTTACATATATGATAGCTGGAAGGGTTGCAAAATGGATGGAAAAAAATAATATAGTGGGAGAAATGCAAGGTTTTCAATTGGATAAGCATTTAGAAGATAGTTTATTTGTAGTTACACAACTTATAGATATGAGTAGAAATACAGGCAGACAGTTATATATAGTTTTTATAGATATAAAGAAGATACATGATAGAATAAATAAAAATAGATTATGAGTAAGTTTAGTAAATTTGGGAATGGAGCTTTAATGGATCTTATTAAGAGATTGTATGAACACAATTACAATATGTATCAATTAGGGAATATAGAATCAGTTAAAGTTAAAAATGGGGTGGGACTAAGGCAAGGATGTCCAATGTCACCTATTTTGTTTTTGTTATATTTGAGAGAAATAGACAGAGCAATAGAAATAATGGGAAGAGGGATAGAGATAGCCTTAATAGGTGGTAAGGGAGTATATACATTAATGGCTCTTTTATGTGTGGATGGATGTCTTCTTGTGCACAAAAAGTAGGGAAGATATAAACATTATGCTGAAGATAAGTGCAAGAATGGGTAAAGAGATGGGTATTAAATTTAGTGAAAAACAAAACAAAAGTAATGATGATTAATACTGATGAAAGAGAAGAGAAAGAATTTTTATTGAAGGATATAAAGTTAAGTGTGGTGAATAGGTATAACTATTTAGGAATCATCTTTAGTAATCAGAGAAATTGCTTGGATGAATGAGGGAAAAATTGATAAATGAAGCAAAGAAAAGAGAGAGACTGATAAGGAAATTAACAATATTTTCATATAATAAATATAATATCACTAGAATTGTATGGAAGAGTGGCAGTAGCAGGGTTAACATATGGTAATGATGTTTTAAGTGTTAGGAAAGGGGTGTTAGATTACTTAGAAAAAAGTACAGCTTTAGATTCAGATGTGTGGATGGCAAAGGAGGCAATTCAAGGGAAAATGATATGAGAGCTGCAAAAAGTAAAAAATTTTTTTGGTAGATTGCAATTTATGGATAATAAGAGAATAATAAAAATAGTATTTATTGGGTTATGAGTAAAGAGCAGGCAACAAGATGCCCTGGATTACTATGGTCCATTGCCCACCTTTAACAGGAAGAAGTATCTCATCATGGTATACGATCTATTTTCGAAATTCATATCTGTGTACCCAATACCCCAGGCAAATACTAGAAACACCATAAAGGTACTAGAAAATAACCATTTTTCCACTATCAGAAAAACAAAAGTTTTACTATCAGACCATGGCATTCCGTTCGTATCAGGGGAATGGCATAGGTAGGTAAATTGACAGGGAATCAAGCATGTGTTGATGTTCATCCGTAATCTGCAATCAAACTTGGGTGAGAGAGTCATAGTGTGAATTAGGTCAGCTATTTAGAACCCATCTTCCAACAAAACATTGAGGTTGGGTTAATCAAGTTCCACAGATTGTCAATTATATCAATTGGTCGGTCGATGAATTGACCAAGTTTGCCACAATATGGCTGCATTTTAGGAAAATGTCCCTCAATTACTAAAAATCCTCTTGCCATGAGTGAAAGTGTCTCAAATAGATGTAGAAGCCAATAGATCTCAAACTTCCCAGACCCTTATGAAAAGAAGTCAAAATATGAATAAACGATCAGCAGGTACACAACACTGATCCCAAATAGGGGGCAAGGTAATGATAAAAATGCCACATGTTAATTCCCTAGAGAAGTTAATCTGCTATAAGTTTTGTAATTTATATGAGGACCCATTCGCTATTGTAGCCATGGTGCCAGGGAAACAATGCGATTTGGGTAGACACTAGATCAGAGATTAAAGGGTCATACAATGCTAGGACTTTAAAGCCCATGCTATAACAATTTTTTTGCCCTCAAAATAAGTTGACCTCATTTTGAATTATTTCCAATGAGGAGTATTGTAACAATAGCCAGGTTTAAACCCTGTTACAAGGAAATTAAATAGTATCCACCTACTGTCCTGGGGAAGTGTAGTTCATATAAATTGGCTTCAATATGTTCGACTATTATACATGAGGAGTGATATATATATATGTCAGAGAGAGAAATAAATTTTAAAAAAATTTTAAAAGAAAAAAAAGATATAATTATTTGTTTTAAAACATATTTGGAAATTTGTTGTTATAAAAAGTAATAATTGAGAAATAGTTATATGCAAATATATTATTTTTTTATTACCTGCTTTAAATGTACATTTTTGTTTTATCATATATTCTGTTTTAAAGAGGGTAACAAAAAGACTTTGCTTTATGCATTTAGGCAATTCTTTGTTATTTGTTATTGTGCTTAGCTTCTCTAAATTCCAAGAAATCGTAATATACCATAAACAAAGGAACCAAAAATATAAATGTTAAAAGCATTCTAGAGAAAGAGAAAAAGATAGAAATGCTGATAAACTGATTTGGGAGATCAAAAAAAATAAAAAATAAAAATTAATTAATTAGAAATTCGGAGCCATAGAGACAAGAAGACATTTTGAAAAAGAAAAATATATATGTATTTTTTTTTTGATATTAATTTGTATGGCTATGCGCTTATTGTTCTAACGAACTATTGAAATTTTTTGAAGATAACCAAATTGCAGAGAAAATGTTTTTCTTTGATATCAACTTGTTGAAAATGTCTACAATCTTAATGATGAGGTAAAAACTAAATACATGTAGGGCTATCACTCCACACTCTAAGTATATAGCTGTTCATGCTCGCTGCCTGCCCTTACGAGAACCTCAAGGACCTTACAGATACACTGCTCAAAATAATCCAGATAGGAAAAAAAAAATGCTGAACCTCAGATGCTAATCAAACTTCCATTAAAATGTTTGTTAATCGCCATCATCATTATTCTTGGTTTCCAGTTAATGCCACTAAATAGATGCTCTCTCTGGATTTATGCCAACAGCAGACATTTCCTTCTCCAACAGAAAAAAAAAATCTTCTTTTTGGATCCCTAACTCAGAAAGATGTAAGCTTACTTGGAAGCAAACTTATCTTTATTAAAATCCTGGGTTCCTGAAGGTAAATATAATTTTCTTTGCATTAAGTGAACTTAGAATTGCCTATTGTTACCCTCAAAAATGTTTACTCATTGTTAAAAATATTTATTAAACTGTACTGTATAACTGTAATTCTTTTACATTCTACTTTATATTTATATTATCTATTATATTTAATAAAAAAAAAAAAAATTATATTAGATTTTGATATGTGAATTGTATTTTTTTTAATGAATATTTAATTTAATCAAATAACAAAGAATAAAATTGTGTACTTACTTTGAAACCATAATCATTTACTGAATATTACTGAATAGATTTATTGTTTACATTTGCCTATTTCTCTTTTCCTGGAATATTAACTGTTCAGTTCCAGTATGTCACCATGATTCTGGTATACAGTACCGAAAGCGCTTGGCTAATTGTTGTTTATAATTAATGTCTTTGTGCTCTGTTTATCACGCTTTACTCGTGTAGAATAATTTTTATCTTAATTAGGTTTTTCATTATACTTTATATCCACAATTATTAATTTTTGTATTTGAAAAATGTTTGTAGGTATTTGAATTTAGCTTTGAATGCTTTGATTAAATCAAACATGACAATGTCTGTTTTATTATCACTTTGCACTTTAATGTTTAAATCATTTAAATGGAAGAACAAATCAGTAAAAAACATTCATTTTAAAAGCTATTGACTGTATTGTTCAATGATATTCTCATTATGTAAAAAAAAAAAAAAAGTCTAATCTTCTCTAAACAATCAACAAATTTTTTAAAAAAAATTGTCCAGGAATTAACTATGAACATTATTATAAATAAGTAAATCATTACATTTATCTCATTTAATAGTTCAGGAAATTTCATTTATTAAAAGTATGCAAATACAAAATTGCTTAAGGTTATTACAAAATTCATAATATTTTCCACATTAGCCTTGGCACATAATATCTGCTAATATATAATGCAATGAAAGCTCAGAACTGCACGTTCAAAGCATTTTGGTAAATGAATGGATAAAACTATGTTCCTGTCTGATCATACTGGAAGCACCATCAATTGTTACAGATATAATTTTAGAAAAATTTATTTCTTTTTCAAACAAATACATCTACAACTGTGTTGCAAATATCTATTATTTTTGTTCTTGTTGCTATTGATTACAAACTGATTAGTTTTTCTTTGATATTATTCCTGACACAATAAAGAACTGAAGCTGATCCAATTACATCAGTGTCATTAAAATAAAGAAAAGTAAAATCTGAAGATTTTATATCTATTTTTAGTTGATAGACTATATGTTTGGCTATTTCCAAGATCCTTTATCATATATTTTTAGCCAAAGATATATCTTTTATTCTTTGAATATTTTTTTCTTTGTTTTCAAAAAAATTTGAAAAAAAAATTGTTACTTATTTTAATCATGTTTTTTTTTTTAAATATTCTATCAACAAAGATTTCCTGTGTTTGGCAATTACATTTGAAACAATATAGCAGCAGATATATTTGACTGACTAAGTGACATTTAATTAGAGCTGATGAGTGAGCATTTATAATTTTAAGGTCTCTGCAATAAATTCTTTTTGTTCTTTTTGCTTTTTTATCAAGAAGAAATTTAGGCATTGTTTCATAATGCCATTTTACTGATGAGCTTCTTCATATTACTATCACAGGATGTAAAACAAATTGTTTTATGATCCATATTAATCATGCCATATTTTTCTGGCCACCAACTTTCAAATTCTTTGCTATTTGATTCCAATAATTTTTGTCTTTTATGTACACTAGCCATGTTATGCAGAACAGAAAAAAAAAAATCTAAAAAAAAATCTCTTATAAAAAATAATTCAAATTTTTTAATATAAAGATAATTATTTTAAAATACATTCGTGTAATAAGGTCTGTTTCAATATTATAATTGATACAATTACATACGAGTAACACACTTGTCACTTTCTTTGCATACTCCTGACATGCTACATGTCTGATGTCCTGAAACACTTATAAATATATGATTAAAGATGAAGGGAGATATACACATTTATTACAAAACATAGGTGTTAACAGCAAAGAAAATCAGTTTTTGTTAATTTTTCTCACACAAATAAAATTTTATAATAATTATTAGCAAATTTTTTTAATAAAATATAGGCTAAAAATAATATTATTTATGCATGCCACAAAAATTTTGACTTGCCAGGCCAGGTACATGTGTCATAACCATGCTAAAAAAGCACTATCTCCTGTCAAATTTTTGGTTAATGCTTCTATCAAATCTGTTTTTATATATTTAGAAAGTTCACTTTTATGGAAACTATAGATGCCTTTACCTTTGACTGAGAAGATCAATACCACTATGACAAATTACGCTACACCACCTGTTTTCATTGATTATTCAAATGTATAATTGATGGCTCTAAAATAGGATAAAATTCTTGATTCCTCTAAATCTAAATATTAACATTCAGAATTTCATCTATGCACAATACCAGGTTCACACTTTAAGATATTTAGAAATGGAATGAAATTTAAATGGAATCAATTCTAATTTTTGAAATATATATCTTAATATTTATTCTCTCTATACTATTGTTATCTTTTATCAACAGGTATAGGAATGTATACAGAAAACATTAAACAAGAACTTTTCATTCTTCATGATTGGTTCAAAAAATAGAGTGTACTTATATTTACAATCAATGTAAGTCAAATTTCTATAGAAGTGACAATAAAAATGCTTAATTGATAATTTAGCATACTAAACATAAAATATTTGTTATTTCTATATTGATAATGATACACACATTATATATATATAGTAATATTTTATTGCTTTATATCTACAATTATATAAATAAGTAAAGATAGGAATTAAATTATCACAAAAATGAAATAATATATATAATAAAAGCCATACAAATTATTTTTAAAATAAGCTAAAGTTTTTTTTTTCCTTTGCATTCAGTTTATTAAAAAATAGACACAAATATATAGATATTTTTAACTTATAATTTTGCCATTAACAAGTTTGCCTTCAAATTTATAAATATACTTACAAAGTGAATATTTACTTTCATTAGATTTCTAAATGTAATGAATTCTCAATCCATTGTGAATGCATGTGTCAATTTTCTGCATCCATTATCTGCTTTCCTTAAAGAATTCATCATATTTCAAACATAATGTTTTGCTTTTGCCATAGACATATCATCATTTCCAATACAATATTTTGTTCACATAAATGAGTTTTTTTTTAAAAAATTATAATGACATTTGTATTGTTTTATTTTAAAAATAATATTCCTGTGTTTTCTCTTTCTTTTAACTCTTATAATTTCAATAATTTTTTTTTTTTACTTTTTTAAAAAATTAAAAATGTCATAAAACAATTAAGCTTTTGATTTTTAGTCTTACATAAATTCTTCATTTATATAGAATACTTAATAAAACAATTATATAAAGCAAATAAAGACCAATTAAAATCATTTTTATTTATAAAATAAAAACTTTTTATAATAAATTAATGATTAGATAATATTCTTTATCAAAATAGTTAATCAAAAAATCTTAATATAATTATATATATATGTACACACATGCAGTGAGTAAATAGTAGACTGAGAATGTTTTGAAATATAATAACTGAGATGTACTTAAAATCAATAGTCAAGTTGTACTTTATACAATAAGTATTTTGGTAAAAAAAATCATTTAAATTGTTCTTATCTATATTTTTAAATAGGATTCTGTATATTGTTTTTATATATCTATTGTTTATTGTTGTCTAGACCAGAATTTCTCAACCTTTGGGTCATGACCCAATATTGAGTCACGTTAAATTTTTAATGGGTCCTGAATATGCACCAAAAAATAAAAACAAATATCTGATAGCAAAAATCTTTTTATATTCTAAGAAAATATTAGTATTAATAAAAAAAATTAGTATAATACTACCTATGCTTTGTGTAGTTTTCTCAAATTCAATTGTAAATTTGAACTTAAATAAACATAATGTTAAATTTCGTGATTATTTTCAAAATGTAATTGTTCAAAAAATTGCAACCAAAAATGCAACTAAAATTAATGCAGCCAAAGCATCAACCAGCACCAATGATGGAAAATTATGTTAGTTCAACAATGAGATTAGCTTTAACTAATCCTATTGGAGCAAGAATTGATAAATTAATTGAAAAGAAGCAATAACATCAAAGCCATTAAATAATTATTTTGCATTGTATGTTCATAATTTAAATATGTTTGTAATAAATATAATTAAAATTAATAATTGAATTTATAATATTTTAATAGCAAAAATTACAAAATTTTTACAGTAACTTCAAACAATATTGATATCGAACTGATACATCAAAGAAGTCTATTTTTTAAATTTTTCATACATAACTTAAATAAAATTCTGTATAATTTATTTTTGTAATTTTTGCTTATTTCATATATAAATAAAACCTTATTTAAAAAGAAAACACTTTTTTGGTAATTAACAAAATGTGTTAAGCTTTTAAATTAAAAATATGTAATTTAACTTTAATTCAACTTTTAACTTACAAATTATTTGTTCATTATAAATATTATACCATGCTGATGTAATATCTCTTTTATTTTATATTATAATTTATGTAATAAGCATTTGGGTCCCAGAACTATTTCAATGAAGTCTATTGGGTCATGTGGCAAAAAGTTTGAGAAACGCTAGTCTAGACCTTAGACAAATGACTGATCAGGACTTTATTGTAAATAAAATGAATATTTAGCATTATTTTTTCAGAATTTTTATATTTATAAATTAAAAATGGCTTCTATTTTTTTATTATTATATGTAATTTTTAAAAAAATGTATTAGTTGTTTTACCTCATGGTTATTATTAAACATTTATTTAGGAATTTCTTCAATAAAAAGAATTTTTTTTCATCTAGGTAGATATTGTTAAATTTTTATCTTGCAAAACATTTTACTTGAATGAAAAAGATAAAATGATGATACTGAGAGACATTGTTATCTATTTTTAATTGCTCGTTACTTGAACACTTATTATTTCTTGTCAATAATTTCTAATAATGGCCTCAGTTAATGTATTTTCAAACAATAGTTAATATCAATTTGTATTAGTTTTTGAGAGCTTCTAATTTTACATTTATGCTGTTAATATAATATTTTTTTAAAAAAAGTATAGATAAAATTGAGGTACTTTGGGATTATTGCTGCTGTGATGTAATCATTCGGCCATAATTATTTTAACTTTGTGAATATATTTTCATTGCTTTTGAAGTATCACATTAGGTTTAATAAATGTTATATTTAAAAAATGGTTTTGAATTCAAGTTAATTTTAAATTTTTTTATGAATATGACTTAAATAAAAGATTTGATTTAAATAAACTGAACTTTGAAAATTGCTTTTGTTTACTAAGTTTTTAATCCAAAAATCTTTTATTTATATCATATTTATAATAATTTTTTAAAATTTAGTTGAATTCAAACACTCTTTTTTAAATATAAAATTTTCTAATCTATAAAAAAAATAACAAACCTAAAAGAATAATTCTCAAATGGCCGGATGAGTATGTCACATCAGTGCTAATCCTAAAATACTAAAATTGATGTTATATGCAATTGCATACAAAATATATGTAACTAATATAATAATAATATTGAAAATGATAGCCATAATTTTAAATTATAGACTTTTTTTTAATCTGCATACTTTTAAAGGTTTTTATTTATGAGGTTTGGGTTTGCCATGCTTCCATTTGTAAAGAAGTAAATCCTTTCATCACATCATCTTTCAATCATTCAAATAGAAACAAAAAGTATCTTTTATGAAGAATTGGTAAATGAAGATCCCTTCTATTTATTTCCAACTTCTCACCTTTATATATCAAAAGCAGTTTTATTAACAAACCAATTTTTTTATTAATACTATTACAAAAGTCATTTATAAAAATTATTTTTTCTATTATCAGTATTCAAAATTAATTCATCTATTATATAGACAGAAAAATAAAAACTTTTATAAAACAACTAACATGAAAATTAGAAGGATTTAAGCAAATATTATAAAAGGATGCCAATTCAATTTTTTTTGGCAGTTTGTTTAATAATTTATATATTTTACATTACTAAAAATAAAAATATATGCACATGTACATTTACATATATATTCTGTAATTTTAATTTATTTTTAATATTATTTATGCACACCCTTGCATAGAATAAATAGAACATTTGCAATTTTATTTATTTATAATGCACACATATATAAATATCTAATTTTATTGAGTGATTGTAGATAATTGTTTAAGTATACATACATTCTAATTGTTTTTAATTACATAATACATTCTAATTGTTATTGTTAATATTACTATATTAAATAATCATTAAATAGTTTTATTGTTCAGGAGTTAATAAGAAATATGAGTACCAGACATAACAAAGCTGGTCTATGATTCAGAGACCTTGAGCTCCAAGGTCTGCTATTTACCAATGCATCAAATCATATCATATAATTTTAATGCACAAATCAGTGCATAACAGCAGAGCTTCTTCAAATTAAATCACAATTTATTATAAAATTAATGTAAATTACAATACATAATAATTAGTGCCCGAGTGCTTTCAAGAGAACTTAGCTCTCATAATCATTTCAATTATGTTTTCACACACACCCTAATACCAATAGAATTATCAACAATGCAAAAGATATAGTAACACCCAACAACATTTCTCAAGCCATCTATAATATTTCATGCCCAGAAAATAATTGTGTGGCATCATACTATGGAGAAACGAAAGCAACTCTCTCAACAAGATTGTCCCAGTACAGATATTCCTACAATAAGGCTCAAGCAGACCCGACTTGCAACTCAATATTCACAATGCATCAGAAATCAGCTGGTCATGCATGTGAACCTGACAATTCAAGAATAGTCTATAAGGAAAGAAATGATGTTAAGGGAAAGGTTAAGGAGACATGTTTTATTGCCATGGACAATAAAGCTATAAATAGGAAAGATGCATGTTATAAAATTTCTAAGAAATGGATTAATTAGATTTACATGTATAGTTCAATTAATTTACATGTATCTGCATATATTTGCATATAGCAACCTGGTTATGCTTACTCTTTATTGCCCATGATTATGAGAGCTAAGTTCTCTTGAAAGCGCTCAGGCACTAATTATTTATGTATTACACTTTACATTAATTTTATAATAAATTGTGATTTAATTTGAAGAAGCTCTGCTGTTATGCGTTGATTTGTGCATTAAAATTATATATATATATAGTAGGCAGCTGATATGTGAATATATAATATATATATATATATAGTAGGCAGCTGAGTGTGAAATAATTTACAAATCATATAATGTATTATCATTATTAAGTGCTATAATATTGATATCTGGTAGTTATATAAATAGCATTATTTCAGAATGATCTATCATCACTTTTGATTTTTTAGATTGCTTAAAAGCATTGAAATCCATCTATCTCATCCCTGATCGTCCTCATTGTCTTTCACTATTCAATTTTTTAGATGTTATACACATTTCTAATAAATTAAATTATCTCATTATATTATCAAAATAGAACAATTTCAACCTGGTCAATTAGATGACTATAAATGCAGGTTTCTGTGGAAAGCGGTTTTAATAACTTTATAAAAATTTTCAGCAAACGAATATTATAATTCATTAAAAATTTATAATGCAGGTTTAATATCATTAATTATTGTCAAAAATCATAATATGGTTGTAATTTGCTTTTGCCTTATTATCTGTATTTGATTAAAAATAGAACACATAACATACATACAATAAAAAAAACTCCTCCATTTGATTGCATCTGTAAGCTATTTACATTGTCAGTTTCTTAAATCAAGTTATATTATATTTCTTAAAAACTTGTAATACATCTTTTGCATTGTTTTAATATTATTTCATTTTTTTTCTTAAATAAAAATCATTTTTTACACAGTTTGATTCAATGATTTTACAATCTTTTATTCACTTGCAGTTTAGTTTAGTTTGATTTACAATCTTCATTAGAGTTGTTGTTACTTACATTTTTTGAATCAAACAAATTTGGTAATAGCTCTGATGAAGATCGTAGATCAATTAAAATTAAACTATAAGTTAATAAAAAATTTTGTAAGCATTGAATTCAACTGCATGAGGGGTGTATTTTTAAAGATTTTGAAAATCAAATGATATTAGTAAGTCAAATTCTAAAACACAACAATTTCATCTAAAGTGAACCAAATTATTTTTCTATTGACTCAATTTTGCATTATTTTCCATAATTTCTTAAATTAATATAATATCTAATGTCTAGGATTCATTATAAAGTCATGAATCACTTTTTCATCAAAATTACAAAACTTTTATTGCCATTTTTGATCATCAAAATAATCGTTACAGGAATGAACAAGATAATATAAATTCTAAATCACAGATTTACAAGAGACCACGTTTACTTTTATTTAGCTACAGAAAAGCTTTTAATAATTATATTCATAAAGAACACTTCAGAACTCAGCAGTAAGATACTTTACTGAGAAAGTATTCCAAAATGAACATGCAATCTTGATAATGTAAAGCAGGACTGATTGGCATATTATGAGACTAAATGTAGACACTGGATCTTTAATTATATATAAAAAAGTTAAATCTAAATCTTGCAATCAAAAAAACAATTTTTATTAATACTCAAAAAAAATTTCTAACAAAAATTTAAATTCATTGACGGAAACTGGAAAAAAAATTTTTTTTTGCTTCATGTTCATTTGGAAAATATAGCATTGATACTTTATCTAATCTTGAAGTATCTAATACAGAGTTAGTTCATAATAGTTTTTAACTTCAATTTTGCAATTGATATTCTTATGTTAGCAATTCATAAGTCCTGTGGTTTTATTCTATACAAAAAAAAAAATCATTCATAAAATTGATAAAATACAAAATAAAATCATGGCTGACTTTTTCAAATTGAAAAATGCTTTATGGCTTTCAGTATTTAATATCTGGAGAAAGCAAAGCAAACTCAAAAGTCTTTTTAAAGTAAGTAATGTTTAAACTTTAATTTTTTTTCTATAATACATTATTATATTATGAAAAAAAAAAAAGACTGAACACTATTAAAAATAAATAATCAAACTTTAGGCACAGGAAGTCATGGAATAGACCCATAGTCCAAGAAAATTGGACTTTAGAGTTTACCATTCCAATGCTATATTATTGTGGGGCAAAAATAATTGAATAAGTTTATTACTCAGCATTTTATAAAAAGTTTAAACACTTAAATAATAGAGTAGATCCAAGATCCATAAATCTTAAGTTCCAGATTCTGTCATTCTTCCATTGTATTAATCATGCAGGACCCTAAATATTACTTATCTATATAAAAATTGATGTTGAATCATGCACCCAAATACATGTATGAATAAATTATCACTTGAAATGTAAAACATTGGCCATCCTGATGTAAAGCGTTTATTACAATTTATAATATAGCTCTAATACTGTTATGTGTATGGTAAACTATCACTGATAATGATGATCAAGTATTATTTCCTTACATTATCCAAATGTATAGTTTTCCCAACATATCTTACGGCAGTAAATCTAATAGAAAAATATACAAAATATATATATTTATTAAATAATCTGCTATTAACAAATAAATGATTTCAAAAAATTGTATTAATGGCATTTTAACTGCCAAATAAAATGTGCTAGTCAAGAATTGTTAGGCGAGAGGTCATCGCAGCTGCTTTGCAAGCAAGTAGTTGGTTGCAGACGGTTGTGGGTTCGCATTCCACCCGATGCTATGACATATGAAAAAAAATAAAATAAAATGTGCTAAATTTTTACAGCCATTGTTATTATTTTTAACGTAGTATATGGAAATAATTGATGATAGATTTCTCTCACAGTTTAAAATGGTGTTATGCTATTCATGTGGCTGTAGTCCATTGTTGCCATTCTATATCACTATTCACTATAGAATAAGACATGAAGGAAAAAATAACAATAAAAGTACAAGTCCTGCTTATTAAAAAAAAAAAAAAAATAGAAAGGAGAAGATAAAAAGTTGATATAGATTTGAATATGAGGCCAAAAATGCAGTTATAAGTAATTATTAAATTGCTACTAATCTCTCTTATATAATCTTATATCACTCATTATAATCTCTGGGATATGTTTTTTTAAAATATAACATTAAAAATTGGTAGTGCTAGACCAAATTATATTTAAAAAGCCACAAATAATAGTTCCAATTACAGAAATGATGATTACTGTTATCACTTGATCATAAAGCCCACTTGTCCTTTTATTCCTTCCCAACATACCATTTGCATAGTCTTCGTCTATTATCACATTTTTTTAATTTGTTAAAAACATTTCTCAATTGGATTCTTTGATACCCCTCGCCACTTGCTAAAAGAGTTTCTGCATATTGCAACTTTACATTCTTTATCACTCAACGTCAATGGGTAATTCATGTTCATAATTAACTTTTTTTCCACTGCTATCAGCATTTTCATATCTATTTATAGAATCTGATAATCATTTAAATTGAAAGTTGTTTTATTCTCTTACACCAAAATCAAATATATAAAGATGTTTTTTTTAAAAAAAATAATAATAATAATTTAATTATATTTATCATGTATATTTAATATATATGCTGCTATTTTTTTATGATTTATGTACTTTTCTGCTTTATTTTGAGTTATTAAAAAAACATTTATTATATTTTCTATAAGTACTTTGAATTTTTTTGTTTACTAGACCGTCATCAGATATATTTATATTTACAAAATTTTAGTTCTATACACAATAATATATTTCATTTCTTATAAATCATTTTTCAGTAAATTATACATAAATTTTTAAAATGGTAAGTGATTTGATATTAAATTGTATGCCAACAAGTTGTCTCTTATTTCGATTTATTTATCAAACGATTAATACTAATATATATAGACAGAGATTTTGAATGCTTTCTCTTGTGGCATTTATTGAAAAAGCTTGTTTAGAGCTATTAGCACGCTCATTATATTATATATATTGCATAGAACAAATATAAACGCAGGAAAATAATGAATATATTAACATTTTAATATTAATTCTCATCAAATATTATTAAAAAAATATGCCTATTTCCATACATGTGTAATTTAATTTAAAATCTAAATTCAAATCTTGTTCTATGCAATATGTGTGTGTAAAACTAAAAGTTTATATATATATATTTAGTTGTATTAATGAACTAATATATATATAAAATTGAAATACTGTATTGATGTTTATACAAAATATAATTCAGTAAATAAATATAAATCAGAAAAAAAAAAAATCAATGATGTCATACATGGCTTCAATTATATACTATCCAAAAAAAAAAAAAAAATGTAAACAAACAAAAATATAAATAAAAAACATTAAAATTTGCAAACTTAATATATTTTATGATACTCAAAGAGCCATTTTCCATTCCTGAATGCCATATATGTCATGTTTTTAAAAAAAGTTAAATTGTGCCAGCAGCTGCTCTTCTGGCTTAGACCTTCATAAACAGTCATATGCATTAATAAAATTTCTTCTGTTTATATAGAAAATGCATACATGTTTTTCTTCATTTATTATTCATTTTGGATTTGATGTGCATTATTTCATGTAATAAAATATTATTTAAGTGTAATGCTAAAAGTTTTACAAAATTTCACAACATACTTAAAATTAATATGGACTTAAAAACATTATTAAAACAATTAGAGATCATAATTCTTGATAACGAGGCTAGTCTATTATGTTTCTATAAGAGAAAGGTTATTAAAAAAAAGAATATTACCTACAGCAATTGACATAAAAGTCAGATATATGAAAAATATATGAAACTGTGTGCCCTTAATTTATAATTAATAACTATATTTTTATTATTTTTTAAAAATTTTGTTTATACTATAATTTTAATTTATATATGCATATTATACACATAAAAATATCTATATTATTTATGTGTGCATATTCAAAAGTATTGTACACTTGCAGTTCGAGAAACAATATGTATTTATTCTAATATTCTAATCAAAGTTTATCAACAAAACACGGGCTAATGGGTGTGACATACCATGTATGCAAGGGTGGGTGGGCTTGAAATAAAATATAGCATTCCACTATATATCCATCATAACAATTACACAGAAATAGAAAAAATTTATATAATAGAAAATTGAAAAGACATTATTTAAAAAAACCCAGTTAATTAAATATATATAATTATGCATCACTAAATAAAATGCAGTAAATAGTAAAATTTAAAACATCAACAATATATTAATGCAACATTCTCTACTATAAAAATAATTCCTTTAGCAGATGAAAAATGTATACAATTTCATCTGTTGTTCAAGATCTTATATGGATAGTAGATTAGGACAAATATAAAATCAATGGAGACATTTATTGTTGTCTCAATTGGCTTGTATACATAGGTTCCTCAGAAAACACGCGCAAACGAAATTGCGCAAAAATAGACGTAACTTACCTGAAAAAGGGGGGGGATACGGACTGTGATTTTTCAAAACTCGCATAAATGCAAAGCACCAATGTAAAATTACTTTAAAATTCGCGCAAAAAAAAAATAAGGAAATAAAATATGACTAATAAAAAATTTCAAATTTGAAAAAAATTGATACAAGACAAATTTTTTTTAATTATAATATTTAATTTTATTCAAAATAATATATTTTTATGCATAATTTACAGTACGGTAATTTATATTTTTTTATACACGTTTTAATTATTATCGCTATTTGCCCCAAAACAAGTTTGTTTGCAAACTAGTAAAAAATCAGATTCTCATGTGATGTGATGTATTTGGCTTCTCCTTAAACGAAGTCAAGAATATCTCAGCAATATTCTCACAAGAGGAAATACAACTAGCACCAAGTTCACTCTCATGTTGTGTTAATAGTTTTCTGTTGACGATGATTTTATTAATTGTTTATGAACTTAGACTTATGATAATAAAAAGACATTTATTCACCACTGCTGGGAAAAATTTAATTAAAACTAATAACTAAAAATTAAATTCTTATTTTTGCCTTTAATTTTAAATTCCGTTTAAAAATCAAATTTCGTTTTACATCACATTAATTTCAAGTCGCCCGTAAGTAATTTTTAAATTGTTAATTACAATTAAAAATCAGATTTTAATCACTTCCAAATACAAGATCTTGTGTTTAGAAGTGAGAGTATTCATTTATAGTTTAAATATCCACAAAGTGCATTAGCTTTATGGCTGATTATTAATATTACAGTTTATAAACTTAGTGCTATATAAAATAAATATTTCATTAATATAATATTTGATATTTACATTTTTTTTGCCATAAATGATTGCTTTGAGGAATTTTATTTATCAATTCGCATTCAACTTCAGTTCAATATTTAATTTATTATTTTTTTTTCTTTTAACATACTTATTGTCAGCAATTATTTTCTTTTGGATTACATGGATAACTTTTTGAATTGCTGTATTTGTTAAAATGTTATTGATTTTCATACTTTTTTTAAAATTCCTCACCATAAATTAGTTTCTACATAAATTAAGAAAAAATACCTATTCATTCTGTTTTGATTTAATTGCTAAATTTATTATTTTCATATTTTATTTTATTATACTTGTTACTGTTGAAACAGTAAGGTCTGCTTTGCAGATCTTCGTTTCACCTTTTCTCACCTACTTCCTACCCTCATACCTTAGTTTGAACCCCAATCTATCGTAGTGTGTCTGCAATACACTTATATACCGAAAATCCTGCCTAATTTTAAACCACGAGCACAATGCTCATATTATATATATAACTTATTCCCAAATAAAATAAAATATTATGAATTATTTATTTGTTCACATAATTTACATTTATTTAAAAGTAGGTTATATAAGTTGTAATTGCGCACACACTATGATATGCATTTTAAAACATATCAAAATTATAAATTATTAAAGTTATTTTGTTTGAATCTATTTACAAATATATTACTGTCATAATATATTTTGATTTAAAATAAAATTTATTTAGTAAATATTCGTTTAATAAATACATTCAAATATTGCAATTTAAAAAGTAAAATCATTTTCGTTTAATCTAATAAAAGTCATTCCAAATATTTCTTTTAAAATAAATGAGGGACAATAGTTTAATTAGTTAATATTATATAAGTTTATCTAAAAACAGCAGATGTCCACTTAAGGTTTTCTTTAATTAATAAAAGTAATTTTTAATTAAATCTAGTTTGTAATTCGAATGTCTACAGGGAAAGTAACAAAAGAAATTAATTAATGTTGAATTCCTTTAGACATTCAGATGATTACAGCTGATAAGTCCGATATATTTTGTAATGCTCCAGGGCAGTTCTATTGTTAACATCTACTATAAAAAGAAGGGTTTTCTTTTGTTCTCCAGTTGTCTTCTAATGTTTCTAAGAGAAATCATTCTGAGTTCTATTCTAATAATTTGCTAACCTTGACATGACAGAGTAGAGTGCAAGAAGGCTATTTCTCTCCAAAATGGTCATATGCTGCCATAGACCATCGGAAGTTATCACACAAGGAACCCCGCAACTGCTGCCGCTGCCAAAAATATAAACATTTCCAGATTTTGCTGCTGAATTATAAAACCTGCCGAACATCTACCTGAAAATGCTTCTCCAGAGGTAACCCTTAATTAACCCAAGAGCTCTTGTGATAACTAACATGCTATAGCTATTTAAAATTGTTTTTCTTATATTTCACATAACTTCATTATGTATTTCTTTAACGTGTTTAAATATACTCAACATTTTGCTCCCTATCCTTGGGTTAATATTTTCTATTGATTAAGCTTTCTGCTATTTTATTATGATAATGTGTCAGAATCGTCTTTGACCGAGTGAATTATTCCTTTTGTTGAAACTAAGACGCGGCTATAAAGGCATATTTTAAATTTCTAAATAATTTCCAATTTTTATTATCTTGCAAATCACTCGTTCGAGGGCGATTCTTTTCTTTAATATATCATATAATCACATAGTTTAAAATCTACATGTTATTGATTTTAATCTAATATGAGAGTATGTGTGAGGTCAATGATTAAATGTGTCCCCTAATGCATGATTGCGTATAGAAATCTATACTTACTTTTCAAACCCGCAAGCATGCATTTTCATATTTTAATTACCGTGTTCTACTTTAATTACAAAGTACATCATTGATGTCGAGAATGTGTGGACCCTTTTAAATGAATTTCTGGGAATTTGATTGGGCATTTCTCTTAATCCAAGTAAAACCCATTCAGTATGTTTTATATACACTAGTCTCCTATTGCTAGTAAGTGAATTGGTTGTTGAGACCGCTTTGTTTTATTTTTCCAAGGATTCTTTACACGGCCAAAGTCTGTTTTTTTTGCGATTTCCAGGCAGAGTATGTCCACAAATGACACACCTGGGAATTAAACACAATCGTCACCCAGTTGCTAAGTTTCGGCTGTTCATAAAATACTTTCCTACGGGTTAGTGGCAAGATGCCCTCCGTAATCATTCCAAATATTCCATTATTGTTTTATTTTTATATTTATTTTACAAAGCATCCGTGACTTAAACGTGTCACACCCTCCAACTTTAATAAATTCATTATCAGCAATACTGACCTCCCATTGCAACTCTATTATTATTATTCTCAAATAAATGCTTTGATCACATTCCCACTTTGTTGCTTAGTAAGCTTTTGTCTGTGCTATTCTTGAAATCAATAAATATTTTAGAACACTTAATTTTCCAATATTTTCTTAAACTTGTATAATTGCTTAAAGCACCTCGCACATGTTCCTATTTCATCAAGCACATTATCGTTATGCTATTAACCTGAGGAATAGAATATATCACTTTGCTTTAAAACCTTTTTGTCATTTATTGAAATATAATGCCCACAATTATTTAATACGCATCCCTGTCTCATATAAGCAGACAGTGGCGTTATATCTATAATTTATATAAATAAATTTTGTGAAATTATTTAAAACTAAATTTGATCTCTTATTTTATTTGATTCCTATCACTGTCTCGGTCTATATATATATTTTCTGCATTTCTTTTGTAAATCCATAGACGTTTATTAGCCACCCAAGCTTCTTTTAGTATAGAGTCTTTTGTTTCTCCCTGACCACCAGGCACCAGTCAAAGGTTATACTAGTAGTGGCATCAGATGCGTTATCACATAGATGGCGCTGTGAAATTTGGACTTTAGATTCGAACTTAGTATATCTAGAAGGCAACCCCTCCTAGAATGTTCAGTTTCGTGTCTGGGGTTTGAATTCTGCAGTGTGTTAGCAAGATAGACGATTCTGACTGTTACACTGTGTACTAATTTAAGGAATTTAATTTTTTGTAGATTTGCATTTGGTCTCATACCAATTCATTTTGTATTGCTTTGACTGCTATAAATATTTTTATACTTTTATTTAATAAACTTAATAATAAATATATGTATTTTATTTCTTTGTTAAATAAATTATTTTTATGCATTCATTTAGTACACTTCTTACACTGAATTCAATAAAAAACATGAACACCTATTTCTTATTGATTAGTTTTTCATTAGTCATTGGTATATGTTATGTAGCTTCATCTGGTAAGTAGATTACAAACTCTAATAGTAACTATGAAACTTACAAATTTATAAATTTCATTCACATGTCCACCTATATGAGATAGTGGCATAAATCATCTTTCAGTTAGTCTTTTTTTTTTTACCTGATACATTTAACTTACACATTTGCTGGTTATATGATTGCCTTTTCTGTCAATTTTTTTTTTTTCGTAATTACATTATTCCATTTCTTTGGTAATTATTTTTGTTAATATCTTAATGTTTTCAAGGCAACCTCCTTTTATTAATAAAGGTGGAAATACACTTTTATTTATGGTCTCATATGTTTATATGGACACTAAAGATTGTGACTTGACCACAAAGAGTGAAATTATTCATACAAAGAAGTTAAAGTAAATTTCATTAAACAATTAAATATAACCTGTTCTAAATGCAGACTAACAAATAATCAATTAAAACATTTAAACTGCAATTATAACTTTCAACTTGCACTCCAATAATATATGACTTAATTAATAAAGCTAATAACATTTAAGGCTAGATAGGATTATAAATGTAAATTCATTGAAAGCAATCAATATTTAGACAATATATACAATCATTAAAAACCAGTTAACACTTAGATAAGCCCAATATCAATAACAATCAACAAACTCAATCTGTTGTCAAGCCAATCTCCTTTTAACAATGTTAAACATGTATGGTATATAAGATTTATTATTTTCCATGAGAGCTTTGGAATCAAATGCAGTGGACACGAAAGATTACCTATAGATATATAACTTGATTTCATTATAGTCAATTTAAGACCTATATTATAATCCATTATGTGTGTGTAGAAACCTTTAAAGGAAAACTTTTATTCTTATGAAATAATATCAGTATTTTTTTGATTATCAGAAATTTTATCAGGTTCTTTTTTTTTTTTGAATGAAATAATTTCATATCATTATCTTGTGATAAATTTGATTTTTAATAATGATAATTAAATTTTTGAATTGAGAGACAGTTGAATAACTAAGAATGATAAATTATATTTTAAAAACTGTTGAAAGTCAAAACAAAGCTTCACAATGTATACATTCAAATATCACAATACCCTGAACTTTTTTAATACAATTTATGGTGTTCAGTGTCAAATTGAGACTACTGTAATCGAAACCACAATAATCAGGGATTTTTGTAAAAACACACACAAATGTACATTTATATGTATATAAACATATATAATGACTTAATTAAAAAACTTCATAATACAGAAGGAGCACGTTCATTTATTATATCCATAATTTGGGTTTGATTCTGAGTGAATAAACGAGATTTTTTTCAAAAGGTTTAGAATTTTTTGCAAGTAATTTGTTTGTGGCCAGCCCACCTAGTGAGTGAATATATAGCTATTCTTAATTAGAAGATAATACAAAGATGGTAAACTGCTCAAATCTTCATTACTCAGGAACTGGCAAGTCTAATGAATACTGCCTTCTTCATTGTTTCACTATAAGAGATTGTTGGAGAGTTATTCGCCTTACAGTGGATTCTTTATAAAAAGACCGTTTTATCTTACTGACTTGATTGCTTACATAATTTATACATTCTATCTCGGGATCCTAATTATTTTCATTTTGACTTTATTTCTAATTTAAGATATTTCTACTTATTCATTCAATTGTTTTCAGTTCAAAAAATTTAGTTAATATGAATTAAAAATGAATCTTATCAACAAGTTAAAAATATTAAATATTTCATTCAAAAAAAAAAAACGGATAAAATTTCAATGATTAAAAATTATTGATAGTAATAGACAAAAATAAATGTTTACTTTTAAAGATTACTGATATAATTTTTATCAAGTTACTATTTTTAGCAAGTCTCTGCATGTGATTTAAGACCTTAGATTAGATTTTTCTTTAATGAGTGCGCGTATGTAAATGTATATGTATATTGATACATTTAAAAAAAAAATTTTCTTACTTTTAAACTTTTAAAATAAGTTAACAAAAAACAATTCATTAAAATCGGTATTCAATTTATTAAAATGGTGTAAAAAGATTTTTAGATTTTTTTTTTTTTAAATTTAGATCCAGCATGGTTTTGTGCAGTAATGTGGTGGGAACGTCACTTCCGGTGTTTGAATATCATATAGTTTCTTGAGTGACATATCTCTCAAATACTTAACGTACTTTTCAAATTTAGAGAAATATTTATTAGTTAGATTGTTTTGATACTGTAATAAATAGAATTATTTGTATTCATTAGGTAGATATAAAACCAAGCCAAATGCACATTCAAAATTAAATCACTAGTCAATATCAAATTAAAAATTCACAACTAATGATTTTCCTGCTAAGACATTTTCAAATATAAAACATTTATATCAAACTAACTTTTTGTTAGCAAGGAAACCATTGGTAATGAAATTTTTATTTGATGTTAGCTAATGATTTAATTTTAAATTGATATATTTGGCATTCTTTGTTATATTGAATAGTTTAGCTTTGGCACTATTTTGATCATTAATCAACTGCAGTGGAACTATAATATATATCTGCTCTATACTTTGTTCTAAACCTCCTTGTGTACCTGGTGTTTTGTTGCTAAATTTTTATTACAATAAAATACACATTGTTTATTGAATTGCATATACACACACGTGTATATATAATATAGATTCATTTCCATATGTATACAAATTAAAATAATATAAACATATTTCAAAAATAATAATATAGTTATTAATAATAAACTGAGAGGGCACATTTACATATATATAATGTGTGTGTGTTCCCTCATTTCCATTCTTTCAAAAGATAAAAATAAAAACACTAAATTGTATTTTTATTTTTTAAAATAAAATGAACTGTGAATGCCAGACTTTTATCATAATTAAATATGTTCTGGGTAATATCCTCTTTCATAAGTCTTTAGCAATTTCATTATCAGCTAATTATGGCATTTCTAGTGGTTTTGATATTTTTAAGTCTGTTTCAGATTTAAAATTTGTGTAGTCTTCCCTACTTGCTGTTATTCCAGATTATCATCTAAAGTTATCAAATTTTAAACTTTCGAATACAATATTAGAATGATTTACAGTTCTTTTTTTTATTGCTTAAGAAAGATACTTAATGAATTTTATTAAATTTTGTTAAAGTTTTAACTTTATATTTAGATATTTTATTTTGCAAAATATTGTATATATCAATAAAATATATGTGCTTTCATTTGCTCCAAGGTAGAAAAATAGCTATTGCTATGTCATAAAATTGATTAAATTTATGAATTTTAATATTTTTCCTTTTTGTTTATTTTTTGGAGGCGGGGGTAGCATATAATTAAAATAATGTATATCATGGCTTCCCTGTGTTCACTACAACAATTTTTTTTAAAAGTTTCAAATTTAAAAAAAAAAAAAATCTACCATTTTTTAAAATAGTAATTATTTTGTAAGAGTAATGACATCAGATATAATGAGCTCATGAAAGCAATATAATCAGAAAATAAAATAGACCTGGGTCTTGTTTTATGCAGTAGATAGGTCCGCAGAAAACCCACATTAAAAAAATCACACAAAAATAGACTTAACTTACCTTGAAAAATGGGGGATAGTTTTTGTAATTTTCAGAAATCGCATAAAAGCAAAGCAACAAGGAAAAATTACTTTAAAATTTGCATTAAAAAAATAAGGAAATAAAGTATGACTAATAAAAAATTTCAAATATTTGAAAAAAATTAATACAAGACAAACTTTTACTTTTTTTTATTAACTATAGTATTTAATTTTACATTTTTTCATACATATTTTAATCATTACTGCTATTTGACAATATGCATTCATTTGTGAACTGGTAAGAAATCAGATTCATCACAAAAGGAAGTCCACCTAGCACCACTTTCAGTCTTGTGCTGTGTAATGGTTTTCTGTCAACAATGAAATCGGTGATTAAACTTTGAGATGATGATTTTACTAATTATTTATAAAGCTCATGATATCCAGGCATATAACTATTTAACTGTTGGAATTTAAGAGATTGTTCATTGCAAGAAATTCTCTCAGATTTCAGCATTTTCTGACATTTCTCTTTGTCTCACACATCAATGTAAAATCTATGATTAACTGATTTATACTTATCAGAAAATAATAAATTTGTCTTTTTTTGTTTACTACTGAAATAAATTTTAAATGTTCACATTTTGTTTCTATATTAAAAAAATAAGATCACAATGAAAACAAAAAGATTATACATTATCATTAGAAAGATTATTTTCAGTTAACAAAATGAATAAAATCTTTGTTCATTTCAACAAAAATTTTATTAACAATAAATAGTGATTACATACTAATAAAGGATAGATAAATGAATAAATTGTACAATAATATGATTGTATAATGTTCTATTTGTTATCTGGCTAGATTTTGTTATGAGAGTACAATTGTTATACTCTTATGTGGTTAGGTATAGTGATGAGATTCTAATAACTTGATTAATGGAATAAGCATTTTTTATATAAACATGAATATTTTCTTTTAGAATTTCCTATTCTATAATGCTGGGTAGGTGGGAGTTGATAATCAGGAAAAGGAAAGAGCAGTTAAAGACCAGGTGTCATCAAAGACTTTACTGGAGGCCAGGAGCTGGTCACGTTTCTTGATTTTTTTGAGCGTTTGATAAAACAATGGTATGATTTGTGGCGGGGGTAATTCCATGAGAGTTTTGCATCTCACTATCCATATGGAATAAAGGACAAAGGTAGAAAGCCTTATTATTGAAAAAAACCCATTATGAATGTCATTTTCAAGTGAGAAAATCATATCAGGTCTTATGTTGGAATTGATTATAATTATATCTTTCAGTGTTTTAAGTCTTGGGCACCGGTGTATAATATGGCCTATGGTTTCATCTTCACGAGCACACAGACCACATATAGGGTCAATGCTGGTAAAACCTCTTCGGTGATAAAGGAACCAATTCGTGGGAAGCGCATTAAGATTTATTTTAATGATGAAGTCAAGGAATTTGGGTTCCAGACTCCATCTTTTAAAGTGTGAAATGAGTCTTTGGTTGGTTACTTTTAGGCTGGTTTTTATGGGTTGTTGATTATAGTTGATTATATTGTATGCTTCCCATAAGGTGATTTTTTTGTTAAGGTTAAAGGGCATTATTGGGTTATAAAGTTGTAGGTGGTCTATTAGGGAGGCTATCCATGAACTGGCAGAGGGCGGAGGACGATCTGTCGGTGTAATTTTTTTAATAATGTTGGAGTATCCACAGGAGAGGATCAGATTATGTAGAGTGTTGTGGGTTTTCTGTAAAATTATTGCTTGTATTGAGTGGAATGACAGTCCATTGAACCTGCATGGTCGTTGGATGCCTCGCAAGCTAATAGCAACTGTCCTTCCTCTCCAAAGAAGTTTGGTACATAATTGGTTGATTTTATTTTGAAACTGTTTAGACATTTTTACAAATGGAAGGTAATATGAGATTTTTAAGACATTATGATCATGTTGAGGAGGCCAACCTTTCCATATAATGAAAGGTATACTCTAGAGAGTGATGTGGTGATGGCTTCAGTTGAATGGAGGATTGCATCTTGAATCTCTCTTGCCATTGCAGTTGGTGTTTTGAAGATTGGGAAACCTAGGTATCTTTGGGGTTTTGCAGAAAAGGGAGAGTTAATTTGTTTACCAGACATAATCTTCCAGATGGAAGATTTGTTAAAGTTTATTTGTAGGCCAAGTTTCGCTGTATTTCTGTTTAAGATGTTCATGAGATGGGGAAGGTATTTAATGGTGGGAAGAACAACCATGATGTCATCTATATATGCAAATACATTGAAGTTTTTATTGAGAGAGGGAAGGAAAATTCCAGGGAGGTTTTTTTCTATATCCATCAGAAGAGGGTTGATGTATGCTGTGAAGAAAAGGGCACTGAGTGGAGATCCTTGAGGGATCGACTTGTATGGCTTGAAGCCTGGTGTGATCTTGCCATCAAGAGAGAGAAAAATCTCTGTTGTTGAGCAGATTGCTGATCATCTGAACAATCCCGGCTGGAATGTCGCATTCCGACAGAATATCCAGAAGGATATTTATCTGGACTGAATCAAATGCTGCCGCAACATCCAGCTGGACAGCAATAGGTTTTGATTTACGATGTCCTCTGATGTAATTGAATAGTGCAGTTACATTGGACATAGCATGCGAGGTTGATGATCCCTTTTTTCCGTATTGGTTTGACGAGATATGGCTAAGGATTTGAGTTTGGATTTGATCTTTAATGACTGACTCAATTATCTTGATAAGCAATGGGGTCATGGAAATTGGCTGGATATTGTTAATGTCATTTAGTGGTTTTGCTTTTTTAATAAAAGGCACGAGTGCCACTGGGTAAAGATCTGTTATGTTTCTGTTGCCGGAGGCTAGGTGATCAATCATTTTTTTAATAATTGGCACAGTGAATTGACTGAGGTGTTTGAGAAGGAAATTTGGGATGCCATAAAGGCCAGGATGAACGCCATCAGGGAGAGATTGTTATCTTCTTTTTGATTTGGATTTCTGTGATGCCATGTTCACCGGGGTCACCAGCATCCAACCAGCTGTTTATAGGAGGAGCTCCATCTTTTTGCATTAATTGGCAGAATTGTTTGCTGATGTGCTGCATCATTGGAAAGCCAACGAGATTGGTTCCATTAGAATTAATGGATAAGGGAGTGATTTGTTTTCTATTGTACCCCAGTGCCCATCTAAGGTAGTCTCTCGTCCAGCAGTGTTGTTGTGCTAAGAAACATTTGGCTCTTCTGATGGATATATATTCTGTAAGGGACTTTTGCTTGATTTTGTAGAGATTTTTAAGGAAGATGATTTTTTCTGTATTTGTGAAATTTTGCTGTAAAGCTTTAAGTTGTATATTAATGTCTGTTAGATCATTTAGAAGGCCATTAGGTCCTTTGATTTTCCTGGTGTGGTGATTTAATATGGATTGTAGTATTCCGATGAAGGAAAACCAGCCCTCCTCAGCAGGAAGGGAAAGGATGTTTATTTTCTGGAAAAGGATGTATGCCTCAGATACTATCGCTTCGGTCATATTTGATTGGGTGATCATGCGCATGGTTTTACCAGGTCCATCAATAGGTGCAGGGATTGAAATAGGTGTAAGTTGTAAGATTAGAGCCATATGATCAGAGAAAGCAACAGGGGCCAAGGCTGCATCAAGGTTGAAATGGAGGTCTGGGGTGTAGTAAACCAAATCAATCAGGGACTTTTTAGTTTTAGTATAGAAAGAGTAGGCTTTGGGAGGGAAGAAGCCCTCTCCACACATTAATCTGCGATTTATTAGATGCAAAAATCTCTTGTTGAAGTCATTGTATGTGGTGTTAAAGTCTCCCAGAAGAATAGTAGGGGAGGCTCTGTTAGCGTTGATGGCATTTAGGATGTGGATTATTTTTAGATATTGAGAGGTGTCTTTGGCTGTATATATATATAAGCTATGATGATCGGATAACCCCAATAGTCTATTTCTATGATAATAATATTGGCATCTAGGAATAGAATGCTAAAACTGTTTGGTGGTGTTGACTTGCTGAGCAGAATACCGACTCCACCTGAAGCAGAATGGCCTATGGAAAATCTAGTAAATCCGAGAGTTGAGAGAAGAGATAGTATTTTATGATCGGTCTTATGGTGATATTTAGTTTCACCCATAAGAAGTATATGAGGGGAGCAGAGCGAGAGCCAGTTTTTAATAGCTAGAACTCTATCAATTGACTTGATGCCGCGAATGTTAATGCCAGCACTTTTGCAGAACATGATGGATTAATCCAAACCGTCCTCAGCAAAGTGTACCAAGTCAATGTGGGACATCTCCATGTTAATGAGGTCTGATGTTGTTTGGCAATCAGAGTCTTGTTATTGAATTTGTGGATGGATTGGTGATGTAGTTGTTGGTTGAGGAAACGCATCCATGAAGTCTTCGGTGTCTGATGAAGTAGTGTAATCTGTCTGAGATTCGTCAGAAGGATCAATGGTATCAATGGTTGTAGGATCCATGGTTTTCCTCTTTTTCTATGGATTTGCGAGGCTTTGTGCTTGATATATCTGAAATTTGTTTGTTAGAGGGTGGAGGTGAGTAATGTATCAGATGGGCGCTATCATCATCAGAGCTTGATTTATCTGAACGAATTGATTTTCTTTTAATTTTCTTATTTGTATTTTGTGTATTTGTTGTGTCGGTTTTTTGAGGGTTTTTAAAAAGTGTTTTTTTATTGTTATAGGAATTTGTTTTAAATTTTAGACCTGAGTCATTTTCAGTTTGCTGTAACTGTTGGGAAACATTAACTATGCTGACTTTCGGGTTGTGTGTTTGACAAGTCTTTTTATCTGGATGGTTAATTATTGCAGGAGTTGAAGAATTGAGGACAGTTTGTGGATCACTTTGTTTAGGTTTACTGGACTTAACTGACCCACATGAAGATGTATCAATGGTTTTAGACTGGGTGGGAGTTGTTATGGATGGATTGTTTTGAAATTTTTTGAGTGTATTTTCTTCATCGCTTGTATTTTCCTTGCTCTCGTCAGGTGGTTTGGTCATATTGCCTTCTTTTGTATCAAGAGTTTGGCCTAGTATTGTTTCTCGGGGATTAGTATAATATGTATCGTATGTAAGATCTTAAGTCTTATCGGTTTGAGTGATTGGTTTAGGCGCAGTATATGTAATTGCTTGGATCTCTGATTCACTACTATTAGTGTAGAGGTTGTCGTTTGTTCTTTCTTGAATATTTTCACTTTGAAAGATAGGTTTGGATGTGAAAGGGTTTGTTGGAGGATTTATTTGAATCAGGTTGTCTGGGTTTGTGAGGTTGCTGATTGAATTAGGCCCCTGTGGTGATTGTCTATTTAAGGATGTGAAAGCCGTGTTAGTAGGTCTACCAGGACATCTGTGAACTTTATTCTTTTTAATACCACAGTGTGTACATATTCTTGCTGCACAATCTTTAATGAGGTGTGTTCTTTTGAAGGCAGAAGAAACATTGTGGATGAACTCCCCTGAAAGTCAAAACCATAGGAGAGCCTCTTGCAGTAATAATAGTGGGTATGTCAGTGGGTATAATGTTTTTCTTCAATGTAAGTGTGAAGATAACTGTATTGGACAGGATTTGATCTTCGCAGTGAGGGTTTAATAGGTGTTTAAATTTTCTAACTGAACCATAATTAATAAGGATGTCTTGTAGTTCTTGTTCTTTCAAGTGGGCAAGGCAGTTTTGGATTCTGCCGGATAGTGTAACAGGATGGTTCATATCTATGGAGCATAGTATAAAATTTCCTAAAGATCTGTATTTATTTTTAAAGTTCATACAGTCCGCCCACGTTTTAAACTCAATGATAACATAGCGGTCATTGGGATGATTAAGAATCATATGAATGCCTCTGCCTAATTGTTTTTGATTGATTAGACTGTATAGCTGTTCTAGAGGGAACTTATATAGAGCACATTGTTGATTTGTTATGGCTAAGATTAACGACTTATCGCTGTAGTAGTTAGCAAACGATTTATATAGGCTATTGGGAATCGTTTTGTTGAACTCATTATTTATTTTTAGGAACATGTCGTCATTAAGTTCGTTTATATTAAATGAGACATTTTCCAAAGTGCTTGAATCTTGTTCTATGTCTAGTTCTGAGATATTCAAATATAGTTCATTGAAATTATCGGCCTTAATATTTTCGGAGATGCTCTCAGAATTTTTAGACCTTACGATATTTGCGTACATAGAGGAATTTTTCAATATTGGTATTGAAGAAATTGGATTAGATTGTAAGTTGGCTGAAGTAGCAATGGATTGTTCTGCGCTATAATCTTTGTTTGTTCTGGAATGTGATTTATCGGTTTTAAAATTTATTTCTTCTTTTTGATTTTTAAATTTACTGTTGACAAACTGTAATGTGACAGCACTGGTTTTGTCGACCTCTGGTGGAAAAGTTTTTACTTTAAAAAATTCGCCGAAATCATCTTGTCGGTAATTTTGTCTATTATTATCAGATATGGTTTCCAGGGTATTATTGGGCAAAGGAAATTGCTCATTAGAGTCTTCTGAGGGTGCGTAAAGTCTTCGGAGAGGTGATGATTGGTTTTTGCTTGAATTTTTAAGAATTTCAATAGTTTCGCTTGATGAGATATTAATGCTATTACTTATATTAGGGGTAAGTTGAATATTTTCTAAACTTTTGTTGATATTTGTGATGCTGTTTTCTTTTGAAATATTGGTTTGTGGGTTTTTATTTGTTGTAGAAGTTATTTTGGATGAATTTAGATTAGATCTAAGACTATAAAATTTACGACCGATGACTGCATTGCTAGATTGAATGCTGAGATCGGGGCTAACCTTAATTTGCGAGTTATCGATTATATTATCACTTTCCATAATATATAATGATTAAAACTGACTTACCTTGAATAAGAAATGTAAAGGTAAGGGGACAATCGTCCCTATCTTCCTGAAATTGAATCACTAAGGGACGCTTTTTGTAAGACCAGTTGCAAAGATGGCTGCCAAAAGCGGAAGTTTATAAAATCTTTGTTATTTATTTTAAAAATCTAAAAGATTATCTAACAAAATACATTTTAAAAGTTTAAAATTTTTGAATATTTATTGCGATATTTTTATACATAAGTATAAATCTATTATTATTATTTACTCATTAGTATAAATAGGTTATTTATATAAAAGCTAAGATACTACATACAGCTTCAGGCCATATTCACATTAGCTGCTAATATAATGTTATATTTTTGAAAAAAAGAAGTATTTCAAGTCAAAATAAGTTATTAATAATTTAAATTTCTTGATATCTAATAAATATAATGAAATATGTACTTCTTTATTGCATAAAAGAAAACCTGCATAAATAGATATTAAGAAGAAACAAATCACATAACTTCAAAATCGCATTAAAATAATCCGCATAAAACGAGACCTAGATGTAATGACATTCATGTCCTCCTCAAAGTCCAATTATAATACAAAGTTTATTCATTATATATAATTGTGTTTTGATTATACAATATTGTATTGTATATTGTATAATAATAAAATACAAATAAAATAATTAGATATGATTACTGTACTTATGATTATATGCTTAACTAATTTTTATCTAATGTCTTATCAAGACAGCTATACCAGGGGTTGGCAACTTTTTTCATTAGTGGGCCGAATAAAATTTTTGTATCATAATGCAGCCTGGAATAGATTGAACAATTAACAAAAAAAAAAAAACTCAAAACCTAAAAAATGTTATATTACTTGAATTACCAAATTATCAAAGTATTTTTTTAAGAAAGTAAATACAGATACAGATAAGAACTACAATTTGGAACATTTTTATTGTTATGATAAAATAAATGCAGAAAACAAAAACTTTAAAGAGAGGGATTAAATTTAGAATGTTCCTGATTTATGATTTCATCAAAGGAATTTGATTCACTATTCATAGAAATGCACCTAAATTTTTATCCATATTCATAATCTAATTTTGCACTTTGCGTTTTTCAATGAAGAAAATGTAGTTTCACATAGGTATGTCGACCCACAGAATGTTAAATATTTCTGTGCATTATCCAGAATATTTTTAAACTTTTCTGGATTTAACAAGGCATAAAAATCCATTATTGGTTTTTCCAAAAATTAAAACTGTAATATTAAATTTGATTGTAAATTTATCAGTTTCAACTGGATACAAAGTGATACATCATTGACATTAAAATTAAATGAGAGGCCTACTAAGGATAGATCTTTAGAAATTTTCTGAAAATCAAGAAATCTTCTTGTAAATTCATTAAATAAGTCACTTTTTATAGTCTTATACTTCTTAAAATCATCACATTTCAAGTTTTTTTCTCTTTTTTTGTAAGATTGGAAAGTGAATTAACTTTATTGTGGAATTGTTGCGAAAATAACTTGAGTTCTCTCGTACATGATGTGACATTTGTATACATATCAAAAATAAATATTCTGTTCCCTAATAATAAATTTAATTCATTTTGATGTGAAAATATATCAACGGGGAAAAAAAGCCATTCAGTCATTGTTCATCTTTTAATTCACAAAATTCATTCAGTTTGTCCTTAGCATTTATGAAGCTAACCATTTCATCTAATAAATGATGAAATCATTTTAACATTTTTGCAAGACTAATCCATCTTATATTCATATGGTAAGGAATATCAGTAAAATCACATTCAATTTTTTTCAAAAATGTTATGAATTGCCGGTGGTTTAAAGCTCTTCTATGAATAAAAGTAACTACTTTAGTCACAACCAATATAACATGCTTCAGTTTTAGAACTCTTTTGCAAAGGGTTTTTTGATGAATTATACAATGTAAAAAAATTATTTATTTTCCTGGAATATGCTTATTCTTTTTAATCCAATATTTTTTCCTGTCAAACTAGGACTCCCATTGGTTGTAATGTTGATAATTTTGTCCCACTTTATATTATGTTTTCGCAATGTTTTTGAAGAATTATAAAAAAATCTTCACCAGTCATTATGTCTTTCATAGGATATGCAGAAAGTAATTCCTCTGTAATTTCAAATCTATGATTTATATGTCGAATAAAAATTAAAAGTTGGTTTGTATTCGTAATGCCACATGACTTATCTAAAGCTAATGCATGGTAAGTACAATCTTCCAATTTTAATTTTAATTGATCACATAAATTATTTGAAATATTATCAATTCATCTCACAAGAGTTCTTTGTGACAGAGAAATTTTTTCAAATGTCAGTTTTTCCTCAGGACAATAATTCAGTAACATCTATCAAATATTCTTTCATAAATTCTCCATCAGAAAATGATTTACATTGTTTTGCAACTTTACATGCAACAATGTAACTAACTAGCTTTTGTCACAGTTCTATCTGTATTTGACAAAAATTTCAGAGTATTTTGTTGCTTATGCAAACCGCATTTTAATTTTTCTGCTTCAATTTTCATTTGTTCTGGTGAAAATAGTTTATATTTTACAAAATGTTTTGTTGACAAATGCTTTTTTAGATTGTATTCTTTAAAAATGGAAATAATTTTGTTAGGTAGTTTGTGGTTATGTGTACTGTGGCCACTAGGTGACACTGCAGCACTACCAAGAAGCCTGCAAGTGATAAATTTCTATCCAAAAATAGCTGAAATCAATGGAAAATTAAAATGCCTAAGGCAAGACATAAAAAATTGTGGCTGTCTGTAAAATTAAAATGCTTAAGGCAAGACATCAAAAATAAGTAAAAAATCAAGTTTAAAAACACCTAAGGCAAGACAACAAAAGTAAGTAAAAAATCAAGTAAAAAAATCGGTTTGCCTAAGGCAAGACATTAAATAAATAAATATCTGAATGTCAAAGTATCATTGAAAATGTGGCATTCGGCATCAATATTTCAATTGGCTCATTTTATAGATTATAAATTATATTAAATTAAAAATTGTAACAATTAGAAAAAGCATAAACTTACTTATAAAATATCATGCACCAATATTACTTTTTTCAATAAGAAGTTAAATCCAAAGGAACTTTGTTCGATTGATGCTACAATAATAATTAGGAAATAATACTCTGATGCTGTGTAGAATATACAGTATTTTTTAAAAACAGAAATTAATGTTATTTGCGATATGATTCCTCCCATATTTTGTAATATAAAATTGGTATTTTAAAAGTTACAATAACATTTTTAATTTTTATTATTACTATTTTATATTTATGATAAAATTAATATTATATGAACTGTGAGTGATAGGCCTAGAAATTATGGTTTACAGTAAATGTAGTCAGATATGGATTTTCTATTGAAGCTGTGCATATATAAATATATATATGCTGGCTTCACCATTCACTGTGGACTAACTAAGACCCTAAGTCCAA
Organism: Epiperipatus broadwayi; assembly: GCA_028023455.1. NCBI lineage: Eukaryota > Metazoa > Onychophora > Udeonychophora > Euonychophora > Peripatidae > Epiperipatus > Epiperipatus broadwayi. The sequence goes on from JAQFVV010000065.1 coordinate 1,316,836, forward strand.
CCACAGTGAATGTATGTTTCTTTTTCAAACTAAATTTATCATTTTCTCAAATAGTTGCCAAAATTAAAGAAGAAATTGTGTTAAAGAGAAAAGATTTAATAAAATAAAATATAGAAAGTTAAAATTATATTTGTAACTATTTTTAAAATATATGTTGGAAGAATTCGATAAGATAAATTTTCTTAATTAAATAGAATCCATTAGGAAAAGGAATTTAATTAGTAAAACATTTTTCTGAATTAGATAAAAATAGATAACAGGAAAAATTTGAAACAACGGGCATGATTCGCTACTAATTAGCAGATTAAAAACATAATGGAAAAAGGGTATAAATAAAGAACTTTTTTTTTGTTCTTGGTCTTATGCTTGCTGGTAACCTGTGCTGAAGGTCAGAGAGAAATCTTAATGAATTTTGTTGGAAGAAATTTTGCTGAAAGATTGGATAATATAGCGAACTCTTGCTTGCTGTACTTACATCAAGCTGCACTCTATTCTTTCAGCATATAAATAAAAAAAATCCAGAAATGTGTTGCTCTGCAAAAATGCAGGGGTAACTTCTTTGCCTTCGCTCTCCTGAGCTGTTCCTGAGGTCGGAGTTGTAATCATGTAAGCCAGCCAGAGAACAAAAGTATCTGCCCTGTATCCATGAAAAAATCTGCCCCCAAAAACATGGAAAAACAAATTTGAAGAACCGAGAAGACCTGCAGGGAAACATCAAATGAACTCATTTTGACCCACCCATCTAGTTACCGGTAACGTTCCCATAAATTATTAAAATATCTTTGTAATTTGCAAATTCAATGTATATTTATGCTTTTCTATATATATGTTTTTTTTTTAAATCTATGTATTCGTGTCTTGTGAAATCATATTTCATTAATTGCTTTCTTTTTTCTTTAAATACTTTAATGGGTGGTAGGGTTATTACATATAATGGCGGCGGTAATTCTTATTAATTTAATTGAAAAATGCTTCGTTTAACTTTCCACCATTATACTCCCGTAATCAAGTTATTTATTTTATATAAATATTTATTTAGAAAGAAAAGGAAGCAAATCATAGAAAGTGCAAAACTATTTTAAAATCAAGATTTAAATTGCTAGATATTCTATTATAAAACTTTCCAAACTTTAACTTAGTTTTTTTTATATACATATAAAAGAAAGATCCTTATTAAATGCCAGTATATTTTAGTCAATGAAGGGTTACAAATTTAAAGTTATATTTTAAAGAGCGTGAAATAAAACGTTCGCATTTATATTTTAGTACTAAGAGAGAGTACTGGCTTAGTGGTGAATGGGTTAAAAAATTATTAAATAGCATTGGCTTAGTGGTGAATGGGTTAAATTTCAACTAAATAAATAAAATATCTGCCCACTGGTTCTTTTTATAAATTCAAATTTTATAAAGGTGAAGTTACTATTTTTCTGCGGATTTTCAGTGATAGTTGAGCTTTCCTAAGATATATATTTTGCAGAGGGTTTCTTTTTTTAAATTTAAAGGTCATTGACCGTATTTATATGGTATCGTGCTTCGGGTGATCTACTGGACCGCTTAGAATATACAGTGCTTCTTTTGCCAAGTTTGCTTAGGTTAACATACCTACATTCAGACCTTCTGAAAAATAAATAAATTGTTCGGGATCTCATGTCGATCTCAGTTCCTTAAATGTATGTAACTGGACATAAGCAACAAAAACTCCGATCCTGAATCCGGGTCATGCGTTTAGCGAACGGATTCCATTTTTCTCTCTAACCTAGTTTAGAGACGGAGAGCTATCCGGTCTTGTGTTAACCTCTTGGTAACTGTTATGTCTCGAGCCTCACAGCCCACTATATGCTATCACCTGTGTGCATGGTCTTATATATTTATATTTATTAGGAAATCTTTTTCAAAATATCATCGAAATGTTTCAATTATAGCTGGAAATTCCTGTTGGGGTCATTTTATCATTCTTCTTAAATCATAAGTAGGGCAGTGATTTAAACCTGTCCAAAGTGTTTAGTTGAGTTTGACCACCTATTTATTTCTATGTTCTCCAACCACAGAGTTAATGAATCATCTCTCTCTCTCTCTTGAATTCTTTTACGTAACACTTCCATTGGCTGGAATATTTTAAAGAAAGAAATGATAATGTAAAATTTTGTCTATTCTTATCATTACGATCAATGGATCTTTCAAATATGTCTATCTGGTTGCAGTGAAAATAGCCTGTGACACTATTAATAAAACATTGTATGAATTCTTTTAATGTAATAATAAAAGTTTGTGTTATCTTTCATTCACTGTAAATAAAACCACATAGTATTGTTTTCTTTTATAACATACGTATGTACATCTGATCATTATATATGTAAAAATTCCTTTTCGTGGTCTCTTCTCTCCCTGACCACCGGGCATACATTAAGATTAAATTCTAGTGAGGTTTGGGGAGTAGGTCGCTTAGTAGCAATCTAGAGGAGTAGGTGAGGTTCGAACCCCCTCTATCTGCATCTTTAGGTTAAAGCAGCTCTACTTTTCTTACCGTTACACTATATTTAGGCATTTATGGTGCTGGGCGGATTCAACATCGTCACAGACCAGCTGTTTTCCACCTTTAATATACAGTATTCTTTAAAAACAGAAATTAACATTATTTGCAATGTGATTCCTCCCATATTTTTATATTTTGTAACATAAAATTGGTATTTTTTTTTTTTTTTTGATAATTTATAAAATTGGTATTTTAGAAGTTATGATTACATTTATGCCAGTTATGATAAAAGTGTTAATTTTTACAATTAGTATTTTATATTTTTCATGGCATTAGGATAAAATTAACATTATATGAACTATGAGTGATAGGCCTAGAGATTGTGGTTTACATTGAGTGTAGTCAGGTATGGATTTTCTATATTTAGGCATTTATGGGATGGGCCAGATTCAACATCATTATGGGCCAGATGTGACTGTGGGCCAGCTGTTGCCCACCCCTGGTCTATATTGTAATTTATGATATATCTAAGATAAAGAAGAGTTTCATTATAAACAGCAAAAAAATTGTAAGTTACAACCAGTACAATACATAATCAAAAATAAACTTTAATCAAATTCAATAATAAAGTTCATTAATAATAAATTTTAAAACATGTACATTAATTAAACTATAGTCATGCAATCAATTTTTGTTTAATATTCTTCTAAATGTGAATGCTGTTCAAGGCAAATTGTAAATTTAAATTATAAATTTAAAAATGGGCAAAAATATTTCATGCATTATCCATATAATAATCAGCTTTGTATAATCAAAGGATGATAAACATAAGTTAAAATATACTGACTGGTTCTGCAGATGGTGGATAACTATCATATTTAGCAAACTTTACTTGAATAAGGGTACCTTTTGCTGTCTTGTAGAATAGGATATTGGTTTAATAAAGAATATACTATTTTCAATACAAATATCATTCCTGTCTCCCTCTTTTCATTCTTCAAATATTTAAAATAGTTAAGACCTACCCTATTATACTGCCAGTCATCTTATATTAACTGTGACAATGAGATTGTGTATTCATGCAGCCACATTAACTACAAAGCATTCCTGACTACAATTTCCTTAGCTCAAGCTATCAAAAAATAAGAGACAGATTTAGTGGGCTTGCAGTCCTTAGTAGTGATTTTTGTTCAAGGCAGTACAATCATTAATAGGTCACTTTGGTACTGGATTTCAGTGAAGCAGGAGTTTCATCTGGCAAATATTTACGTTTAGACAGCATTATTTAGAGATTTCTCTGCTTACCATGGAATTGGAAGTAGCCTCAAAAATGTGGTCTAACAATGGCCTGTCTACATAGTTTAGCTAGGTTTCCATGCCAAATGAATTGTAGAAATAATAATATCATGAGTAGTGGTAAAATAGAAGGCAGTGGAAGTACTAAAAATAAGTATATATCTATTTCTCCCCAAATATAGATACATGGAATGTGTGAACTTTATTTGACAGAAACTCTTCAAGTCCAGAATGGAGGATAATACAGATGGCTAAAAAATTATCAAGATTTAAGATTGATATAGCTGTTCTTAGTGAAACTTTTCTTCCAGAGGAATAAAATGTAATAAAACAGACAGTGAAAGGAAAATGCATGGGATTGAATTTTGCTGTAAAATCTAATTTAGTATATTCTATTATTGGAATTCTTCATGGTATCAATGAAAGAGTAATGGTTTTAATGCTTTCCTTGCATAATAATACCAGTAATCATTTTATTAGTGTCTATACTTCAATATTATATTCAGAAAATTAAGAGAAAAAACATTTTTATTTTTGCTGGATAGCATTATTACAGCAATACTATTCAGATTCAAAATTTTCTTTTGGAATCTTTAATGCACGTGTTAATACAAATGGTAGGCTTTGGTCAAAAGTTGTTGAAAATAATGATATTGATATTACAAATTCAAATGGTCTGCTATTATTAAGTTTTTGCACAACCTATGGATTTACTATCATGCTTAGAATTTTTTTTTTATAAAGGAAAATGAATGCATACATGCTAAAACAATGTCATTTAATAGATTACATTACAACTATGAGAACAGAAGTTCATATTTCATAAACATTTGAAAGAGTAGATTGTTGGATGGATCATAAATTAGTACACTGCAAGATTAGAATGACAATTGTATTAAAAAGTATATCTTATTCCAATCATGTTTATAAAAAATTGATGTTTATTTTTTTGGAAATTCCTTCCATATGTATTAAATTTCAATAATTATTAAATATCAAAATTCCTAGTTTGGATGTTCATGATTGTCATGTTATTGAGACATGGAATTGTTTTAAGAAGTATGCTATTCTTGGATTCAAAAATCATGACTGATTCTAACATTGATTAAAAAACATGGATCATTTTATACTGGCAAAAAAATAAATTAAATGTGGAACTTTATAATAAATATAGAGATCTGAAGGCAGAAGTTGACTGACAAGAAGCCTTAAAAATGATTGGTGGATTAAAACTTTAAAAAAGATATAGACATTCACTAATTGTAGATTTATTTATTTTTGTTGCAATGAATATAACATGTGGACTTACTGAACAATATCACCATCCTATTAAATCTAGCAACAGTATTCTATTATATAATAATGTTTTGGACAAATGGAAGGAGTATTTTGGTCATTTTTTAAATAGTAATATAAGAATTGAGATGATGATTTTTAGTAATATATTTATTTTATTTACTTATCTAGATTTGGTCAAAGACATCTAACTTAGTAAAATCAAATAGGTCTTTGTAATCTTAAAATTGGAAAGAGTACAGATTCTGGTCAAATACCTAAAGAATAAAATATAGTGATAAAATGTTAATTTCCAAAAGACCCATAATGTTGTGTTACCCAATTTTAAGAATGCTTTTATTGTTCCAATTTTAAAAAAAAAAATATATAAGATTGCAGTAATCATTATGGAATATCATTGTTACCTACTACAATAAATACACTTTCAATAATTTTTATGTTTTTTTTCCAGTCATAACTGAATAGTTACTAGAGACTCAATGTGGTTTTAGGGAATTTGTTACCAGGAAAATGCTAGAAAAGTGTTAAGAACAAAGGAATGATTTATATCCATATATTATCTAGCTATAGTTCTCTTATTTCATTGGTATATACTTAATACTTTAATAAAGCAAATACAACATACACTTGCATTAAAAATTAATTTCAAAAGTATTCTATAAAAAAACACTTTACTTATCAACAAAATATTACAAAGTATTAAAATAAATTTAATTTGGTCTTTATTCTATCTACTACACTTTTAAAGTTTGTGTGCATATTGGAAATTTTTTTAAGATACTGTATTGTTTATTCCTGAAATTTATATTTGCAAGTTCTTCATCTGACTTTATTTCTTGCTTTCAGATTTATTAATTTATATGCTCAATATTAGATTTAATCCTAGATTTAACAACTTCATACGGTTCCCTAGGTTTAAGAATGAGGGATTATCATCATCATCTTCAATTTAACTAGCTTACTTTAACTAAATATCTTCTTTTAAAAATTATATTTAAGTTGTCAGCATTCCAATGTAATTATGTAATTAAAGGTTTATTTCCATCAATCAACAGTAAGAGTGTTACATATGGAGATAATTTTAGTGGCAGTAGTTAAGGAATAAGTATAATAAAAAATCATTCTTTTTAATGCTAGACTGGCATTTTCTTGGTATAGTTAATGAGGAATGAGTTTTTAATTTTCTGGGTGGTACTGTCAGATCAGTCTTCAAATCCTGGATAGATTTTTAGGAACTATTGTTTCCAGCAAACCTCTAAGATAAAATCTTAATCTAGAATAAAATAAACTAAATTTTCAGATTTATATCAAATGACATAGATTATGTCACAACATATAACAGTTCATTAACCACATCAGTGTGTAATCAAACATTATCATGATCTTCTCTTTCCTGTTTACTAAAATATTTTAAAGTTATTTTTCCCCTTGTTATTCATTTAATTCTTGGTTTTCATAAATTTTTTAAATAAAGTTTGCAAAATGTATTAATTATTATAAGTTTAAAATTGATAAATTAATTTATATATTTCAATTATAATTGTTTTTCATTCCAACTTTAAGTACAAAATTGTTGTATTATGACTTTTAATCATGTTTAAATCTATTCAATGCTAACTTCACAAAATTGCATAATATTTTATTTTTACGCTATCAAAAATTGATTCAACAAAATAGGGCATTACTATTTTTAGTTTTGCAACAAAATAATCTTTTAGCATGCAGTGGGACCTCTTTTAAAAATTATTACCTATAATATTTATAGTAAATTTAACATTTTCGGATTTGTTACCCCATCCCCCGTTTCATTGCTATTGTACATAAATTGACATAATATATGCATATACTTACTTTATACAATTGTTTTTTATTTGCATTTATTACATTTCACTAACCTTTATTACTTTGTGATTATGGATTTTAGTTGCAGTTATTCTTTTCTTCAACTACAATAATATTAAGCTCTATTAATTTCCCTTAATTTGCATGTTATTTTGACTATTGAAATAAATTATTATTGCAGCTATAAAGTACATATCATTTGACTATATACATTATTAAGTCTGCATCTTCATTTAATGATTTTCCTAGGGATCCTTTAACTATTGATCATTAATTTGTAGAATTATAATAAAAGTATTCATTAGAAATACTAAAAAAAAAAAAGGCTTTTGATGTAATGTATTATAAAACTTTAAAATTATTTAAGTATACTTTCTAAAATATAATTTCTTAATTATTTTTTATTGATGTCAAAGTAAGATTTTATAATATTTTTATTCAAATTTTCATATGTTTGTTTGTCTGCATAATGAAGTGTTTTTTGTCTTCTTTGTTACCTAAAGCTGAGTACATTTTCAGTGAAGCTCACCTGTAGATGGGCACCAGTATCTACACTGCATGACATAATGCAAATCATGAAGATTACAACACAAGCACACTTCCACCAAGTTTAATTCTATAATCGATTTCATCCATTATATTTCCATCTGTAGTAATAATCTCACCAAGGTATTTGTAGTTCTCATACCAATGAAGTTTATATTTTTGTCTAATTTTTACTCTATCAAAGTTTTTTTTTTTTTGTATATTCTTAATAGTCTGAAATCTCAGTATTTTTATATTGAGAAGCATTATCACATTAACCATAGCATCAATTAAGTGAGAGGTACCCAACATTTTACAATCCCTATGCCAATTTTTTCATCTATGAGCTCATGTGTATATGACCATTGCACTACTATTCAATTTTTATATAAAATACAGTTTGCTATAAATAAATAATATTTGGCATTTGGTACCCATTGTAATGGCAGAATGCCACACCTTTCTCGGAGTTGCGATGGCAGACACTATGGCAGTCTGCTGTTACAACCCCCCCCTCTCCACTGGAGAAAAGTATGACATTTTGTTATTGCAGCAGGTTTAATACATAATTACCTGGCTTTTTTAAAAAAATATATAATAATATACTATAGAAAATAGTTTTAAATTCAAACATTGTTTGTTTTAGTGAGATTTCTGAGTTTGTTTTGTTTTCACCACACCTTTAATGTTTGGAGTTGGCAGAACATTTTCAAATTTGAATCATTCAAATGTGATCTCATTTTATTTTTTTTCCACTAATCTCAATGATAAAAATAACATTCCTAAAGAACAAAAGTGACAGAATTAAAAAGACAAATAATTACAAAATAGTAAAAACAATTATTGATTCACCATGGATTAGTCCTCTCAAGATTAGACAAGTGTGAATTATCTACTTGCAGAATGAATGTGAAACATTTTTTTTTTTTGTAGTTTGATCGCTGGATATGAATTTTTGCTATAAATCTTTTTTATAGTATTACTTAATATCTAATCTTACTTTTTATTTTTATAATCAGGGATTCGATGTGCCAAAATTAATTACGCAATGCACAGGTGCCATAGATTGCGTCTTTTGCATGTAATTGTTGAGTTGACATATATATAATACTTTGTTAAATTATACAAGCGTATAGAATTTTTTTTTTCATTATGAAAAGAAAAAATGAAATAATCTACATTTTCTTTCTTTAATATATATAAAAATATGCTAATATATTTTTAAAGTGTTAATTTAAAAACATATTTGCTTTGATTAAAATTAATTTTGAAAATTTTTTAAATTGTATTTTTGTTTATTTCAAAAGTAATGAAATTTCTAAAATTAATTGAAAAAATGAGCAAGACTGGTTTTTGAAAAACTGTATTTGTTGATGTAAAAATTAATTGCAGTGTAAGCCAAATTTTCAGAGTTTATCTAATTAAAGATTATAGATATAATCTTGCCTTTTTTTTTTTTTTTTTTAAGAAAAAGGCAAGTTATTTTTATATGATTTATTTATATATTTGGAAGTTATTTTTGTAATAATGTAATAAAGAAATATTAAAAAACCATGAAAGCATGACAGGTTAATATTATTATTAGCTGACCAAGAAGTGAATACATGGTTAAGACTAGTCTCTATCATTATTTCTCACAACCTTGCATTGATAATTAATTAAAAAATCTTTTTGGATTTTTCTGCCTAACTTTATTAGTAATCAAAGAAAACTTTCAATGGAATTGTATCTTAATTCTAAATTTTCCAACTGCACAGAAATTATATTAAGAATTTTATCTTCATCATAAATTCCAAGTTGCATGGAAAGTTTACAAAACTTTTTATCTCAAGCATAAGCTACAAGATACATGTACAGACTACAGAAAATTATATTTCAAGTATGAAAAATTGTTTCACAAACTATTTTAATATAATCACACGAATTTATATATAGAGAGAGTTAAGTCAACTGGATTATAAGAAACCTTTTTAGTAAAAAAAAATCCATGAAACTAAATCACGTTTTAATATATAGTTAGAGAATTAACATGCTATAAAAGCTTTCATTAAGTACTAATGTTAAGAATATATGTGCAGATTGATTTTTTTGTACAATAGTCTAGGTAAGAAAAAAGATCTTTTTAAAAAATTATTATACTCAAAGTTTTATATAACTAATAATTTCTCTTTATAAATTATATACATGTGATGCATTTGATATATTTTAAATAATATTTTAAAACAAGTATTAAATTTAAATGTTTTCCAATTGCAAATTAAATTAGAATCACTTCATTAATTTTAGATATTTTAATATTAAATTAAAGTTATTTGAATTAGCGACAAAAATATTATGTTCCTGGAAATATATTTTGATTATCTCATTTAAAATACATCAATGTTTTTTTTAAAAAACAAATATATCAGTAAAATTTATTATTACTACAACTACTACTTCTGCTGTTACTACTTCTATTTCTACTACTACCAATATTACTACTAATACTACTACTACTTCTACTATTACTTATTAAACATTTTTGTTATCAATTAAATATTTTGTTAATAAGTATTCATTTTTAGCTTTTTATTCTCGCTTCAATATTTTTTATATAGGTTATTAATGACACCATGATTAAATAATATATTGACATTGTTTTATAATAATCTTAGAAATGTTTTTCTCCTTATGAGGTATATGTGTAGTTAAAAATAATAATTTAACCATCGCAATATATACATGCATATACAAAGTCATTTTCATTCCTGTGTCAGAATTTGCACTAATATGAGACCTGATTATTGATCATGAGTAATCATTACTATCAACAGAGTTACTTTACTCATCACTTATTTAATTTATTTATTTACCATTTCATAATTGGCAATCCAAAATGGAGCTAGAATGAATAGATGATCATCATTCTTACACAACACTTTTCCTTTACCATTATATATTTAGTGCACCAATTGATAACTATAAATATATATTTACTGATTTTAAAGTTCATTCTGTTAAAATATATATACATTATCATATTAGTAATTTAAATCATTTTCAACTATATATTTATCTTAAATATATTATTTGAGGCCAATGCCTTGGCTCACACTGTAACAAAAATTGTGAAAAATCAGTTCTTTTTAATCCACAAGAAAGATTTTCATCATGTTCATAGGATTGCAGTTTTTCATTTAAAGCATGACATCAAAGTAAAATAATAAGATAAAATAAAAATAATTATGACTCAATTCCTCTAAGTGTATGATCTCTTGTAATTAGTGGTAAAGGTCACATCATACTACAATTTTATATATATATTATTTAATGAACCTTGCATTCATCTGGCTCAGATTATCCTAAGACTTTTATACTCTAACTACCAATATGTAGATATTTATTTACTACATACTATTGCTTGGTTTGATGGGTTATTCTGAATTAGCTACCTAAAAGCAAATTTAAAGCATCTTTGTGATCTATTTCATTGACAATCTGTTCAGATATGAATACACTATTCATGATTCTATGAGATTCTAAGTAAATGTTAACATATACAATATATATAAAGAAAAAAAAGACTTTAATCTTAAGGTAATTGGGTTTGTGTAAATTAGATGAGCATGTAAAAAGTGTTAACTATACTCACAACTTAGAAATAATCCTAAAAGGAATTAAATGCATTAGTTTTTTGGCTCATATAACAATTAGTTTTGTAGTTATCTTTATATTCTATTGAAAACATTAAATAAATTATAAAAAATCGTAAATAATTTAATCATGTAATAACAACTAGAAGATTTTTACTTTTGTATTTAATTTTAGTTCGGAAGATAATCAATTTAAAATATTTAATAAGATTTTAAAAAAAAATAGAGAAACGAATTCAGACAAATCTAGTTAAGAAAAAAACAAGTGATGTACAGTAATTACTTAAATCCCAAAGACATTAAGATAAAATGCGAAGACGTTTAATTACATTAATTTGATGAAGAAAAGAGAAAAAAAAAGTTAATTAATTTTAGAAAATATTCGACATTTAAAAAAAAAAATGTTTTTTTAAAGTTTTTTTTATTCTATAAAAATACTGTTATTATTTATACATATTTTAAATTTTAATTTAAAAGTTTGGAATTAACTATATATATATAATTACAGAATGTGTGACTAATATCATATTAATGCCAAAGATTCATTCTATTCTTATCTTTACAGAATTAGTATTCTAATGATATGTTGTCTGTCATAATAAAAAATACTTTAAACGTTTTGATGTAGCAGTAGTTAGATAATTATTATTATAAATATCATTATCATCATCATTATTTTATCAAATATTTAAACGGCGTTTAAACATGGTGGTTATTCAGTATACTTGTGTTTATCCAGTAGCACTGTGGATTATAAACATATTTTCTCTTCTAGTTGTAAGAGTAGCCACTTTACATTTTAAATTCTCTAAATCTTTAGAATAACAACAAAAATATCATTTGAATTCAAATTATATTTTATTATTATTATTATTATTATCATCATCATTATTATTATTTGCCAGTTCTTCTACAATACTATTTTGCATGAGAATGATACCTGCATGTGATCAGAAGGCATAAGTTAGAGGTTGATTAAATCTTGATATTTACCACATTCATAATGAAGCATATGTCAAAATCTATTAGGCAAAAGAAAAAAGAAAATATTCATGATTTTTGAAACAGAAAGTATAAAATTTTGCATTAAAATGTATAAAATTTTCAAACTGCAATTGTTTGTTTTATTATATTTTATGACAGACAATTGTTATCATGTCAATAATATGATACAACAACAATTTTCACTGAGTGAAAAACATCAGTACAAGAGATAGTAATATGGTTTATATCATGTTATTGTTTTGTGAACTTATATGCTAAAAATGTATATAATGAATAAAAATTGTGGCATATATAAAAAATTCTGCTTTTAATATTTCTTCTAATTCTGCATTAATAAATTCATTTTAAGTTATCATATCACATAAACCTCTATATACTTATCATTAATGATACATTTAATCATATTTATACATAAATATTAGGGCCTGGCATGGTTATTTTGTTAGACTAACATGCATATTAATAATAAAATAATTTGTGAAATGTAAAATTATATTATATTGTATTTGATTCAGTACTTTATTAGAGTGTTTAACACTGGGTATGAAGTTATTATGTTTGATATTTATGTTCATATTCATTAATATTACACTGAGTCAATGTTGTATCTGAATAATAGTCCTAATATGGTTATTATATTTCATCTTTATGACATCCATTGTACTTAAGTAATAAGTCTTAACATATTTATTAAGTTTGATTTCTATTTCACAACATTTATTAATAGCCCATTGAGTCAATATTACACCTGAATAAGTCTTAAGATTGTTATTATATTTGACCTCTATATAACATCCTTTAATAATGCAGTGACTCAATATTGCATCTGAGTAATAAGAATTAGCATATTTATTGTATTTGACCTCTATGCAATATTCATTAATACAACATTCAATCATTATTGTAGGTACGTATTTAAACCATCATGCAATTATTTTGTTTGATCTATAAATAATTATCATTAATATTATATTTAAACAGTGTTGTTTAGCACTGTAAATTATTTACTTTGCCCTGTAAATGACTATATGAATGCTTAGCCTTGGTGCAGTTATTTTGTTTAATATTGCTTACAATCTTCAAATATTTGATTTAAAAATTCGATAACAATTTTTATTCATTGATAAAAATGTTAATAATTTAATGTGATATATAATTACTTAGATAAAGTTAGGTATATTAAAGATTAAGGCAAGATTAATTAGTTTTTAAAAAAGCATTATATAAATTGAAATGTCAGAGTAACAATAAAATGTTTAGACATTAAAAAAATTATAGTAAGTGCTATCATAAAGCATAATATACTACATTATTATGAAAGTTTATGAAATGTTATTATACTTAAGAAAAATAAACAAGTACCATTAGTTAAATATTCAAAGTTTTATTTTAGGGAAAATTATTAATAATGATTTTTATATTCTTAATACAGGATTTATACATTTTTCATTCATAAAAAATAATTTTTTTTATATAAATGATTTTAATAAACTTATTTAACTTGCTTTCAATATTATTGAATGCTGATCATTTTTCATTTTAATTTTATAGTTTTTTAGCATGTAGCGCAAGTATGGGGATTCTTATACATCATGTTTGCATATTTTACATTTTGCACAATCAAAATTGAACAACTCTATCAAGTGTTGATGGCCTAGCGATTAGCATAGCTGCCTTCCAAGAAGCTGGCCTGGGTTCACTTCCCTGTCAATACTTTGACATATATATATATATATTCTAACCTCCCCCCGCGCATCCTCACCCCAAAATATATTGTTTATTACGAATATTACGGGTTCTAGCTCAGTTAACAAATAAATAAATGAAATATTCAGCATTGATTAAAATGATTACTAGCTCTAATTTCTAAAATACAAATACGGTTCAATTTTAAAATGAATTAAACAAATATTCACTATTTTCATGAGACATGGGGTGATAATACGAGGGACGAGATAGACTACATTGGGACATTATCCACACGATACTACCTCAATGGCATAAGAACACTATTCCCCCTTTTTACTATACCAAATAACTAACTCATAGTATTCTTACGACTTTCCGAGCTCTATTCACTACGATTAAAATAATAATTATATCTCAATCTTCTTTATAACAAGAATCTAGCTTAATTAAATAAAATGAAGTAAAATAAAATAAAATCAAATCTCAGGTTCATAAATTGTATTCTGATTTAAAATTACAGTAGTAAAATATGAAAAGGGAATTTTATGTCATAATCTACTACACAGCAACTAACAATAATAAAAATAATAATAACAATAATAATATAATATAATCTTATTTCTCCCTAAATGAAATAAATAAATACGTACGTGGTAGTATTTTTAATAATCTGACAACAGAATACGTGTGGCAACATTAGCATATAATTTAATGTAATATTGTGGCAACCGACTTATGACCAATGAATAATATAAAATTATGATCTTTTAATTTTAACATACCAATAAATTCTCAAAATTATTATAACACTTTTATGTTTACCTTTTGTGCAAAACCCATATGTCTGTTTCAATTATAAGTGTATCGTGATTTCATGCATCCATGTGGAGAAATAACAACGCGGACACAAAACTTTAAAATAAATTTAAAACAAAGTTTATTAACAACATAAATAAATTAACAATATTTTTACATTATGTACATTGGATATCCCTTACTCTCCTATCTCAACTTAGTTTACTAGTTTATAAAAAATGAAATAAAAATACTATTTATTTTTTCTAGTTAAATCTTATCTTTAAAATGCTTAAGAAAATACAGTATTATTATTTGATTTATTATTATGGTTAGCTTGTTACAAAATGCATTTCTTATATGCTTATCACAAACACTTTGCATCCCTAATATTATTAAAATTATATTTTTACAAAATTTACATTCGTAGTAAAATTCTACAAAATAACAAATTTTAGTTTTATATTGGTTGTATGGAATCTTACAAAGTCAAAACATTGTTCTACATTCGGTATTAGGTTTTTATTGTTTATTATCCGATGTTTATTAATCCTAATATTCTCATTCAAGCCTTACTTCGGATGATATAATTACAACTATTAATATACCATGCACAAGTATATGTTTATTATACCTTATTGAACTATTTTCTTAATAAATATGCAATACTCATTTTCTAAATATTATTTTAACAAAAAATTCATTCAAATTTTATTATCACTTTTAAATACTTGGTTTAGATTTCTTTTAAAAAAAATCTTATATTCATTTCCGAATTAATTTTACAATGTATTATATGATTCTTTCTCTCTTTATGATATTTTGGACTTTCAATTTTAAAGTTACACAATTCTATACATTCCAGCAAATAAACTATTCTTACACAAACGATAACATATCTTCAGTTCTATTTTATTCATTATTTCTTTGATAATATCTTTCTGACCGATGCAGATTCATGAAATAAGGATAGCGAAGATAGATGCATAGGATCAAAATATAACTAGAATATTACTCGTCATAAACCTTGACAATCATGGCACAGTGAATTAAAAGACACTATAGAGGAGTGACCTTTACCTGTCTACCAACCTCTATTATAGGAACGATGCTAAAGCTATTTCTTCAGCTTTATTATAACATCAAAAAGTTTAAAAATATGCAAAACACTGTCCAAACCATATGTGTTCAGTCATAGGGCTTAGTTAACTATACTGAAATCACACAAAACTAAATATGATCCAAATCCTTTATTTTTCCTATTTCTTAAAAAAAAACATCATCTTGGTTTCCTCTCCACTAGTACTTCCAAGTCACTATCCGATCTTATTTCTCAAGATTTTTCTATACTGTACATCGACAAATACATATCTGCATTACTAACAATAATAAAATTCATTTATTTTAAAAAACTATTCCACTGTTCTATAAGAAAATCTTTTTACTACTTTCCTCGTATATTTAATCATATACAAACTATTTTAAAATATCTGAATACTTTATCACATGAAAGTTCAAAAGAATCACACAATTGCTCTGTTAAATTATATTATTAATATACTTTAAATAAATTATTGCATGCATATTCCGAATTACTCCTATCTCATTATATGTCAAAATGTTGTATAAAATGTGTACATATAATTTAAACTTTCACACTTCATTCTTAGTCAACAGATGATCTAAAAAAAAAAATACATTATGCATTATAAACAAATATCAAAATTACCAAATGATCTTTATCTTCTCGATCGCGTTCCGTAGGCTTCACCATCCATTTGATTCTTGTAGATATAAGACTCACATACATACACTTTATTTTTAAACAATATCTCTAATAATTTTATCAAGCTATTATTTTTAAATCTCAATATTACTAAATTTATGTTTATATGTTTTCCCTAATCTCACATAGCATTTTATATTCTAAAATAAATTAGTAAAATATTTAAACTATATTTACTGTACTTCTTTATCAAACTTTCTTGAAAACCGTTCATATTAAAGCTAAAAAAAAATGTTTATTATTTCTTCTTCAGTCACTTAATGTTCTATTTTAAGGTAAAACAATTATTGCTCTGTTGAATAAATATTCATAATTGACAATCCTTGGTTTTTTATAATATTTAATACAATTATTGATTATGACATTAATTAATCCCGTAAAGAAAACGTCTACATATTCTCTTCTAATATTTTCTGCTAATATTTTCCCGTGCGACTTTTATGATGCATCTTCTAGGTACTTTGATTTAAATATTCAATAAAAATTTTCTGTTTCCATGGATCCATTTTATTAAGTAATTTAAAATTATATTTTCTTAATCAAGCATTTCTCCAATGAACACTTTATAATATTTTTTCAATTCTTCTTAGAGAAAGTTTTCTGTTACTTTTTCATAAAACACAATAGCTCTTTCATCTTATTATTCTGTAACTTTTTTTCCTTCTTTTAAAATTCTGGTACTATATTTTTGTAATGTTTCCTTTAAAAAGGACAAACATTTTTTTTCTCATTATAACTTTTACATAATTCTTTATAATATACAGCATCTTAATTTTTTTTCATAGAGAAAAATAAAAAAAAACTTTAGAGTAGCCTTATAAATTTGTGCGTCATAATTTTTTCCTGACGGCAAATAACTTCTCTTTTAAGTTTTCGTATAGCGTCCTAATTATATTCCTCTGAGTTACAATAATAAGTTTTTGGTTGAGCATAAATAAAGCTGTATCAAGGTACTTTACAAATATTTTTCCTTTAGCAATATTTTTAGGTATTTTTTCCTTTAGTACTTCCATTTTTACTGTAAGGTTTTGGCTAAACTTGAATAAAATCACTAGTAAGAAAACTTTTTAAAATTAGCCCTTCATGTAAAGGCAGTCAAAATATTATATGTTAAAAAAAAACTTTTAAAATAAATACAAAATTTTAAAATTATATCACTTTTCTAGCTTACGGTCTTATTCAGCTAAAATTATGTTACTCCCTCCTTCACTTACACATTACTTTTTCCCCCTCCGTCTAGTTCTTATATTTTGTCTGCTAAATTACCTCCGTTGATTGGTTAATGACTTTTTTAGCGCGAACAAATTTACACATTTTTTAGTTTTATAACAGACTAGATTTTTCAAATAAGACATTTATGACGTAATGATTTGAAATATTACTTAGAATAGTATTTTTAAACTCAATTATAGTTTAATCAAAATCATTTAAATTTTAAAACAATTATTAAAATAACATCTAATATTTCAACTTTTATTTCAACGATAGACAGCAATTACACTTAGTTCCATAATTCACAAACTTTATTATTATTCTAACAAGCGTGTGTGTGAAGGTATATAATATACAGTCACATGATTACTAACTTTATCAGATGATTTTTTAATTTACGTCTCGGTCTAAATTACCAAAACTGATATATTTTATAAAAATTTGGAAAATAATTTAAAAATGTAGAACTAAATATAATTCTCACCATCCTAAAGTTTATCTTAAAATATATTAGATTAAATTTGAATATTAATTATAATTATAACATTACATATAGCATTTATTTAATTTATATATCATACAAACATATCTTAAAATTTAAAATTTTTTTAGTAATTGACCATTCTACCCTATTATGACCTATAGATAAGGGCACAATATATATATATAAATTTGAACAATTCTACAACAATAGGATAAATTCTCTCCCTGCTTTATAAATTGGGAGCTTAGAAGTCTGGAAAATTACAAAATAAATTATTTCACAAATGGAAACTTCTTTAAGTATATCATAAAAACTGTACAAATGATTTCAAAACATTGTTTATTATACTAGAATTAATCTCATGTGGGAGTGATAATAGATTTATTTGCAGACTTTTGTATGATTGGTTAATAACAATGCATTTTATACTGCACTGTATCTAGGTAATAATGTGCTACATTGGCTGTTTTTTATTATTATACTACATTTTTATACCATCAGCTCTATAATTAAGGCTTAAATTTAAATCTAGAAGTTATAAAAAAGAGTGAGTGAAATGTAAACATCAATCATTTACAAATATCTGAGTTTTTGTATTAGAATTTATTTAAGGAATACTAGGGAATAAAAAATGGGGCTACAATAAGCTTTTGCCATTCAACTGCTTTATGAGAAAAAGACAGAAATATGCCGATAAACAAATAGTAATTATATTTTTGATTAAAGACTTCTATCAGTTTCATAAGTCTGCCAGTTTATCCATTATCCAGGCAAAAACATTTCTTCCATCTGCAGATATTCACAAGGAGCTTAAAGATAGCATAGCAAAAATTAAGCTTTTCTGCATCCTACAATCATTTTTATTATTTTCCAAATAAATATTATATATATATCACTAGCCAAAATCAAATTAACAAATTCACAAACAATAATTTCCCTGCCAAGATAGATTTCTCAAATGTACATGAGAATGTGTATTGGCAGAGAATTATTGATAGTGAATTTCAAATTTGATTTCAGCTAGTAATCTAATTTTGAATTAGTAACAAGTTTATTCTTTTGGTATATATCTATATGTGTGTGTGAATTGGAATATATGTATATTTATACATTGATTAATATCTAATTTGTATTAATGTCAATAGTTTCATTTGGCCCAGGACCAATTAAGCTTTATTAACATTATCCTATGGAAATTTATATTCAGTTTCAATCTTCACACAATTTTTCTGATCAATAAAACATGAAAAATGAGTCTTCTGTATATAGATGATTAAAAAAAAATCACAATATGAGTATTAAGTGAGAAAGGATCGACAAGTTTCAATCTACAGAATATTTTTGTACTTGCTGATAAAATATTATTTTTATCGAAACATTATTAAAACTTGAATTATTTTCAACAGCATCTCTCTTTGAAGTCAGAATATATTGTTTCTCTCTAAATATTCTACTGCAATTAAATTATAATTTAACCTCAATTTGTTAGCTGACTGTAATCTGTAAGTAGATAAGAAATTTAAAACAATAAAGAACAAATGTTAGATTTTGAAGTCAATGTTTACTTATTTCCGTTTTTTATTATTATTATATTAAATTTAATATTAATAAAGTAATTTGGAATAATGTTCTAATTTTATCAAAACTATATTATTGTTGGCACTATTATAAATTTGATATGATTATAGGATTCTTGACTTCAGAGAACTTAAAGGTAAAAAATAAAACAACTCTTAAATACTTTATTGCAAGGAAAAAAATCTCTTAAAAACATCCCCCAGTCTTAAGATCACAGTGAAATATATGGCACTATGTGCCAGACTTAGTGAATTTTGATAATGGCAGTCTCTTGTGTTTTTCCATTCTTACTTTTTCCCCCTAGCTATACCAACTACAGACCATTATTGGGATGATCAGTTAGACTTGAATATGAGTTGTACATAAAAGAAAAATCTTAAGTTTTTTTGAGTCTGAAAACATTTCAAAGTTTAATGCATAGATTAAGGGTATTTCCTCCTTCAATAATTAATTTTTTGAAAGAATAAAAACAAGACAGACTTATATTTGACATGCAAGTAATGCCTATACACATAATTCAAAGAGTAGATAGAAATATTAAAAAAAAAAGATTAGTTGGAGAAAGCAATTATGTCCAATATGCCACATTGAATAGACCAATATCTAACCATAAGATCATCAGGAGTTGACATTGACTTGTCAGAATCTCTAATGAAAGTGATGTAAATACTTCATTATTAAATTTAAAGTGTAATTCTAAATATCAGAACTTATCAGCAAGGTCTATAATGTTTAATATCAAGAAATATTTGTTTTTTGATTAAAAGTAGGAATCTTAGGACAATAAAAAAAAAATTAATATTATTGTTAGAAGTTGATCATAGTTTTACACTTTCTTTAATAGAATTAATTTTGATACTTTTTTTAGAGGAGAAAATTATATAATTTAATAAGTTGTAATGTTAATATAGCACATGAGTTTTTAATGTAATATGAGTTACATTAAAAACACTGAATTCTTTATAATTGTTAAGATCTTTATTTATAAAGCAGTAAATCACTCTACTAATTTTACTCCAGAGTTATTTGTCATAAGCTTAAATAAACTACTTCTTTGTTATTGATGATCAAGTTTTAAATATACATTGATCTCGTTAAAAGAATTATCAGATAGGTAAAGATTTAGGGAGATATGTATAGCTTTAAGAGCAACTAAAGTATATATAACTCCAATAAGATAGCATTAAAAAATATTAAAATTAGTTTTTAAGTATGCAGCAAAAATAAAATGAAAATTGCCTTTATTTTTTGATTGTATCTCATATAATACTCTATTTAACTAAGTACTTGGTTATGCTTTGTTTTAAAAAGCTGTTTTTATATATGTTTTTTAAATAATCACATAGTTTCAGCTTATAAACTGGAACTCAAATCCAGAATAAAGCGGACATATTTTTTCAGTTATCTAGGCATAGGTGTTTTTTCCTGGTAGCCAATCTCATAATTAACTAATATAGATTGATAATTATTTAGCTGTTCTTAACAAAAGAGAGATAAAGCAAGTCACCAAATACAAAGAATTAATATATAGTGTTACAATGTTATTTTAACTTACATTTAATGTCTACACTAGCATTTATAACTATCCTAGAAAATATATATTTAGTGATTTATTGTAAGGTATATGTAATTATTTAAGCAAAATGGCTTGAGTTCAAAATTTTGGATATTTGAAACATTCATGTTGTTACTTTGAAAATTATAAAAAAACCAAAGGTGGCTACTACATATAATAAAATAATAAAGCATTATCAGTGATAATAAATATTATTCATAACTATTATAAATCATAAAGTACTTTCAGTTATTTTCCAGTTGAAAATAGTTAAGAGGATAACTGAAAATATTTCTGTGAATTATTATCAACATCAGTGCTTTATTATTTTTACAAAAATTAATCTATCATGGGTATTTTTGTTTGATTTGTAGATACTAATGAAGGCTCAACGTTAAAAATTAGTTTAGATATTTGATTGGTGCTACCATTTGGTATCCAATAACTTCTCATGCTTGCTTTGATTGCTCTAAGCAAAGGTGATAGATTAATGGTTATTACTATAACCTTTACTTCTGATAAAGATATTTTGATAATGTTTATAAGCAGCTAACTCAGAATATATTATGAATAAATTGGCCAAAATGTTTCAAACGTTGGCTTAAAGAAGACGTATTATAAGTAGAGAACATTGATTCTTTTCATAGTATATATATTATATGTATCATCTTAGCATTCATGTGATAATATTTTGTTAATGGTATTTTCAACTTATGCATTTTGGTTATTTTATTTTCGCTTCTTAGTGATTATATAAATTTGTCTGAATTGAAGCATTTAAAGTGTTTAATCAACAAGTTTTTGACAGTCGTAAAGTAGATCTGTTCTGAAGGTGAAAAGTGTTAATGCTCAGATTGATTTTTGGCTTTACTCTGCTCTCAAAATTTGTCCCCCCCCCCCCAATATGATAATAAAAACAATTAAATTTTAACTTTCTTAAACATTAATATCCATTACTACGTTCACGATCATCTATGTATGTCATGGACTTCAATCTGCTTCACAAATAGAATTTGGCAGTCTCCATCTCATTGAGCTTTGGCAAAATATAACATAACCAAAATCTGCATTGAGCGCAGTGGTAGAATGGAGGACTCTTATAGATCAATGTACAGAGATCATGTCTCAATCTACTCACTTTTTATGTTTAGACTTCTTCATATGAACTCCCAAATTATAGATCATTCAATTATTTTTTAAAAAGTATGTTAATTTTATTATTACAATGGGATAATAAAGGAATCTATAATCAATGTATGAACAAGTTGGTAATTCTACATAATTTTTAATGATAACTGAAAATAAACTTAACTTAAAAAAAATCCATTACTAAATAAATAAAATAATATTAAGCAGTTTAAAGTTCAAATAGTTGTGAAAATTTTCTATGCAGTTATATTTTTCTCCTATACTATTTTTATTTGAGCCTACGTAGCAGATTTTTATCTCTCTGCGATACAACCATAGTTATATAAAGTTTTTTTTTCTTTTACCAAGAGAGAGGCTAAATAAATAAATTATGCCCTATGTATAATGGACATAAGATTTCCGTATTAAAAAGCAAACAAATTATAAACTGAAAGAATAAATCGATTATCTTTTATAATAGCAACAAATCACTTCGTTCTTTATCTTTTACCACGTGAACAATAGCCAAAAGGCTTAATTGCTAGAGAGTTCATAAGAAGTTCGAATGGCGAAATGTCAGCACTTGAATGGATCCAGAATCTCGTACTCTTAAAGTCTGATAGCCTACTATTGTAGTAAACTATACAAAGCATATCATATATGACAAAACATGATAAACTTTCTATAAATAACACTAGGCTAGAAAGCCGCTCGTTTTATCTTTATATTTTATGTCTTCTTTTTTTTACCACTTAATCCTTATGCAAAAATAATAATAATTAAGGTGTGAGAAGTTGCTTTAGAGCTTTTTTTAAAACTGCGATAAAGTTTTTTTGTATATATAAAAAGAGATAATACATGAGATGGACGGATGAAATACGGAAATTTTCTGGTTATGGGTAAAAGAAAGGTTAGAGATGGTAGGATTTGGATTAAACCTGAAAAGATCATCTTGCAATGGATTGATAATGATTGAAAATGATGATGACAATGTCAGTATTTTAACTTTGTTAGATAAAAAAAATCGTTATATCTAACGCACACACACGTTCAAAGCACAAAACAAAAACAATCATAATTGTCTAGTTCTTAGTAATGTTTTTTCTTTTTCTTAAAGAAACTTAACTTGCTTTAATTCTTTCTCACCAATTAAGTGTGGTAGCGGACCAGCCGAAATGCCAACAAGGAACTAAGCACTGGTAGTCATCAAACATTAACGATTTTTTGAACTTCTTGGCCTTTCACATAATTTTTAACATTTTTTATATCCGGCTGCCAGCACTGAGAAAATCAATTACATTTTAAAGTATTTTATTCTTTCTTTATTTAAATCTTCCTTTATATTTTCAGCATATGAGTATTTTAATTCCGTAAATAATTTATTTGCGTTTATATGTACGCATTAATTATATACATCAACACTAGTTTCATTTTCTCATTCATATAAAATGTGTTTGTCCAAGACCTACAGTTCAAATCCAAATTTGAAAACATTTTTAAGCAACTAAAAAATTTTTTCCAGGTAACTGATCCATAGCCACTCTATTTAACCATCCAATTATTCGTTAGTAAATAGGTATCTAATTATTTTTAGAAGGAGGAAAAAAATCTCAGACTTTATGCTGACCATAAAGCAAAATATGATTATAATTGATATGTCTCTCAAGATATATCATACTCCTGCAGATGCTGCATCTATGTATATATACAAGTCAATTTTTTTTTTTTGTAATTAGATATTAAGGAAATTTTCCCAATAAAAAATTAAATAGTTTTACTTATATAATTGCATAATATTTACTTATATACAGTAGTGATAAAATCTACTTTTAAATCATAAACACACAGCTTGAATATAAACTGTATTCTGTCTCTCCGTATAACTTCAAATTTATCTGTAGTCAAAATTTTTATTTTTGCAATTAAATGCTATTATTCCGTCTCCATCAGTAAAAAAAAAAAAAAAAAATCTTTTTTAATTTCTATTTCATTTATGGGGAAAAAATATTACGTAATTCATGTCACTTGAGAAATGCCTTTTTTACATCTTAACAGCTTTATTATGAAAGAATGATCACTAAAATTATATTTATGCTCAACCTTAGAATAGCATTAACTTACTGATAAATGTAATAATTGTATCAGTGTTCTTTACTATGCTTTTTAAAAGAATCTTCTTTCTCTTTGATGTTAATTATGCTTCTGATGACTGTTCTGAAGAATATTTTGCCAGCAGCCAGACTACTGCTGCTTAATTAACATGGTTGGAATTGTATATTACCTATCATGTTTTTCTTTTCTTTACATGGCTGGAGTTTTATATTACATATCATGGTTTTTAATTTTTGTTAATCTATAACTTAAACCATATATTTTTATTCTACAGCAGTCTATTCAAATACTAAATCAATTTTCACACTATGTTTATGTATTCACCATCATTATCATTATTTACATTGTTGCAGGATTAAAGCAACTACGAAATTTCACTATAAACACCTAATTATTGCAAGATTTATTTTTCCATGAAAGTCAAATTTTTTTTTAATACCTAACATAAAATTTGAATCTGGATTGAATATATTTTTATTTCTTGATGTCCAATCAAGAAATGATTTAATGTGTGGATTATTTCTTCTTATTCTTGTTATATTCTAGACTTCCTTCCAGGCAATATGTTTAACATGCTGAAAAGTAATGCAATGTCACTTAGTTTATTTTTATATTTCGATTCACATGTGTCAAACTTACTTCATCCTCTAAAACTGTGATACTACCTACTTCAGATTAATACCATAATGATTATTACTAATCATTTATTAAACTAGAGATTGTCTCTAGCATAGATATAAACTTTAAACCTCAGTTAAAGATTAATATATCTGATTTTTAAAAAATTAAACACACGCACACATGGGGTTATTCACATTTCTCTTTCTTATGTGAAATACTTACTATAACATCATTATGGATTTTTTTTAAAAAAAATAAATAAACAAAATACCTAGTATAGTTTAGTCATTCTGGAGCTTAGGATCCATAGATTCTACCCAGTTCTAATTAATTCTGATATTTCTAATAGAACTCTTAAAAAATAATAAATTTATATTGTAAGGGGATGGGATAATGAAATGAGCGAACCTGGGGTGATGACATATATTGTTATCAACCCCAGTTCAACAAGATATTTCAAATAATAAAATTTGCAAAAAAGTATAATATTATTAAAGATTTATCACAAAAAAATATATAAAGCAAATTTTTATATATTAATAAAAGAACATGAGAGCATGAGATCTCCCAAAGAGATCAGCCCAGCTACTCCTCAAAGCAACTATAAGTATTGTGACAGTCAGATGATGTGTGTAGATTTAACCCAGTTTGAATACTAGGCGAAAGTACCTCAAAGCCAACCATACGCGAGATATAAATCAAGAATACTTATGACCTCTGCCCATTCGCCTGTTCTCGAGGCCTGATCACAAACAAACAACACCATCTGAGCCATGCATAAATTATTTTTCAACCGGCCACAAAGCTTAGCAACAGCGGTAGAGACATGGACGGGAAATCCTAAAGAGCTAAAAGCTAAATGTGTAAAGTACATCAAAATATGTGTTGGTGTTTGCGTTTTGCGTGCCTGGATCATTGAAAAGTAAAAATAAAGCATTTAATATAACTAAGAAACTCAAGTTTTGATAATTAAATAATGTTTAATTACTGGCTTTAAAATATGAATAAAGCTTTAATGGCCTCCGCTATTCCCCTCAATTATGGCAACAAACTAATTAGACAATAAAAAGAAAACAGGTTAATAGGTTTGCGGTCAAATTCTTTTCTTCCCAATTTTATTAAAAAAATTCCAACTCGATCTTCTCGATAAAGTACGATAGATCATAAAAACCTTTCGCAAAGCATTTCTTATGGCTTTGCGCTAAAAACCAGGTTTAAAATTAACTTAGAACGTATATAGCTAAATCAAATATACGTGACTAGCTAATGGCGGACAAAAAAGAGGTGTTATCAAAAAGATCAAGTTGGCCCACAAAAGAAACTGACTTGGATTTAATTAACAACATAAATAAAATTGGAAAGTGATTTCAAATGACAAAAAAATTAATTATTAAATTTAACCGCAACGAAATACCAAATATTTACAATGGTTAGTAAGGAAGAATAGCGAAGGTAAAAAGGTTACATATAGCTAGATGATCCCAAAATATATTTAAGGTTAATTCATAAAATGTTTACATAGCAAGACATATATTTCAATACAACAATAAAACAATATGAATCAAAAGTAGCATACGAGATAGTTTAATTTAGGAGATACGATACCGTCCTTTTTCCGTGATGTTCCCTGCGGTGTCCGCGGCTTGATCCGACCGACGATAGGTGTTTGTCCGGACAATGAAAATATGAAGTATGGCTTCCATGAAAAGTTCTCCAGACATGGCATAGAGTTCATATGGTTATTGATTGGATGTTAAGGCATTTTGGATGGTATTTAGGAACCTCGGCGATAGGCAAAGCTATGGTTTGCCTAGCCAAGCATATCCATTTTCCTCAAAATACGGTTGGTTTTAACTGGAGCAGGTTCCAACTTCTCCATTGTTTGAAAATGACAGCTGAATAACTTTATTTTGAAGCAAAAGCTAAATGTGAAGCAAAATCTGACGGATTTCTCCCAAGAGAAATCTGAATGCACTTTCCAGAAAACTTGGAAATAAAACAGCAAGAAAAATCTTAATAAATCGCCTTCACAAGCAAAATCAGAATCAAATGACTCCTTCAAAAAGAAAAGTCTGAATAATCATCTCTTTTGTTCTCCCTACTATTTATACTTTCTCTGCCAGCTACCTTCCATTGTTTGTATGATCTGAGATCTTGATAAGCCTCCCCATGCTCCTTTGTTTCAAAGCAACACTTTCTAAAAATAACTTTAACTTTTTCTACTCTAACTTTTTTACTTCAAAGTTGGAATTCTATTAATTAAAAAGCAAGAAAGAAAATGCCATCTTTAATTAGACTTGAACGACTCACTAATTAAAATATACATTCTTTCAGAAATGTTGGTGGGCTTATCTCAAAATCAAACCATACTAAATATTTTAATAAAATTTGAACAACAATATATTTTTATTTTACAATAGAATAAGCATTTTATCTCAGCAGAATTTTACATTACCTCATATATATACGCTAGATGTATATATATGTTTGACTAATAGGTTAAGCAATTTTTTTATCAATAGAATGAAATTTATTTAAAATAAAATATTTAACTGTAATACACATTTAATAAGCATAATTATTTTTAACTCTAATGCAAAACCCTGCTGATATTGAACTATAAACTTAATTTAGGTCTACAATATTAATTAAGTTTATAGGAAGATGTGAAGCATGGATTGGACTTCAGATCCATTGCTTCATTTCCCAATAGTTAGTGAGCAAAAAAAAAATGTTAAAAAAAAATGCTGTTGCTTCAGGTCAGAGGTAAGAATTTGTACCAGGTGAGTTCAAGCCTACTCTTTATTCACTGTAATGTTTAATTTGCTACTACTAATAATCTTTCTATATGTTACTACAAAACGGTTTATCCATCATTCATTCTCCTATATTTTAAATCAAGTCCGTGTTGTTTTAGTCTGACTAGCTGTATTTATGTTTTTAATTTCTAAACTTTCCGGGATCCGGTGGTATATACTGCCTTGTATTTTTGGACGGGTTCATGACCCTATCATTTTGGTTTTCTTCTAAGTTCCCATAATCAATGTCAGTTAGTATCCGAATCGTGCCTTCAATGTCCTGCATTTGAGTGCCTATTAATATTTTCCTAATCCAGGGTGGCATGTTGTGCCTAATCATCCTCACTATCTGCATTTCTGGATAATTGAAAGCAGTTAGGGCTTTAATGCGATTTACCTGCCTAACAAAAAACTGAGCATAAGTCTCTTGATGGTTAGCTGGGTATGTTTCATGCATTATGGAATACATCAAACCTTCCTGCCGCTCTGCACTCCAGTACATTGACATTATTGCCTTCTCATATTCCATAAATGTTTGCGGTTGTATAGATAGAGTATTCCACCAGTCTCTGGCAGATTCTTTTAACTGATGACTGGAGATCGCCACTTTTTCTTGTTCAGTCATATTCTGGAACTTGAAAAACATTTTGAGACTATCCAGGTGGTGTCTAGGGTTTCCACCCGGTTCCCCTCTAAAACCTTGTATATGTATGAATTTTGCCACCGGAGACGTTACCGGATTGATTATTATAGGCGTAAGGATTTGGTTACCTTGTTGCGCCTTGATTGGATTGATCTGTTGATGAGTGTTCATTTCCTTTTTATCCACATCCATCTGTCCATTGTCTTCTCCTTCCTGTATTTGATGCTTGACTGACGTGTCCCAGGCAAACATATCCTTCTCTACTTCATTATCGATCAATGATTTAGGTTGTGTATCATCTTGTTTCTGTTGCCATTTTAACTGAGTATCCTCATCTGGCCATACTTTTGTTCTGGTATGTTGTTGCTGGAGAACCATGTTTTCCTCCAAACGGTTCAGTCGTTGAGATGTCATATTCATGAATTGCTGGAACATATTCCTCATCATTTCATTTTCATGTCTCATTTCTTTGATGAAAGCCTCAAAGTTATACTCTTCATTATGAGTACCTGTTGGCCTCTTGGGAATATTGAGTACTACCTCCTCCTCGCTGTCATAATGTGCGTCCGTCTGTTGGTCCATTTTTTTTTTGCTATTTTGCTACAGAAAGTCACAATTTATTTCTTAACGTATTTTAATACAATCTATATAAATATATTGTATTATGTATATCTAGGAGCTATATCCTGTATGTGAAGAAAAAAATTTTTTGTTCTTTAAAAAAAAAATCAAATATTCTAAATTCTTTATTTATGTTTTCAAAAACTAACTTTGCCTACCTCACGAGGTCCTATTTTAACCCTATGCCTATATGTATCTGTTTATACATGAAAATATAAAAAATCCTGCCGTGTCTGTCTTTAATAAGTATACCACATATTATTCTCCTCAATTTACTTTATTTATATTTTATTAAAATATCATTGCTATGTTAATATAACTGAAATAATCCACTTACAGCTTGACCTGGCTTTCTCTGACACCTGAAACAACTAAAAAATGCATTTACATTAATACAAGTATATATATAAAGAAATATGTGAGCAAAATATACATGTCATGTTTAAAATTATTTTGGCTCACTACACATACATTTTTATTTTGATCATCTAGTATAGTTTAGTCTATTTTGATATCCGATATGAGAGATTGCACTTGCCGACAAATTTATTTGAGAAGGGCGCCAGTCGACAAGACAATGGCCATATCAAATATACATATTAATGGATAATGATCCAAGCACACATTTATAAGGGTTTATCAAGTTTCAATGCAATTAAAATTTTACTTTGCGTTTCAGTTCACTTTTAAAAAAAAATTTAATTTGATTCTGCTGAACGAAAAAAAATCTCTGGATGAATAAGTAAATGCTATTTTAAATGACACAATATTATTTAAATCTAAGACGTATAACACTAAGTACGGTAATTTGTCTGACCTGGGATCGAAACCAGTTACCATTTTGGTCAAGACACAAAAAAAAAATTCAAACAGCCTAAAGTACGATTAACAAAACAAAATATATACAAAAAAAAAAATTAAAATAAAAGTAAAATCCCATGATAACCGCCACTCCGAATTATGAACCTGGGATCGAAACCAACTACCATTTTGGTCACAACCCGAAATAGATGAACAATTATCAAGCGATTTTACAGAATCACGCATTGAGATCAAAAACTGTTTCAAAAAAACATTTATATAAAAATGGGTTTTACCAAACTATAACGAAGTGTATACCATATACACCCATATATATGAATATGTACACACCAAATAAGCATATATATGACTACATATAAATATACAAACAGATATACCTATACAAATATTTCTTTTATTATTATGTACATGAATTTTACTAGAAAGATTTGTCATATTGCAAACCGCATACTCCTATTATTTCAGGCAAGTAACGCTGGTCACAACTATGACACGGAAACAACAATTGCAGACATAGACCTATTATTTCAGGCTACTCAGCAATTCTGAACTCTAAAGTGTAAGGGGTCTTCACCTAAACGGTTACTCAAGGAATCTTCATAAACGATCACTACAAAACAAGGGCTTCACCTAACGGTTACTCAAAAGGTCTTCACCTAACGGTTACTCAATAAATGATTCAATAGCATAATCCGAAATGGAGAAAAAAAAAACTTAACTAAAGGGTGGCTGACATCTATGTTATACAAAAATATAAATTAACGACATACGCATTTACTCTTTATTAAGTTGAAAATTAAGTTTGCTATTTTATTAACAAAACTTATATATATTTGGTAGGACACGTAATTACAAAATATTTAACAGTGAACGAGAATTTTGCATGATTATAGCATTCATTTTATATAAAAACGAAATGCAGAGAAAGTGAAAAAAAATGTTTGTTAACACCATACACTGACATGTGTAATTTTGACTTATCAAAGCTTTCAATCTATGAAAAAAAATTCTATTAACGAAAAAAAAAGGTTATCTAAGATATTTACAAAAATTTATCCAAACGGAAAATAAAAATCTATTATGTACTGTACTTTTTTTTTTGACTCAAAATATTAACACTACCGTTTATACTATATTTCGAAAAAAAACATTATTATTCCAAACTTTTTCATATTTGAGCGATACTAAAAACAATCTAAAGTACGAAAGCTAATTTAAGGGAGGGCGGGTGGGTATATATTTGACACTTCCGCCTTATTGAAGCTATCTACTTTATACGAGAAAAAAAATATGGCGTACTGGCCATGACAAAACTAATTAGGATTACCAAAAAATTACTTTAACTCTGAAATCTTCTTTTCTAGTCACACACCAAAAAAAAACAACTGACGGCGTGTTAACTTTTTAACTATAAAATATTCATTTTCTATATATCAAACTCGGAAAAAAAATGTTTAGCTTATGGCACATTTAACTTCTTAATTAATTAAAAAAATGACATTTAGCTCACGTTAGGAAACAAACTTGGAAAAATTATACATATATTATTTTTATATAAATATATTCAACTAAAACTAACTTCTCAGGGTAGTAATTTTTTTTTTTTTTTAAAAAATGACATACGTCCCACTGCGACAAACTAGAAGCAAAAAAAAATTCCCGTATAACTAACAATTATTTCGTGTTATTTAAAAAAACATTATATATATGTGTGTACAAACCCGGGAAAAAAAAATCTACATATATATTATTCATTAATTTAAAACAGAAAAAGAAAAAACATTATACACACATACAAATGTTATACAGGGCATTGCAGGGTATGGAAAATTTCGAATAGCCACACGATGGGCGTCCAGAATTACGGAAAAAAAAAATCTACTGTGACAGTCAGATGATGTGTGTAGATTTAACCCAGTTCGAATACTAGGCGAAAGTACCTCAAAGCCAACCATACGCGAGATATAAATCAAGAATACTTATGACCTCTGCCCATTCGCCTGTTCTCGAGGCCTGATCACAAACAAACAACACCATCTGAGCCATGCATAAATTATTTTTCAACCGGCCACAAAGCTTAGCAACAGCGGTAGAGACATGGACGGGAAATCCTAAAGAGCTAAAAGCTAAATGTGTAAAGTACATCAAAATATGTGTTGGTGTTTGCGTTTTGCGTGCCTGGATCATTGAAAAGTAAAAATAAAGCATTTAATATAACTAAGAAACTCAAGTTTTGATAATTAAATAATGTTTAATTACTGGCTTTAAAATATGAATAAAGCTTTAATGGCCTCCGCTATTCCCCTCAATTATGGCAACAAACTAATTAGACAATAAAAAGAAAACAGGTTAATAGGTTTGCGGTCAAATTCTTTTCTTCCCAATTTTATTAAAAAAAATTCCAACTCGATCTTCTCGATAAAGTACGATAGATCATAAAACCTTTCGCAAAGCATTTCTTATGGCTTTGCGCTAAAAACCGGGTTTAAAATTAACTTAGAACGTATATAGCTAAATCAAATATACGTGACTAGCTAATGGCGGACAAAAAAGAGGTGTTATCAAAAAGATCAAGTTGGCCCACAAAAGAAACTGACTTGGATTTAATTAACAACATAAATAAAATTGGAAAGTGATTTCAAATGACAAAAAAATTAATTATTAAATTTAACCGCAACGAAATACCAAATATTTACAATGGTTAGTAAGGAAGAATAGCGAAGGTAAAAAGGTTACATATAGCTAGATGATCCCAAAATATATTTAAGGTTAATTCATAAAATGTTTACATAGCAAGACATATATTTCAATACAACAATAAAACAATATGAATCAAAAGTAGCATACGAGATAGTTTAATTTAGGAGATACGATACCGTCCTTTTTCCGTGATGTTCCCTGCGGCGTCCGCGGCTTGATCCGACCGACGATAGGTGTTTGTCCGGACAATGAAAATATGAAGTATGGCTTCCATGAAAAGTTCTCCAGACACGGCATAGAGTTCATATGGTTATTGATTGGATGTTAAGGCATTTTGGATGGTATTTAGGAACCTCGGCGATAGGCAAAGCTATGGTTTGCCTAGCCAAGCATATCCATTTTCCTCAAAATACGGTTGGTTTTAACTGGAGCAGGTTCCAACTTCTCCATTGTTTGAAAATGACAGCTGAATAACTTTATTTTGAAGCAAAAGCTAAATGTGAAGCAAAATCTGACGGATTTCTCCCAAGAGAAATCTGAATGCACTTTCCAGAACGCTTGGAAATAAAACAGCAAGAAAAATCTTAATAAATCGCCTTCACAAGCAAAATCAGAATCAACTGACTCATTCAAAAAGAAAAGTCTGAATAATCATCTCTTTTGTTCTCCCTACTATTTATACTTTCTCTGCCAGCTACCTTCCATTGTTTGTATGATCTGAGATCTTGATAAGCCCCCCCATGCTCCTTTGTTTCAAAGCAACACTTTCTAAAAATAACTTTAACTTTTTCTACTCTAACTTTTTTACTTCAAAGTTGGAATTCTATTAATTAAAAAGCAAGAAAGAAAATGCCATCTTTAATTAGACTTGAACGACTCACTAATTAAAATATACATTCTTTCAGAAATGTTGGTGGGCTTATCTCAAAATCAAACCATACTAAATATTTTAATAAAATTTGAACAACAATATATTTTTATTTTACAATAGAATAAGCATTTTATCTCAGCAGAATTTTACATTACCTCATATATATACGCTAGATGTATATATATGTTTGACTAATAGGTTAAGCAATTTTTTTATCAATAGAATGAAATTTATTTAAAATAAAATATTTAACTGTAATACACATTTAATAAGCATAATTATTTTTAACTCTAATGCAAAACCCTGCTGATATTGAACTATAAACTTAATTTAGGTCTACAATATTAATTAAGTTTATAGGAAGATGTGAAGCATGGATTGGACTTCAGATCCATTGCTTCAGTATAATTATAAATCAACTAGCTCATTAATAAGTAAAAGTAATATTCAAAATAACCATTCATCAACATGAATGAACAATCAAAATACATCCATGCAATAAATCAACAGTCCATCTTATGATTGGATTGGAAATGGGTTTTCTGTAGACCAGGCCAATTATTTAAAAGCCTTTGCCAACTTGGGCAATTATTTAAACATAATTTGAATGCACAAATTAAGTGCTAATCCATCTGAATATACAACCATAAAAACAATAATGCTGGGATATTAAAACATTCTGCCAGTTGGTACCATTTTTAATATACTGGCCAATTATAAACCTAAATTTTGATAGAGACTAAACTAAAATATAAAATAAAATATAGTGCATGGGCTTTAAAGAATATAATCTTAGCACCATATCAATCATAGTGGATGCCTCTTAAGCACTAAATATATAGCCCCATTTAATATATCAGACCGTTATGCTCGAATCTAGTTCAATGAACATGAGATCTATAACTGTTACAATGACCAAGAGATGATGCAATACAATTTTTAACAATTGAATACAAGTTTATTAACAACAACAAAAATGATATTAAAGTCATTAGAATATGGCTATACACACAACCTTCTGATTTTGATTAACATACAATAAAAAATTATCACATGATTTACATGATTAATATACAAAATTCAAGTTATTCTTGTGTTTTACATATATGTTCTACTAGGTTTACCTAAAACCCATTTAGCACACAGGTATGTGGCTTGATATAAAATGAACATGTTTGAATTGATATTTAATAATATAAAAAATGATCAAAATCTATAGGAATGTTTAACAGACGCACATTGATATATATGCACACAGATATGTGGCATAATTCCTAGACATTTGAATCATTATATGATTAAAATTTTACATGTATATGGGTGCATGCATACGTGCACACTGACATTTACATACTTTAATTTGATACAATATAACTATTAAAATTTATTTTCACAATTATTCTTTGTTGAAAACAAATTTTATTCATTATTTTATAATAAGTTCTATTCTTTATCTATTAGTTTCTTTTAAATAACGCAAAATTATTTGTGTTTTAAGTTTGTATTTTTAAATGTCATTTTCCTTTTTATAGGATAAAATTTAATATATATGTGTGTGCATTTAGCCACCCACACACACACCAACATTTACCTATTTTAGGTTGACACAATAAAAGTTATTCGAAATATACTTTCCATAATTAATTTCTTGGTTAAAATACATTAAATTCACAAATATGTGTGTATTAATAAAATATAGATATAATTTAAAATTAGTTATCAAATTCTATCTTTAATGATTAGTTTCTTTCCTTCTTTTTAAAAAGAAATAAAGTCAGTTTTTTGACAGTTTATGAAAGTTCCTTTCTTGACAGGTCACCCTCAAGGTTAATTAGGTAAACTTTTAAAAAAAAATTATACTCTTGCAAGTTTATTTTAATTCATGTAAAATTATCCTTGCATTTTAAGTTATACATATTTTTAATGTCATTTTTATAAGAAATTATCAAAACAATTTCTTTAAAATATATATATCAAATTGTCTTTCTTTTAGACATTTGATTCAAACAAATCATTTACTTGTTTTATTTTAAGTTATAGGTTAAAATGTCATTTAAGGAATATTAAAATAACTCACTATTGTATATACATTTATCTTGCTTCTCTGCATATGGATACATCAGCATATGTATAATTACTTCCTTATCAACTGATAGTTTCTCTTGGGAAAGCTGGTAGACTCGGTTGTCATCATCAGGCAAAAAAACAGTTTTGTTGGCTTTGATTTGCTTCCAGATATACGTAAGGTCAGCCAGCTATCTTGTCCATATTTAAGGCTAATTGATTCATAAAAAACACCCAGATTTCAGGTGAAATAAAACTTCATAGTAAACTATAGGTAAGCTGCTGAACTTGTCCTCCTGTAGATCTCCATTGAAGCTCTTTTTGTATAACTCTCCAGTTCTGCAGTGAGCTATTATCCAACTGCTTTTTAAAAATGTTAAAATCAGACTTTACAGCTGGCCAATTTGGCCACTGCTTCTCAAAAATATTAAAACCAAACTGAACTGATATTTTTTATCAGTCCTTTTTATAAGAGTCATCTGAGGTGATAAAAACACCTTAATTGAAAAGTTTTTTTTCTTTTCAAAAAGATCACTAATCCTTTCAAAAGCAATTTTGAAATTTTACCAAAGATGTGATCTACATGTTTTTACTCTTTTCAAATCACTTTTAATTAAAAGCTACTTTTTGGAATTTTTAATCTGCAAAGATTTTTAAAAATAAATAAAAGAAATGTATACAAGCATTATTCAAAAATAAATCATGCTTGTTTTTAAATTCAAAATCAGAATACAATATTAATTTATTTAGACCTTTTTAAATGTTTTAATTTATAATAAATTTTTGTTTTAAATCCAGTTATTTAACCTTTTACAGTTGCTATTATTCCCAGTGAATATAGAAAAATATCTACAAAAATTTGTCTGTGTTTATTTCTACTTTTCCTTTTATATATATATATATATATTTGTGTTTGGTATGTCTGTGTTTATTTCTACTTTTCCTTTTATATATATATTTATTTGTGTGTGAACACACAACTATGTTTGGCTACAATATATATACAATTACATTTTAAAATTACAAAAAAATTAATTATATTGCCAAGATGTAATAGCTATCCTCCTGCCTAATTTATGGGTATGTAAAAGATGTTTGTAGTAAGACTATGTTATTATCCTGGAAAATGACTATAATAAATGTTTGAAATTTTATGAGATATAAATGATTTAGCAAATAATTATATATGATTGATTTTGAAACAATATATAGCAATTTTTTTAAAAAAAATTATTTATTTTTAATGTTAATTTTATATTCTCTTAATTCTTTTCATCATTTTCCATTTAATGATTTTTCATAGCATTTGGAGTCTCTATCTTATGTTTTAATACAAGCATATTGCTTAAAATGGAAAATGTATTAATTAAAAGCTTTTCTTTTTATCATAATCAATATTTGTGTAATACTATACTAAGCCACTAAAGGTATTATCTTTTTTCATTCTTTTATTTTCTCTAAGACAGTAGTTTTCACACTTTATATATGTGATCATAATACAAAAAAATATTGTGTAAGCCAGTCCTCTCATAAGAATTACAATAGCCAATAATATTTAGTATAAACAAACTAACATTAATAATTTTTTTGAATACTCTGAATGAAATAGATAGTTTTTTTTTTCATTATAAAAATAATAAATACATACATTATTTATCCTTATATATGTAATAATCTGAATGGAATTTATAGGCATAACTACATATATTTATTGTTTAAACTGCCTTACAGTAGACTATCTCAACAGTATCTCCTCCACACAAAAAAAAGTGAAAAGAGAGCATTATTCTCTGTGCTTTCCAGATACTGGGTCATAGAATATTTGAGCAGTTTTTTATTTTTATTCATTTTTTAGCTAAGAGTAATTAGGTATTCATTTACCATCTAATTAATGGATGGTGAGCTATATTGTTCTAGATTATTTACCTGCAAAAAAATCTCAAGTCTGATAATAGACTAAATTTTTATTACAAGTTTTACAATGCTGAGATTCAAACCCTGATTCAGGATTAGTATTTTAAAAAAAAAAATTATTATATATAAGAATACAATATGTGAAAATATTTTTAATTATTTGGATTCTTAAAATTGACTTGTTAATATTTAAAATATCCATTTTACCAATATTTCTTAATTCATATTTCTTGTAATATTAGTGTTGCATGAAATTATGAGAATGGCAGCATACTACCTAGGAGTCTATACTTAAATAAATTTTAGTGTAGATTAGAGAATGCTTGGAAACTTGCGTTTTCAAGTGAACTAAGAAAATTTTTCTGTATCTGAGATTAAATAATAATTTTTTTTTTAATTCAGTAAATATTATGATTATTTTTCATAAAAATTTATTATTTTAGAAAGAATTTTTTTAATAAAATCTTCCTCAATGGATAAATATCTCATGATTCTGAGCAAAATATTAATAACGGAGCAAGTAGAAAATGACATTGCTTTAAATAGTCTCATGCAAAAAAATAAAATTACGCATAGTAAAATAAAAATTAATAGAAAATATTCAAATAAATAAGTAAGTTTCAGTTTTATACGGACTAGTGAGAAGAATATGGCATTTCAGAGTATTTTTGTATATGGATAAAACTATCTAATAGCACAATGCTTTTGGCAAATTAAAATACTACTTCACTATAAAATACATCAATCTTACTGCAAAAATTAAAAACTGTTTCAAATATTGGTCATATGCTTGAAAAAAAAACTCAATTTTTTTTCAAGACACACATTGTATTATGTAAGATCACTGAATTAATTGCTAGGAGAGAATCATATTATAAAATCGCAAAAAAAAAAAAGAAACTATGAAAATTTCTTATTCAGACAATACAATAAAAAAATAGAATTAAAAATATAACAGATGAGACTGAGAAAATAATTAATTAGCAGCACCTCATATACTAGGATTCAGTTTTTCTATTAATAAAAACAAAATAATGAACCAATTTCTATGCTGCAGAAAACTGATCAAATATACAACAGGATAAGATATTTTTTCCTATATTACATGATATTTGAAAACAATTAACATGGGAGCTGTGGGTAGAAATGTGTATGGGTGAAGCTCTTTCAATTGTATACTCTATTAAAGGATTCATTAGCCTTGCAAAGATAATAAACTCAAATATTATATCTACAGAATATTTTTTTTGCATAAAAAACCCTTAATGTCAAAAACATTAGTAGCAATATTAAAACCACTGTTAGATCAAATTGTAAATATGGTTAATTACATTAAATTCAATATCTTTAAAGATATGCCTTTTTAAAATAAAACTGCATATCTATGGGAGCTCAATATGAATTTGCATACTGAAGAAAGGTGGCCAACCAGTGATAAAAGTGCATTGCTAAAATTTGGGGATTTTCTCAAAGTAAAGATACAGATGCTTTTGTAAAATATATTAAAAATGATATTTGGTGCTCCAAAATGGCATATTTAACTGATATTTTTAATTTCTGTTTAAGTATTTCAAGGAAAAAATAAAAATATTTTGACATCAACTAACAAATTAACATTTTAGGGAAAAAATCTCTCTTTGGAATCACATATCAGAAACAAATACAGTAAATTTGCTTCTTTATTCTTTCCATTATAACAAAACATTTAACATCATTTGGGAAAAAAATTCAAATTACTTTTTTCTCTTTTAATATACAAAATTATAACTGGATATATACCCAAAATTCATTTAACTCAATTAGTACATCGAATTATAAATTTTTATTATTAACAAAAGGGTAATTAATTATCTTTCAGTAGATCATACTCCAAAAGTAAACTTCTTTGAAATAATTATTAGGATTTTTTTTACAAGCTGAATTTTCAATCTCAAAGAGCACTAGCTCAGTTTTTCAACATTAATCAATATTAAAACTCAAAAATATAAAAGACTTGTTAATATAGTTGAAGAAATGACAATAGATATATCAGATATTATATTAGTATTGCTGAAATCTGTAAAAGCCAACAAGCTCAAACATCATATTAAAACAGATTTAAAGAAGTTCATTTTTATCAACGAGTTATTACACTTTTTACAACTAAAATTTTTGTTTTAATATTATTTACACTTTTTTAATTTTTTATAAAAACATGTTCATGCATATTTTGTTGTCAGTTTTTATTACTTAATGTTTCCGGGATTTTGCAAATCTTTCTTATAATCAAAAATATTCTGTGACTTTGAAAAGATTAAGAACTACTACTACATTAGATTATTCTTATGGTTTGTAAAACAAAGGTTTTCTGAAAAAAAGTTTAGCAAAGTTTTGGAAATTATGTTATTAAAGAATCTTTTAAAATCACAAGTGCAGCCATTGGACAAATGAAATGATTAGCTGATTATTTCTTTTGGATTGCTTAAGATTGCTTAATTTTTGCCATGAACAGCTAAACTCAATGATAGAGTGACAGATTCAAGAGCTAAAGATTTTGGGATTGAAACTCAATGCATTACTTTTAGTATTCAATTGTCATATAAATTCATAAGCAATTAACTATTCAATTATCTTACTTATTAATTATTGCAAATATTAAAAAAAGAGCAACTTGTTAATTGTTTTAATTGAACTTACAAAAAACAACAACAAATTAATTAGTTCTGATAATTTTTCCATGGTTAATAATCATTGTATATAATGGATCAACAAAAAAAAGATTATTTTTGGACTGAATGTATGAAATAATGTCGAAAAGCAAGCTATATAAATTATAGTTGTCTTGTAATAAAAGAGAATCTAACTTTTTTTATGTTTATTGCTCAATGATGATACATCAACGAAAGTGACATTTCTTTGGAAAGACTGGATCATGATAGTCCTTGACGAGGTTTTGTTAATCATTTCCTGAACACAGTTATGTCAAAATGAAATTTTATTTTATACTATTAAAAATTAGTAAAAGTAAAGCTTGTGGTTAAAACACCTGTAGAGGTCCCTACTATCGCATTTTATACGCATATTATCGAGGTTATAGCCTCAGTAAATATTACTTACATAATCAATGTGCGTTTAATAAATTTATAATTGCAAAAAGATATTATAAAATTATCTTATAAAATCTATTCACAGAATAATAATGGCTGAAAATATTACTATGATATTTCACAATCCAGATTTCCAACAATGCCCATCTGTTTGCCAGATTAAAAAAATGTCCATTTTCTAGTTTGTCAAATAGATTAGCAATGATATTTAAAAAAGGGCATCATTTGCAAGTTTAATTGATCCTTGGCAATCTGACTTATGAATTATCATAGTAACAGTTTCAAACTTTGTGAATAAATATTTGATAAATTGTGGTTTAATTATTATTATTAGAATTCCCTTTTTAAGAGATAATTTATTTTTGTTTGATCCATAAAATGATATGTAAATGAGAAAACAAATACAAGTAGATTATGACTAATCTGAATACCTCTATTCTAAAATTTATTTTCTCTGAATAAAATTACAAAATATTGCTTCATCATTGTAATTAGTGCTATATAAAAATTTTGTGCTCATATAAATATAATCATATTCTTTATATTAAAATGTCATATTGCTACAAAATAAATGTATACATTATACAAAAAGTATCTACATTTATATAAAAGTGTAGGTAATATCTGATAAAATAAAAATACGCACAGAAAAGTTAGTTTTTAAAAATAATATTTTGCTTTATCTAGCTAAATATTATTTAAAAAAACTACCTGTTTTGTGTGTATTTTCATTTCACCAGATATTATGTTGGCTCAGAAAAGAAGAAAATTAGTAACAATTGAGCAAAATTAATATTTATTTAAACTATGATTATTATTTGGGGTTATAATAGAGATGAATATGATTGGGGTATTGTTAAAATCTGAAAAATTGACAAATCCAAAAAGCCTAGAAACAGGAACTTGAAATAATGATAATCTATCTGTATATAAATAAAGAATAAAAGTTTATAATATTGTACTTATAAAAAAATCGTAGATGGATATAAAAATTTAATATTTATTTAATCAAAATATTATTGAAACACTATACATAATAAACTATTATTTTATATGATTAAAAGTATTAATATCATGAACTAATCTTAAGTTATACAATGCTTGGAATGTGGCAGTAGAAGAATAAGGCAACCATAATTAAGTACATAAAATTTCACTTATCATGATACTGAAAGTGATTTTGAGTAACTGGAAAAACCATATAAGCAATAAACCATTCAGTTGAATAATAAAAACTTAATTTTGTTATTCACAATTTTTTTCCCACATAAACATCAACATGTCAATAATCGAAACTGATATTTATATTGTTAATATGCTTTCAACAGAATCACAGATTAATTGCTTATTTAAAATCAATAAATGCATATTTAATATATCTTATCTTTTGCTTACCCCATTCACCACAGAGCAATTAGAAAAGTTATAACATTTGTTTTTTCAACTATCATTTTTTATCCATATGAAAATAAGTTAGCAGCAAGATAACTTATATATCTTGACTAAAATGAGATGCTGCATTAAGAATGTATGAAAATAAGTTGCAGTATTTATATGTATGTATATGTTAAATTTTATGCATGGGGGTAAGTAAGTTCATGCTCATCTATGTGATAGAGTATTGGTAACAAGTGATAAGAGTAATATATTATTGTTTTTTATCCCCTTAACACAATTTGATATATGTTAGTTTATAAAAGTGTTTTATTAGATATAAAAAATATATATTAATGAATGACTAATTAAATAAAGTAATGCTTAATTTGTCCAAATTATATACAAAAAGATACAAATTCTGTACAATGCGCATGTATGTACTTGTGTGTATCACACAATGCAACTCCAAACATTTATTTTAGCAAATAAATTATAATTGTAATATTTAGAAATAGCAGAATAATCTTATTCAAGATTGAATTGTATTTAAATATTTATAGATTATAATTATTAATTAATTCCTTCTTTTTTTTTTTTTGCAACAGATTACCCTGGACTATGATTATTCTTTGTTTTTGTTTTTGTTTTATAATTAACGGGGACACAATGTAATAAGTGTTTAGAAGAAATTTAAGGATTCACAGAGAAAGAGAGTGCTCTTAAATTATTATCTCATACCTAACATTAGTAATTATGTTTATAATAACTATATTATAATAATTAAGAACATAGGTTAAATTTTTATCTTTATTTTGTAGTTCATCCATTAAAAGCACAATGATATCGAAGTGGATGTGCAGAGATGACGGTACTATACTAACAAAAGAGCTGTTAGTTCTTATGTGACTAAAGACAAATAATCAAAATTCACGATGCAGTGTTCATTATATTACTAAAATACGTAACAACAAAAAAAGTTGACAGCAGTAAATGCCATTTTTATCTGTAATATAAAATGTTTACATGTTGGAAACCCAATGATGTTAACTCAATAGTAGAGCAGTAAACTTAAGAGTTAATAATTTCTAGATTGACTCTCAGTTAAGTAAAGTTAAGAAAAAAATAGTTTATCAATTGAATAAAATGTTTATATTTAACTGGACTTTTTTAGGTGCCCAAATATCAAAAACAACCCAAGCAAGTAATTATATGATTACTTTAGCATACTGTTTATAGGCTAATAATAAAATTCATGTGGGTGCTTAATGAATTCTAGTTAAATTGTCACAATTAATCAAAATAAATTAATTAGCACAAATCACTTTAAAATAGCTTTCTAGTAATAAAATTATTAAAACTTATGACTGAGTGAATGATTTATGGGACTTGTTTATATTTGCTATCGTGTTAAATTTTTATCTTAAAACCAGTCCCACAAATTTAAAAGAATTCTGGTAATGGTGTAACATGATCAAAAAATATATGATCACCATTAAGAAAGAGTTTACCACTGTCCTTTATAATTCTGTGAACGTGTGTGTGTGTGTGAATATATACATATATTTTCTTGTTTAAAATGGAAAAAGAAATAGAATGATTTATCTATCTTCATTGCTTTTCCTTTTCTAAAAAATATTTCAAAAACTAAATTGGGCTAAACAAACTTTCTTTAAAATAATTATTTCAAAATAACTAAGCAATTTATTATTTAAAAATATTTAATGTTAAAAGTTGTAGAGGGTTTAATTTTGGTAATAGATAAAAGAGAAAAATGATAGGTTAATACTTTTTGTAAAAAATATAACATAATATCATTCCACTTTTTTTTTTTTTTTGGAATTTAATTAGCGTAAGAAAATTTTAACAAGTGTTAAAAATATTTGAAAAATTCAAATATTTATACTTTTTTAAATATTCTGTGACCATCCAGAATCGAGCCAAGCTCTTCAGTATATCAAGCCATTATATTATCACTGAGTTATCAGCTCAGAATACTGTAAATTTTTCGTTTGGGTGTGTGCTTATATATCATAGATCTTTGACACTGTACAAAAGTTATTTTAAACATAAGATGCTCATAATAAATGATATTGCGAAAAAAAGAAAAAAAATGTCACTAGAAAATGCCAGATGAACACATAAAATTGTTGATCAGTATGAAAAATTTTTTTTAATGTGATTTAATGAATTGAAAACTTATCGTTTCATTTCTGTGCTCAAACATCACATGACCCCCCCTTCCAAGCAACAATTAGTCCACAGTGCACATTTATTCAATAATTTTTTTAATTATTATTATCTGATATTGATATATTTTTTTTTTTCTCTATTTAATTCTTAGTCTAATTTTCAAAAGTCTCATTTTAAACTAAATGAAAGTACAAGTAAAAGATCTTTCATTCAAAATTCTTGGTTCCACAGCTTTTTTAGATCTTTGGAATTCAAAAATAGATATTTTACCTTCTC
This sequence comes from Epiperipatus broadwayi, assembly GCA_028023455.1. NCBI lineage: Eukaryota > Metazoa > Onychophora > Udeonychophora > Euonychophora > Peripatidae > Epiperipatus > Epiperipatus broadwayi. Next base: position 1,361,227 of record JAQFVV010000065.1, read on the forward strand.
ATTGCAAACCAAAATTCTACGAAGATTTAAAAAAACAAAATAAGTAGACAGCCAATTACAATTACACTTAAGATATTTATACAAACTAATTTATTTATTGTAAAAGTTTAAAGATTAACCTTTAAAATTTGGTTGTTTGGATTAATAATATTCTATTTATATATCAAATAAACCAGAAGCATAATACAATGCTATTTACTAATATCGTACAATCAAAGTATTGTAGAAACATGATATAGCACAGAGTTCTGCTTTAATTGTCCATGTATATTTGCTTAATGTATTACAATAAGGAAATAAACATGTGTAAGTCAATTATTTGTAAAGTTATTCAAATTTGATTGCACAATAGCTACATACTAAAGCATGTTTCAAGATAATGAAATTCTTTAATTATAATTTTAAATTTAAAAAAATCATACAGACACATATTTCTAAAATGATTACTATTTATTTGATAACATTTCAATTTAAAAATATTATTTGAATCTTATGGATACCCACATAATTCATCATGAGCTATTGATTGTCAAGCAATCTAAAAAAAATTATATGCATTTGTATTTGAAATATGACACTAAACCTGCACTTTATGTTGCTAAACAAAAAGGAATATTCTATTCATGTCCATAAGATACAGAGATCATTCTTCATCTATATTTTATTTCAAATAATTAGAGGTCCATATTAGTTCGTTTTTCTTATCAAATAATGTAAAGTAGAACTTATTACTCTTAAGATTTACATATCTAAGATTAAAACATTCACAGTCAAATAACGAAATTTAAAGAAAGCTGTTTAAAGATAATATTCTGGATATTTAAAAAAAAAAAAAAAAATAGAATTCATTTTATTTTTTCTTATTTTTAATAATTTAACCAATTCATAAATCAGCTGCAAAAAGTTTCTTTATCAGCAAATTATGTGACTTTTAAGCAATGGAAGTGATTGATTGACTTTCAATCTAGAAACCTTTAGCTCTTAAATTCATCATTATACTATTGCATTAAATCTGTGCAGAATACTTAAAACAATTAATTTTAGGCTGAAGAAAAGCAAGTAAATTGTTTTTAATAATAAATGATTACAAGAAAACTATAATGAATAAAGTCTTTTGATAATATAATAATAATAAAGAAAGATAAAAAAACACTGTAAGAAAAACAAAACTTACAAGATCAATAACCTGATACTTTAACACAAGCTTTATAAATGTACAGAGACCTCTAAGAGAATTCTTCTGTCTTATCCAATGAGTCTGTTAATCTAATACATTAGAATTGTAAATAAAAATTGGCAGAATCAAAAAGAAAATCATAGTAGTAGCAATCCAAATTACAATGCTCTTATAATCCAAGTTATTTAACCAATAAATATTGATGAATCTGATTATGATCTTGAATCGCTTAAACCAGGAAAGGCTCAGAAACTCATACTAAAAATTAGAATTCAAGATTAAAGATATGGATGGCATATTATCTACAACAAACTATTTCAATAACCCAAAATTTATCATACAGTATAAGATATTATGTTAATATATTTGACTGTTTAAAAAATATTTATTCTTCTGGTTTAGAATAATTTAACTTCAAAAATTCTTAAAGATAATAAGTTTGTATTTCAGTTACAATTTACTTATTTAATCTTTTTTGTTTGCTAGTGTTTTTCCTGAGTGTTTAAAAGATGGTGTTATATCCATTTTATTATGCATTAGTTATTAATAATTATAGATCCATTACAATTCTTTCTGTATTACTAAGCTATATGATATGATAGTCAAAGATAAGATGTTGTCATTCTTGAATATGCATAAAGTGATTTCTGTACACCAGTTTGTTTTTGTTACTAGAAAAAGTATTTTGGATGTTCTTTATAACCATTTACACAATTTAGCATCTTCACTGGATAACAATCTCAAGACTGAAGGTGTTTCCTTAGATTTATCTAAAATATTTGATTCTGTTCAACATACAATTCTTTTACATTGTTTATATTCATATTTCATTTCAAAGTCATTTTGTTTCATGGTTAAAAATTTCTATAAAAGACAAAAAAATGGGCAACCAAAATAAATGGTATTATCAGTAATTTTAAATTATTTAATCATAAAATTCTATACAGATCTGTATTTTGTCTTATATTATTTTTGATTTATATAAATATTTTTGCTTTATTTTTGGAATCAGTGATTTATGGTTTTTCTGATAATGTTACTCTGTTTTGTGATGCTGTTTCATATAATCTTCTTGCACAAATGATAGTAAGGATTTGGATTTAATTAGTAACTGGTTTAAGACAATAGTCAATCATAATAAAATGAAAGGTATTCTTTTTTTTTCTTCATATAAATATTCTTTACATTCACTTAATATCTTCATTTGTAGTCAATGTAAGGTTCATGGCAATAGTGTATATACTTGTAATAATATTATTTATTGATAACTTGTCATTTGGGAGTGTTTATTGCTTCCAGGTTATACTGTTTAAGTCACATTATCTAAGTCTCAGTTATGCTGTATTGTTTTATTATCTAGTGAAATTCCTATCTAAGTCAGTTTTATTGACTGTTTATATTGATTGTTACTAAAGTGTATTTTTTTATTATAATATCTCTATTTGGGATGGTTGTACTGTTTACATCCTATCTTATTATGTAACACAAAATTATATTGTACATATTAATTTTAGTAGACTCAAATTGACTTTTATGAGTGATATTTGTGACAATTCTTGTGCACTGTTTGTTGTTAAACTTTATAAATACAGAGTGATTACTGATGCATATTATAAAGCTTTCATTGTTATTACTTAATACTTGTTTAATCATAAACTGTCAGCTGATATTATCAAACTTTCATTTGAAAAATAGTCACGGGCACTTCAGTTACAATGGTGTCAGTTTGTTTCCTTTGTTGCTATTTTTTTATTAGATGTTCCTCATACTTCATTTTCTATATTTAAAAATATTTGCAACTTAATTATATTGCATGTAACTATTTTTGTGTTATTGTAGAGGCTTTTGTAAATTTGTTTAATGTATGTTTGCACATGATTAATGTATATTTATTTTCGCTTGGAATTTGGTAACTATGATCTATATTTTAAAAAAATGTTTGCAACTTGGTTATAGTATTGCATGTAACTATTTTTATTTATTTAGTATTATTATTTGTACTAATTTTTATAAATTTATTTGTCGGATATTTTGCAAATGATTTTTTTTTCTTTTTGGAATTTGATAATTAATGTGAATAATATTTACATTAATTTTTTTCTTTATAAATATATATTACATAATAAATAATAATAATAATTATTTTTATTAAGTTTCAAAGATAAAGTTTATTTGTCTTAGAGAGTTACAAATGTTTTACATAGCTTACATTACTGTGTTTACATGGGCAATCTGTAATTGTAGGTTTACATATATAAAAATTGATTTATTGGTTTACACAGGATTGCAGGAATTTTTACATACTGTGGATTAGTTACAAGAGTTTTACATAGTTTGGATTTCTGTGGTTACATGGGCAATCTGTAGATCTAGGTTTACACATGTAAAAGTTGATTTATTGATTTACATAAGATTACAAGAATTTTTATATGCTGTAGATTAATTACAAGGGTTTACATAGCTTGGATTGCCATGGTTACATGGACAATCTGTAGTTGTAGGTTTACACATATAAAAGTTATTTCATATAAATATTTACACAAGATTACATAAATTTTACATGCTATGGACTTCTGTATCTCCAGATGCAAACCATATTTAGTTTTATATGTTTGGGTTGCCTGGGTAACATAGGTAAGGGACTAGAATTTCTTATGATAGTATGGCAATTGTCTGTGAGGTCCACACTGATTTGAGATCAATGTGTTAATTTTTATTTTTTAGGGTGATGGATATTCTTTGGGTGACCAGGTTTTTCTCTTGGTTTCATTAGCATTGTGGGTTGGGGAGGGTGTTGGTGTGAATAGAAGACATGGCAGGATTGCTTTCATAATTGGTACAACACCTACCATAGTGTATTTGAATAGATGAATGTTCTAGAGAGGAGGGATAACAGTTATGTTAGAATTGGTTGCAATTGTTAAGTTGGAGTTCGTGGTAGGTTGGTTAAACTCTGGATATATCTCTGTGTTAAAGATAAATGCTGAGTAAAACTTTTGATAATGTTTAAGCATGAGATCCAAGAGTAGAGGATCCTGATTTTCAGAGGGTGCTGCTGATACAGTTATATTAGAACTGATTTTGTTGATTTGGAGTTTGTGATAGGTTGGTCAGAATCTGGGTCAGATTGTGCTAGAGGTAGAGGTTGAGTGAGGCTTTTGTTGTGATTTAAGTGTGAAATTCATGGTGAAGGTAGGCTCAACATTGCTATTGGAAGTGACTTATGTTTTTTGAAATTATCTAGTAACTTGATGTTAGTTGAAGATTTGAATGAAAAATTTAATACAAAATTGGAAATAAGTTATCAACTATTTTGAAATTGAAAAAGCTATGTAAAGTTAGTTTCCTTCTTCTTTCTAGCTAAAGTTTTGACTTCTTTATAAGTATTTACAGCCAGAGTTTGTTAAGTTGGTTGTGAGCAAGTGAATTAATTGCAGGGAATTTGAAATCTAATTTTTATTAATAAACAAAGATTAGAGTTTGCTACAATAACATTAAAAATAAGCATATGCTTGATTGACCTTTGGACTTTGAAACTCTGTGCTGGTATTATTGGCAACAGACATTGATCATCAGATGGCTTTTTAAAAAAAAAATCGTTAGCTGAAACACACAGGCTTATTACATACCTGTGTCTATATATGTAATATATAGGGTATATGAGCACAGACTTTCACATGATCCACCACTCTCCAGACTATCTCATAACACTGATACACTTGAACACATATATGTTGAAAAGATAAATAATTACCAATATACATATTTCATGCTAAACCAGCAATCATCAGTTGGTCCAGATTACCATCTCCACACATATATGCTATAAGTGCTCAGATATATATTGATAGCCAAACCTCATACTTTAATGGACAGGCTTCAATTCACTCCACACTCCAACTCTTCAACCGTCCATCCAATTGAAAATCTGATGATGGAATGCTCGAAGGCCACCCCGAGGCCGAGATTCTTGTCACACCCATGTTGACCTAAGGTCAATCTGACCCCTCATGTACTGGACCAACTGATGATTGCTGGTTTAGCATGAAATACGTATATTGGTGATTATTTATCTTTTCAACATATATGTGTTCAAGTGTATCAGTGTTATGAGATAGTCTGGAGAGTGGTGGATCATGTGAAAGTCTGTGCTCATATACCCTATATATTAAAAAATCGTTAGGTAACTGGATTTCAATTGAACATTTGGATAAAAAATGCAACTCAAAATTGGAAATAAATAATCAACTGATTAAAGGTATATTATTATCTTGCATTACACTAAGGTTTTGAATTCTTTTTAAGCAAAAAAACCAGAGCTTGTTAACTTGTTTGTGAACAAGTGAATTGCTTTCAGGAAAATTTGTAATTGGATCCTCTCCCCCCGGAATTTGCTACAATAGAATTAAAAATAAGCTTATGTTGGGCTGAACTTTGGATTTTAAAACTCTGTGCTGGTGATATTGGCAGGAAGCATCTGGTCATGTGATGACTTTGTCTCCATATTATTGTTGGATAACTTGATTTTAATTGAAATTTTTAATTAAATTTGTAACACAAAATTATTAATTATCAACTCATTGAAAATTGAAAAAGATATATCAGATTATGGTTTTTACCTTGTCAAGGCTTAGGTTTTGAGTACTTTTGGAGCTTGGAAAACTGGAGCTCTTTAACTTGGTAGTGAACAAATGGACTGTTGCTGCTGAATTATTGTTGTTGTTATTATTATTATTACTATTGTTATTATATATTCTTTACAATTAAGTAATTATCTTAACAAAAATTATAATAATAGCTGTACTGAAAATCAGAAAAGATAGAAGTGATTATTGGTGATGGATTTATACTGTCTTTCATATTCATCCAGTTAGCATTTATGGTTCAGATATTATCTTTCATTAATTGTTACTTCATCAAATTTTTGGAAATTAAAACAAAATAATACACAATATAACCTGAATGAGGTTTTATTTTCACATATACATAGTGAAATCTACTATAACAAATTATTTCCAGAAACACTTTCACTATTATATCATATGTTCATTGTATCTTATATTGAAGTACATGTATTTAGAGATAATCCATTCCAAGCACATAACATAGATCACAGTTACCATCGAAAATAACAATTTAAGAAAATAAAATACACTTAAAAATATTATCAATATCACACTTTTCTTTATTTTGCTGTAATATCCTATAAAAACAATTTTTCTAAACCACTTCCAACACTTTTTAGCAAAACTCTTTATTTGTACATATATACATACACCTACGTTTCAATTGTCCTGCAGTCTTCTTCAGAGCCAGTTCATTTTAATTTCTTAAAAAAACCTTTTTGGTTTTTTTAAAAAAAAAATTACATACTAATTTATTTTAATGAAAACTAAAATAAAAACATGAATAAACTTACCTAATAAAATTTCATAGAATCTTAATCTAGCCATCTCTGCTGAAATAGTTTTACTTTCTTGCTTGGAATTTATTTTTTTCTTGATGTTTATTCTCTATCTCATAATGAAAATGAAAACAGTCTTCCAAAAAAAAAAAAAAAACTTATGATAATAAAAAATCATTTAACTTTCTTTGGGGAAAAATTTTTCCCAACAGTAATCAGCTTATCAATTCAATTTTCAGAAAAGCTCTTAAATATCCTAGTTAATCAATCACATTCAATGTAGTATTTTTTATTAAACAGTCTTTTCATTTGAAAAAAAAAAAAAAAAATTCTTCTGGTCCTGTTTTCTGCTTCTTATTTTTCATTACAGTCTTTTAAAAATAAAAACAAAATTTTGCTAATAAAAAATACTTTCACTTTCTCAGGTGAAATTTTTTTTTCCTAGCAGCAACCAACTTTCTAGGTTAGCTCTTCAGAAAGGTTGTATGTGCTTGCATGACAAATATCAAACACTAGTATTTGTAGTAGCATTTTTGTTCATTGACAGTTTTAACTTTTACATTTGAACTTTTTTTTCATGATATTAATCAGTTTTTTAACTGGAATTTTCAGTTTGTGGCCACAATTATTATAAATAAGTAGTAGAATAAGTAAACAAAATAATACTTAATACAGTATATTTTCATTACCTAAGAAACAAATAAATATAGTGAATAAAATTCATAATTTAAAGTTTATCTGGAAGAAATGCTTGTCATTTTAGTATTCATTATACAGAGAAACTACGAACAATACATATCAAACTACATGTCTTTAATTATATGCTAATCAAATATAAATAAACAACAAAAAGTGTAAATAAATAAATAATAAAAATACTGAAATTCACAAATAGTAAGCTAGCTGACTTTTTTCCTTTTGCTAAATGTCATGTTCTCAAACATGTATTTATGTACTATAATCATGAATTCTTTATGATTTAATTACTATACCTATTTAGTTTTGTACTGTAGTTAAAAGCACATGTACTGATTTTTTTTTTCAAGTGTTTTCTTTCTGCAAAATTTTTTATTTAATATTTCTTTAGTAAAATACCATATATATTTTTAAGAATCATGAGTGAGAATTCAAAAAAAGTGTGTAAAGTACTTTCATTAAAGGAGAAAATTATTTAGTAAAAAAATGAAAAAAAGTTGTATTCAGAAGTGGGACTAATGTATCAAAAAATGAATCTTCTTTTAGAGAAATTATAAAGAGGGAGAAGTTGTGTAAATATATATGTAAATATGCTTTTTCAATTTATTATTAATAAACTACATTACTATATTCTTTTTTTTAAATTTTGTCTGTATAATACATGCATTTTTAATTTATATATAATACACACGCTATACACACAGTGTATGGGTGTGTTAAAATGTACTGCATTGTACAATTAGATAGAGTACAGTAAATATTTTAATCATTACTTTATCAACAAAAGGTGAGCTATTATATGCTATTTTCATTGTATGTGAGGAAAGCTTGGAATAAAATATAGGGTAGTTCACTGCCCTACTGTAGATATTTGCAGAAATCTTAATTTAATGAGAAAAATTATATATTGTAGTGTATTTTTAACATAAGTCTTTGTTGAACCAGACATACTGTGTATGTATATATATTATTCATATATAAACTATTATATATATAATATTCATGTTATACAATCTTTATTATATATATAATATTAATATTATATAATCTATATTATGTGTATAATACTCATATCCCATAAACTCCAATATGTATGTATAATATTCATAACACAGAAATTTTTTCACTCAACGATAATATTTAACTTTTTATTATATATTTTTTTATATTAAAGTTATACAATAAATACTTCTAAAGATCCGAGCCATTGAGATTGATTTTATGTCAGCAATTTAGGCAATATTATATGTAAAATATATTAATATTTAGGCGAACAATTTTGTCTTTGGTAATCTCCATTATTCATCTTGTTTGAAGAGAGTGGTTAATATTTTTTCAATTCAAAAGGGAATATAAAATTCTTCAGGCTCTTAAATAGAACTGTAGAATTAATTTACAAACTTTAATAGGAATAAAAGTACATAATGAAACTGATATAAAAGCATTTTATATCATTATTAGACAAAACAATAATAGCAACAATGAGAAAGTTACAAGCCTTCATTATAAAATTTAAAACAACATTTAAGCAATTATATGGCATAATTACATTTTCAATAAAAACAGTTTTCCAGCATTTAAAAATGATAAATAAATAAACGAGAAGTCTCATTCAACACATATTGAAATATTCATCATTTAGTAAACATTAAACAATATTAAATATTTAATGGTAGTTACTAACGCTATAGTATATCTAAATATGATAATGCTTTATTCACCTTAACGAATATGTTTACCATATGATTGATAGCTGAATCCTAAGTGAAAGTTTGCAGATATGCCAAATTATTTATTAACTAATTATTTACTTATCAGGTGAATATTTGAAGAAGAAAAAAATATGTATGTAAATCATAAAAAGACTTCAGAACAAATAGTATTCGAATATTGTTAATAAAACGTTATATAATTAGTTGCTTAATTAAAATGTTTAGCACTCAAGAAACAGGTTGAACAAACAGCTTCATTCAATTGACTAAAATGATTTATTATTATTGTGTTTACTCTCTCCAGCTGAGAAATAATTTGGGGCTCTTGAGAATATTATTCTGCCACTGTGCTAAACAAATTCATGAACTTTTATCCCTGGATACTATAATCCTACCACTATACTAATCAAAGAAAAAATATAAATGCTATAAGAACAGTATAAGATAAAAGTATTAATAGTCTTCATCTTAACCAGATTCCTTTTAATGTCAGTGGGATCATCCTGCATAATTGCTTAAGAAAGTTCACACATGACAATCTCAGAGGGCAGCAGACCATATTTAAGAAATACTGTTGGTATGCAATTGTTGACTAAAGATTTTGTTAAACACAAAATAAATAATTTACTAACTATAAGCTAATATTGTAAAAGTTCAAATGTTTTTAGAAAGAAGTTGCTCAGTAAAAAGTATGAGAAATGCAGAAGAAAATTCAAATCATTAGTCTGAAGCTATCCCAGCGCCTCTCTGAGGAGTGCTAAAGCACAAAACCATTGGTCAGGGGTTGGGGGGGGGGTTTCCTGATGGAGATATTTTGAATGCTTTCTCTGGCTAGGCATTTGCCACAGGGCTTGTTGAGCAATTGCTCATTGTTTATATCAGGTTCACATTATTTGATAGTGAGTCAGTTATATGTTTTTCTATTTATTGTATCAATCTAGAATTTTATTTAGACGAGTTAGTAAGTGAATTACTTACAATATGGAATTAAAACAAATAAAACAATTGTGAAATATTCTACTCTAGATCAATTGAAGAGTGTTGGTTCAGCCAGAAATGCATTGTAAGGAGCCATTTACCTTTTTTATATATCTTTATTCATATGTTTCAAAAATGGTGGTAGAATAAGAGTTAATTGTAGCTAAAAGATAATAGTAAAAAAAAAAAAAGGAATGGAGTTAGTTGGTGTAATGATATCATGTGATTATTTTAATACAAATAGATAAATTATTTATAAATGAATTTAAAGTTATATCTGGGCAAGAAATAATATGATAATCTCTATTTTCATAAATGACAATTTATGTATATATTTAAAGTGAATGGTGACAATAGTGTGACTACAGGAAATTTGACACTTGTAGATCAAATTATAGTAATTTCTTACATTAATCTATGAAATTATACTGCAAGATTATTACTACTTCCCCACATTCAAAATTACGTATTTAAATGTTGCAAAAGAGTCAAATGCACCAGTATTTTAATATTTATATTTTCTTTGAAATAACAAAAGCTATTTTCATGATTGAAAAATGTATTTGTTTTCTAGCATAAACCTTTAAAGACTGTGATTTTTAATTTTTTTTTCCTTCTCAAATCTTAAAAAATGTACCGTCATAATCAAGCGTTGGTGGTCGAGAGGTCAGCACACCGCCTTACAAGCAGTTGTCCCGGGTTTACTTCCCGGCCAATGCTATGATACATGAAAAAAAAAAAAAAATACTTACTACCAAGACTTGTTAATAGTACATAAAGATCCACGTGTAAAAAGTTTTATAATTTTTTAATGCACTTTGAGAGATCTCTTTAAAGTTATGACGTACAGTATTTTAAAATATAACGTGAGAAAATAAATTGTATTAAAGAACTGATAAAAAAAGACAAACTATCAGTTGATGACCAAGACTTATTATTGCTTGCATACTTATATAAAATGGTAAAGTGGCACGTTCTGAAGTTTAGGTCCATTGATAGCGACTCAGTTGTCATCTCCAGTATTTAAACATAATATGAACTTTGAGATATAAAGCATTCGATTTATTTTGTTTTTTTAAGACTTACTGCTTAATAAAAAAGCGCCATTGCTAAGATTCAAGAAAAGAATTTAATATTTTTTAAAATAAACCCTCTTTTTAAAAGTTATTTATTTTTTTTCTTTCTGGAAAATGTTTCCTTACCCAGAAGCATATATATATGCACAAATTAATACAAAACCTTGAAAAACTAATTTTCATTCCAGTTTAAAATGCTTCACTGCCTCCTTAGTTATATATTTTCGTATTCTGTTTTCAATTGCTCAGATTTATAAATGTCTTTTCTTTTAGGGTACATAAATTTAATGACTTTTTTTTTTTTTGCTACCTTTCTCATGTACCTGCCCATCATTATCATTACATATTTAATTAAAATAGATTAAAATTAAAGGCAGGAATGATAATTTGAAAACTAGAATAATGCAAATAAACACATTAGGGCAAAAGTAATTACAAATCTTGTACGCGTTTAAATTAGCACAATAATAATGATTACTAAAAAATGTATAATAAATTCTAAAGCCAAGTTCGATTTCAGAAATAAGCATTTCATTAGTTGGAAAAAAATAAATCAGTATCTCTTTGTGTTTATTCAAAGTGTTTTAAAAAAAGATGAATAATTAGAAACTATTTAAATTTAGACTTTAAATATTTTAACAACTAAAAATCAACAACTCGAACATTTTGTCAGTAGTGCGCTCACATATGTTAAGTGATCTACGGTAAAAGCAGGTTGTTGACTCTGAAGTCTTTTTCATAAGTATTAAAAAAAACAAAACACTCAATTATTGTCAGCGATGGTTTAAGAAACTGGAAAATACTATCCCTCCTCCCCATACTTATCTTAAATAAATTTATTATTGCACGATTGTGCCTTTTTTTTTTTACCGAGATGGCGTTTGAGACAACAAACCAGCTTTTCAGCACGAAACATATATATTTATCTTCTTAAATATTTATATTGCAGATTACCCTAGGGTCTCAGATTGAAATGGCCTTGATTTTTTTTTTTTTGATCAATTCTTATCAAATAATTGTAGGTTATTATTCATATATTAGAAAACGAACTATAAATTTTAGTAATGTCAGGATATATATATATCAAATATCTTATAATATAGTGGTAGTGTTATTTATTACTCATATATTAAAAGATAAACTCTTAATTTTAGTAATTTCAGAATTGTATTGCTCAGGAATTCATAAGTTCTAGCTCCAGAGCCTGGCCATGATTCATGGATCCAGAACTCCTAAGGCTGCTACATTACCATTGTATCAAACTATACAGATGAACTTACTATAATAATAGTATGTTTTCCTATGAAGTTTACATGAGTTAGAATTCAAACCAAGGAAAACAACAAAAATTTGTCAAGTTCTCATCATGTTTATATATTTTCCTTTCTGCATCTCACTCATAACCACCTAGCTGATAATCAGACAATCGATAAGTTTGGTAAATAATGCCTCCCCCTTCACTACATCTATCTGACAAACTATGAAAAAGATTTCTATCCTTAGTGATCTATTTAAATTTTACACACACACGCATATATATATACAATGACAAATCATATTACCACTGTGTATAAATTTTTTTTGTTCATATATTAAAATCTTAGTTTACAAAAATTTTGTGAATTGCCCAGATTTTAAATGAAGAAATGAAACATGCAATTAAATGTATGAAGAAAGGAAAGGCTCCAGGTAATGATGGAATTATAATTGATATATTAAAAGCAGGTGAAGAAATAGAATTTTTTTTTAGCAAAGTTATATACCAAATATCTAAATAATAAAGAAGTACCAGATGATTGGAAGAATGTAGTAATAATATTAATATTTAAAAAAGGTGATAAAGAAGATATTAGAAATTACAGACCTATCAGCCTTTTTTCAGTTTTATAAATTTTTTTACCAAGATAATTACAACTCGTCTACAAAGAACATTGGATTTCCACCAACCAAGGGAACAAACTGCATTTAAAAGTGGTTTTAGTACAGTAGATCATATCCAGGTATTGAGAGAAGTTATAAAAAGGACAGATGAATATGAGTTGCCATTATGTTTTGGATTTATAGATTATGAAAAGGCATTTGATTCTATAAACATTTCTTCAGTGATTAAAGCATTGGATCACCAAGGTATAGATCCAGGATAATGTCATATCTTAAAGAATATTTATAAAAATGTAACAGCAATAATTAGATTACATAATGATACTGGGAAAGTCAACATTGAGAAAGGTGTAAGACAAGGTGACTCCATATCTCCAAAACTTTTTACAGCAGTGTTGCAAGAAGTATTTTGTGGATTAAAATGGGAAACTAAAGGTGTGAAAGTAAATGGAGATTATTTAAAATTTAGATTTTGCAGATGATATAGTTGTTTTTGCAAATAATGCTTCAGAGCTGCAGGAAATGTTGCAGGAGTTATCAGATGAATTTAATCGATTTGCTCAAAATAGGAAAATAAAGATTGATTATGATGAATTGGAAGAAGTTAACAGTTACAAATACCTTGGTCAGATTATTAATACAGATGGAAACATAATGGATGAAATTAATCATAGAATTAAACTTGTTTGGAGTGCTTTTGGTAGAAATAACTTGATACTAAAAGGAAATATGCCTATGTGTTTGAAAAGGAAGGTTTTTAACAAATGTGTTTTACCAGTTCTCATTTATGGATCTGAGACTTGGACACTTAATAGAAGAACAATACAGAGACTCCAGACCACTCAAAGAAGTATGGAGAGATGCATGTTGGGAGTAACAAGAATAGATCAAAAACGCAATGTATGGGTAAGAAAACAAACAGGTGTTACTAACCTCACTGAAAAAATTGAAAGATTGAAGTGGAGTTGGGCTGGACATATTGCTAGAAGAGATGATAATAGATAGACAATTGAAATCTTAAATGGGATTCCAAGAGATTATAAAAGACCCAGAAAGAGACCACATGTGAGATAGATGGATGAAAAAAAAAGTGTGCAGGGATGATGTGGAGAAGAAAAGCTAAAGATCAGAGAAAATGGATTAAACTCGGAGAGACCTTCATCCTGCAGTGGATTGATAATGGTTGATCATGATGATGATGTAAGTTAAATAATGGCTTTTTATTAGCTTCTCACTAGACATTATATAACAATGAGATCTATCTTTACATTAGGCAATAAATCACAATCATATTTACTGAGTTTCTAGATCAGTGGTCTTCAACCTTTTCACACCTGCAGACCGGCAAAAATAAGGATAAGATTTCGCAGACCTGCAGAAGTCTACAGATAAATTTTCTTAAAGATGTAAACTGCTTAGCCTTAGATGAGCATAATTGTTATAACTGATCAAAACAATACACTAGTTACTGTGTATTGTAATGGTGTTGCTTACCTTCACATGCTGAACACTCTCGAGTTGCAGTTATACTGCTACAGAAACAGTACAATAACAATTGTTCTCATTAATGTGTCTGCATAGCTATGTTTATTATTTCATTGTTAAAATATTCAAGAATAAAATGTTATTCACCTGAATGTTGGGAAATATCACAGCTAGTGTAATTCCATGCCAATGATTATGATAAATGTAATATCTGTATTTAATGTTAAATATACAAGATGAAGTTATATATATATGGAGTTTGTATAATAAAAAACTTTTTTTTAAAGTTTTGAATTTTTTTAGAAAAATAATAAAAAATTTAATTCTACCCCCCCCCCCCCATAAACATCTGTGATAAATAGAAAAACAAATTAATTTATGTATGATTGATTAGATTTTGTTTTTGTTCTGTTTCTTTTTTTTTAATCAGGTAAAAATGTGATGAAAAAATAAATAAAAATTGTTTATATTAATTAAAAGTTTAAAATCTTATTATTTTGTTATTACAAACTTTCCTGCCAGTCTAGCGTGAACCAGCAGAAAACTTCTGCAGCCCAGCACTGGTCCGTGGACCAAGAATTGAAGACCACTGTTCTAGATAGCCTTCACTGAGATAAAAAATATTATTAGAATGGCATATTTTGATGAATTCCCAACTTTACTATGTTGGGTTCTAAGATTATATGAATATTGATTTCATTGCCATTTTTCTTCAGTTTTTATATTAATAATATACAGTAGTCAAATAAGTACCAGTATTAGAATATTTTATTTTGTAAATGCTTTAAAGATAAGTAAAAACAAATAATTTGAAACTTAAAATTTTTAGCTTTTAAATGATACCAATTAAGAGTTGTTAACATGGATTTTATTATGTATTTGGTTGGTAAAAAGTGTTTAAACATTTGATGATCTGTATTGCCCCTAATGAAATTAATTCCACACTTTGACTACTGTCATTCTTGAACATTCAAACATGTATAAAAAGTATTATATGTGGCTCTTATTACTGAAGAATTTGCCTACCTCTGATATTTTTTAGTTAGATGAAGTCAACTTATCATGATATGCAAAATAACAGCCTAAAACATCATCAGATATTCTAACAGTTCAAATCAAATTATTAATTTTTCAAATTTTTAAGTTTACCAAGTATTTTTTTTTCTTGGTATTTAAAAAAAAAACTGAGCAGGAAAACTTTCTAATCTCTATTCCATACACTCTTATCAACACAGATGATTGTTTATATAATAAATAAACATGGATAGGTTGCTCTTCCTTCCTAGATGCTTGTTAGTTTCTAAATTTCATATAAGAAAGTTTTATTGAGGGCAGGATATGTGGTTTGATCTTTTATCAATTCTCATAATTATAAAAGACAAATGTATATTGCACCAATATATCCTGAAGTTGTAAAATCATAAGTCCAAGCAGCAATTAACAACTGAAAACAAAATTTGTGGAGAAATTGCAGAGTGATGAACTTAGATTGTTATTCAATGACAATCTCTTATTTGCTTATCTACAACTGTAAATCATTTCCAAGTAAAAAAAAAAAAACAAAACATAAATTATAAGAACAGTTGAATATTGATTGGAATAATTGTCAGAAATTTGAGGAAAGTACTATAAAGATGTCAAGCTTTGGTAGCCGAGAGCTCAGCGCAGTCGCCTTGCAAGCAAGCAAGCAGTTGCTTGCAGGCAGTTGTCGCGGGTTCACTTCCCAGCTGATGCTATGACACATGAAGGAAAAAAAAGGTACTATAAAGATATAAAATACCAAAAGATACAAGCAAAATAAATTCATTGTAATTAAAAGATAGAATATTAAGATTGAAGCAATATTTTCTTATCAACATTTGGTAGCTTTCATTAAATTGAAAATAATTTCTGCAATTTTAAAATGTTGTTTGACCTTCTTTACATCCATATTGTTGGTCAGAATAAGAAATTATGAGACCTTAATCTGAAATACTGCATTAAATATCTCCTACTAAGTAATTAAGATTTATGCATCAATATGTTTTTATTCTTTTATGTAAATGAACAAATTGTTTTTGAACAGACCAAACGATATTTTTAAATCATCACCAAAGATTTTAATGCTAGAATTGACAAATGATTGAAAGAAATATTGTAAAAAAAAATTTTATATGGGCAAAAAAATAAGAAATGATGTACTTTTGTGAAATTTATAGGGAATGAAATGTTGTCATTACACATTATTTCTTTCCTGAATAAAGTCCAATGTTATATATTATTTTACTGCCAAACTTTAAAAATCTGTAGAGAATGCAGCTATTGCTATTATATAATTACATATGTAAGTATGCATTAATTACTTTACCTCAAGACATCTAATCAATAGAATCCTGTAGTTAATCATAACAGAAGATAATTTAATATTACTTACCATAAACTTTTAATGTAAGATGTTTAGTTGAAACTAAAACATCTTTAAAAATATCATCCATAAGAAGATTATATCCTTTCTGATGATTGAATATCATATAATTCCTGAGTAGTAGAAAGAGACAGACAGACATAGAGAGAAATTAATTCAATTTTCCATTATGAATCAAAATACAAAACAAATGTTTGAACTGAAAGAATGATTTAATGATGTTTCATGTGTCTTTTGAGCTTTAAATAATTTATTTAAATCATTAAAACCAACTACTATTGAAATATGAAATTCACGTTTAATTTCATATTTAAAGGTATTGCTTATGATTTTGATTTTCCAATCTCTATTATTGTTTTTTTTAAAATATAAATATAGTTCAGAAATCCAAATTCTGTCAGTAAACAATTAATTATGCACCATTTATCAATATATTTGTTATTAGTTTAATATATATTACAGCAAAAAATATAAAGCAAAGACAGAAATCCAAATTCTGTCAGTAAACAATTAATTATGCACCATTTATCAATATATTTGTTATTAGTTTAATATATATTACAGCAAAAAATATAAAGCAAAGACAGATTGAAATATTACTCTTATCTTACTTTCATATGACAAATTTAATAAAATTATTTTGAATAATACTTAATGATAATTGCAAAATTATTGTAAAAGAGTAATAAAATATAGCAGTGGAAGAAAGATGTAAGTAAAATATAATTATATATGTTTAATATGTTTGTTACTGTTTATGTTAATGTAAGATGAAGGTATTTATGTAATTGAGGTTTATTTATAAATATGTATTTCATATTGTTGTTGCAGATCCTTGAAAATGACTGTATGAAGATAAAAACAGTTGAAACATTGGAGTTTTGTATTATATAAATATATGTTCAGTATTGATATAAGAAAATAAAGTTTTTGAAAAGGAGAAGGATTTTTAATTTGTTGATATTATTGTATTTAATGAGTTATTCAGGACTTAACTTTGTGGGTGCAACTTGATAATTACCCAAGAGATAAAAAACAAAACAAAACACAAGCTATTATCAATATCTTTGAACTATTATCACACCATAACTTCTAAATATTGTATGAATTTGATTTATTTAGTCTTTAATAAAACAAAGATGTGACAATGTGAGAAAATGTTATCACAGCACAGCATTTTGGAAGTAAATCATTAAAACATCACAAAGACTTTATCATGTGGTTGAGTGTTAGTATTCATTCATTTATAGTTAAAATCTTCAAAGCGCATGTGCAACAGCGTAATGCTGTGTTAAATATTACAATCACTATTGTATGGAAAGAATTATTAAACATTTTGCAGTATCATTCAATGGCAAACTAAAACAAATAAATGCTTAATTTTGTCCTTTTTTTTAACAAAAAAAAGTTGAGAAAATTTATAATATATTATAAATAAAAAAATATTAAATTATTAAATGGAAGTAATGCTTCTTTACATAATATAGACTACATTACTACTTCTAAGCAACAAAACATGCATTTAATATTATTTTTTCTTACTGTAGATATTGGATTTTTTTTTGTAATTGAATAACATTAAAATCAAAATTGAAAAGTTTCAATATTTGGTATAAATGTTTGGCATAATTAATATAAAATTAAATTTTTCTAGTAGTTATTATACATAATATCACATGATTTTTACTAACAAAGTACAAACTCTATATAGTTTTTAAATAAGCTTATATATTAGAACTCTCTTCTCTTTGACTTTTAACAATATTTAAACAAAAAATAAATTGTATAACCAATATATCCTTGTCTATGATTCAAAGAGTCTCTGAAATTTATACTTTATTTTAAAACATTGGTAATCTAATACTTTAGAATTTTTTTTAGTATTTTGAATAGCTAACTAAAATATTTGTGGTAATAAAAGTCATGTTGTAATCTTCATTTTTATTGTATCATATTCATAAGTGAATGCTAAACATCCAGAGAAATACCTGCAAAGAATGAGACTATCATTGCCCTAGATTTTAAATTTGCTATTTATTTTTTTGATGGATTTATACAATGAATAAAAGTTTTATTTTTAGTTATATATGTGCACATATGATGAAAAGCAAGTACTTCATTTTAGACCCACAAAATAGATTCATATATATATAATCACCATTGATATTTTGTTGACATATATATTATAATTAAATTGAAGATTAATTTAAAAAAAAATTTTTTTTTTTGTTTTGGTTAAATTCTTCTATTTAAAAAGTATATTATATATTTATTACAAGTGTCGATGTTAAAGCAACTGACAAAGTAACATGAATTATGTTTCAACATTTTACTCACATAAATTATAAGCTTCTTTTTAAATACAAGCATCCATTAAATTAAATCCTAAATCACTTTTCACTTGAAAGCAATCTTTTCTAAAAATATAAAGGACTCCATAACATATTCAATTGAACTAGTCATTTCAGAGTATCTCAGGTATTAAATCACAAATGTCTTTGGATACTTGCTTTATATATCCAAACAAATTTACATCTATTGAATTACAAATCTATATTTCTTGTCATTTGAAAGAATGACATTTATAATTTTGGAGGTGAGAGGTCAGAATAATAAATTTTTAATAATGCATGTTGAGAATGATAGCTTCTTTTAAAAAGTAATGTAAAAAAATGAATATTAGATTATTCTTTTTTTGAAAAAAATTGAGACAATTTAAAATAGAGATTTATTATATTATTTTTTTAAAACACAAATTATTAAATAATATGAATAACCTATTTGCTCTTTGCACTTTTTTTTTTATGTTTGGCATAGCAACATGAAAAAAATTTTTGAATGCAAACTCAACAGGTAAATATGATTTTACAAGAGTTCAGGTAGTTTTAAATTACCCAGAAAAATTTGACAAATAAATAAATAATTGTATAGTTAGTTTATTCAGGATATCATTTTGTATTTCAATAGACATATGACAAATTGAGCATAGCAGTTCCATTCAATTAACCAATCTCAGCTGAGAATAGATCCAGAAGTATTATCTTCATAGTTCTCTACTATACTGCTCTGCTGAACTATAAAATGAAAAAAAAAATGTGTTAGTTCCTTAAGACATCATATAAAATTTGAAATAAGTGCACAAAAATGTATGAGAATTTGATAGTCAATCCGCTATATTGCAAAATAATTTAGTGGTGACTTTATATTATGAAATATTTGAAAATGTATGCTAAATTCTTTGCCAGAAAGCAGATTGACTAAGCAATAGATTTCTAAGATCAATCATTAACACTTACTTTCAATCAGTGGCAGTTTACCATTGCTTGTGGACTTCTTAAGACAATTTATTTTAGCAACTTAATTTTAGAACTACTTCATAAATTTTAATTAGGCATTTATATCATTAAAATGCATACATTTAAAAAATACACCAACCATGTAATTAAAAGTAGTTAGCATATACATTTTAAAACAGGAAAAACTCACTATATATATTGCCACACACAGCAAGCTAGAGTAATCAATGGATGCCAGAAGGCTTGTGCATAAAATCCTCATCTAGTGCCTACTCATCCAATATCCCCAGACTAGTTTCTGGCTTATGGCTTTTTGCCATCCATTGATTACTCTAGCTTGCTGTGTGTGGCAATATATATAGTGAGTTTTGCCTGTTTAAACAGCAGTTATACACAAGCATAAGAGGAGGTAATCATGTGATGTTTATTGGCATATAAATTTTACTTAAATTGAGCAAAGAGTGAGTAAAGTTATATTTAATTATTTTATTTGATAATTTTATTTAAATTTTTGATTTCTCGTGCAATTAACTGAGTGCATATTCCGTGGCTAATACTCTATTGTATGGGTAAAGTATTAACTATCAGTTTATATATATTATTGGCTTAATAATCTTTTTTAGACAATATATATATAATAAAACTTTTAATTATAAATTCATTGCAATTTATGCTTATAAAGTTTTAAAAACATTTCTGCTTAAATATTGAGGCACTTTTCCTACGCATTTAACTCAATGATAAAGTTACAGATTTAAGAGCTAAAGATTCTTTGATAGCTCAGGCTGTAACTTGGATTCTTGAGTATCACATGACCTTAGAAATGATTAACCATATGCCTATTTTATTACTTATTGATATTTTTTATCATTGATATAAAAATAAACAAATAATTATAAAATATTTTTTATTTTCAAAAAATATATTTTCCATTATCTAGGTTATGAGAAAATTTATTTATATAAACAAACATGCGTTAAAAGCAAATTGTTTATAAAAATTACATTTACGATGTATTAACTTTTCACTTTATTTGAATCAAACATATTCTCCAAACAGAATTTGTGAGTCAGAAAGTCGTAGAATCAGATATGAATTATTTTAGATTTTTAAACTATGCAAGAAAATAAAAATTAATAATACTAATGAAATTAAAGTCTATTTAAATGTTCGGAGTTCATTATCTAAAAAAAAAAAATCTTTAACTTTGTTGGAATCATAGAACACAATTAGCCCATTTTTAATTACTAGTAGATAGACTAAACAAAATTTTTAACAGATGTTCAGGAAATTTTATTTTCAACTTATAGAAATAAATTCTTTTGAAGCATTATTAAGTCCGGAAAACTGTAGATTTCTAGACCTTTTATCTCTAAAATAAACAAAGCTAAAAAAAAAAAAATGTTGGATAGATTTTATTTTGAATATTTTTCCATTTTAGACGTACAAATACATTAATTTTAAACAATACTATCGCTGACAATTAGGAAATAATATACCTTCTCTAAAAATTAGTTAATCAATCCATCCTATAAATCCGAATAATACATCAGCATCTAGTCTTAGCTGAAACCGTACGATATAAAATAGAACAAAAAAATCTTTTTCAAATAAAGCAGGCAAAGAGAATGAAAGAAAAAAAAAGAAGGAAAACAGTTATAATACACCTATAAACAGAATATTATTAAATGCACATCCTTCCTTAAATACATGTATATATAATATATGGGATTAGAAGGTATAGTGATTAGTGCGTCTATGATCATAATTTAGGGTTCAATTTTCGAATTTAATCAGGTTTAGGATTTTTTTTTCAGGTAGCCATCTCATTGCAATCCAATATTGGATGGCAAATGAATATCAACATTATTCTGAACTAAAGAGTAATTAATTAAAAATGACAAAATATTCAAACCCTGATCATTCGATAATTGCTAGGCCTGTGAGAAATACCTTCAACCGCTTTATGATTCTATGAGAAGATGTTGGAAAAATTGTTACTTTGTATAGGCTATTTTATCTAAATTATAAAATGATGAATAAGTTATATTTGTAAGAGACTCTTGATATTTTGACCAAATATAGCAGTCGGCAACCGGTGGCTGTGGAATGGTCCGCAAATAATTTATTTAATATTATTTAAATCCACTAAGCTCATTTAATAAAAATTAAAAAAAAAAAAAAAATTGTTTAGACTGTATTATTATATGTAAAATAGAACAAGAACATTATATTACTAATTGATTTGTTACAAAATACTACTGTGACTTGGAAAACATCTACCTCAATAACCCCTATTTGGTTAACAGCATAGAAAAAGTAACAAAATAAGAATACCGAATTCTGTACAATTGATTAGGCATCAAATTTGACTATGGTATACCTTGGTGATTAAGTAAACTAAAACTCAAAAATTTTATCAAGAATTTTGAAGGAAAACATATCTATAAAAATTGTTAAAGAATAGAATACAGTACTATTCGTTATTAATCTTAAACAATTTTTGTAGATACGAATTAAAAAATTACACATATAAAATCTAACAAATATGCATTTATACATTCATTTATTTTTATGAAATAAAATGAACATTATATTAACAAAAAACAAAATAAAACAATTCTTTAACAAATTATAAAACATATAAATACAAACTTAGTTTTACTTTCATATAACTCAAAATGAAAACAAATAATTACAAAAAAAAACACACCAAATTTATATTAATATAATATTCTAATTTATTTTGTACTTTAGGTTCAATATTACAATCATTTAAGTATTTCTTTATATCTAATAAATCTTCATTCACGACCTACTTGTGTGAAAAAACTTCTCAACTGTAACAGCTATTAAAAATAAGTATCGGCTTGAAGTAGAAGCTCCTTTACGAGCTGCAGTGACATCATTGGAGTCAAGGATTAGTAAAATAATTTTAAACCAAGAGCAGCAAATGTCACACTAATTTTTAATATATATTACTATTATTTTTGTGTGAAAATTAATATATATATATGTATATCATACTCAATGCTAGTATTAATTCATATCTTTAAAAATTATGTTAATGATCCGCAATGTCTAAAAGGTTGCCAACTGTTGTTCTAGAACATACATGATGGTGATCAGAATTTCTCCCTTTGTATGGTCTGCTTTGAGATGTTGAGTTTGCGGCTTCACATCTAAATAATAAAGTTGATGTTGTTTGCAGCATAGATGACTAGATACTATGTTGAATTAAACTTGGTTTTGGCTAACGACTTTTCTTTCCCCGATGTAACTTCCACCTTAGCAGCACATGGTTGTATGTGTTTCTTTATATGTAGTTAATAAAAGTTCTTGAGTAAGTTGAAAAGCAAGATATTTGCTGTTGACAACTCTTCAGCATAAACTTAAAAATATTCGTGAAATATTGAATAGTTTAAAGCTGTTTTTGGAATTTATAATTTAAAATTCCTTAATTGACTGAGTTTAAATCTGTATGCTTTTAATCTAGTTCTAATCCATATCCTATGACCTATTCTCATTCAATGTTTTTTATTTTGATGGTGGCAGATTTTTCTGTTCGAACTGCAAGTTCAATTTTCCGCTCACAAAATGTATCTGTTGGTTAGCCAATAAGAGTTTTTGATCTGATTTTTGAGGTCATTTGCTTCAATCTTTTAATTTTTTCAATGAGGTCAATAACACCTGTTTGTTCTCTTACCCATACATTGCGTTTACGATCTCTTCTTGTCACTCCCAACATACATCTCTCCATACTTCTTTGAGTGGTCTGAAGTCTCTGAAGTGGAGTTGGGCTGGACATATTGTTAGAAGAGATGATAATAGATGGACAATTGAAATTTTAAACTGAATTCCAAGAGATTGTAAAAGACCCAGAAAGAGACCACATGTGAGATGGATGGATGAAATAAGAAAGTGTGCAGGAGTGATGTGGAGAAGAGAAGCTAAAGATCGGAGAAGATGGATTAAACTTGGAGAGACCTTCATCCTGCAGTGGATTGATAATGGTTGATAATGATGATGAATTATATGGTTAGATGCTCAGGGGATCATATGACATTTGATCTATGATGAGGATTTAGTACAATTGTTCCACTAACTGATCAAACAGATTTTTTTAAAAAAACTTTCCTCTGCTAGGAATTGATCATGAGGAACTTTTAACTTTCCAGCCCATCACATTAAATTGCAAAGAACGTTATATACTGATATACCCTGTATATTAATTGCTAGGCCTCCAAACAGTAACATTTAAAACAGTGGTAGAATAGTAAACTTGAGAATTAAAGATTCTGAATAAAAGTTCACTTCATATCTTATATCACAATCTCCATAGCAACTTGCGGTTAGATTATTATTGTATCACGCCTATTTACTGATTAAATTAGTTATTCATAATTAAAAACTACATCTATAGTATTTTATAATACTAAGATGTAAAGACTGAGCATTGCAAAGTGATATTTTTATAGAAATATTTTACCTCCATTTTTTAAAGCAAGCAAAAGTTTACAGTGAAATAAATACGGAAATGTATTTTTGATTTTCTTTTAAAACTAAAAAAAAAAAGTTTAGTTCACCGTGTAAACAAACAATAGTCTTAACAACCACACGAACTGAAAATAAGTTTCTAGCCTACAACCCAATTCATATCAATGTTAAAATTTTATTTAACAAGTGTTTACATAAATTTTAATTTAGAAAAGAATTAAGGTTGTTTTTAATTTCAGATTCATTTTCTTTGATATTTTTATCTTTAATCCACTTCTAGGTTGCTTACATAACTTATCTAATTTTCTTCTTTCTCTGCTTTAAAATAAATAAATAATGAGATTTATATACTTATAATAAAAAAAAAAATGATAAGAAAATAGCGAAGCCATTTTCCGACTTTTTAAAAGGGAATATTAAAAGACGCCGAGGTCAATTTTTAAAAAGATCAACAGCTTTGAGGAAGTGAACTTGCTCCCATTAATATTTAAATAACGAATTAAGGACTACTCCCCTTTCCCCGCGCTTGTATTGAAAAGCTATGCTGAATGAGATAATTTATTATCAGGAAATAAAGACTGTCAACTTTTATTACATATTATCATTTAATTAAAATTATTAAACTAAAACTATAGAATAAAAAATAATTTGACAAACTGAATTTAAAATTTTAAATGAATTTAAGATGGCTTGTTAATTCACTTATATTGATTTCGAAATAATAAGCGGTCTTAAAAGCCATTCTCTTTGTTACTTCATTCATTCATACATGATCCATCATCTCATACATTCTCAAGTTGTTTTTTCCCTTTTCCCCTAATATTATATTTTCTGTATATACATTATCCATATTATATGTCAGTTTTTGCTTCACATTTATTTACTTCAATAAACAGTTAAAATTAACATCATTAATGACTATGGTTCTTTTACCAATCCACATATGCAAAACTGCTTTAAAGCTAAAGGCATAATTTTTGCATCTCTCACGTCTGCATCCTTTTCAAGCATACTACATAATAGGCAAGATCAATTAGTTAACCCAGTGTTCTCAACCACTGGAACCCCCCCCCCCATCCCTAGAGGCACAAAATAATAAAAAGGTGGTGGGCACAAAGAATATGGAAAATAGGAAAAAATCAACTTATTATTGAAACCAAAATAAGAAGATACATTCTACTAATATAAAAATAAAATGCTATCCTTATAAGTAGATAAATACATAAGTAACACAAAAAGTATTGTGATATTAATATTAGGGCTCCAAAAAATAATTGGAAGGTGCATTAAAGCTGATAGAGAAATGGGTCCCAAATACTAAAAGGTTGAGATCTGTTGGATTAATCAGATTAATTATTGTTTTAGTTAAAATACCCCCTTTTTTTTTTTATTGTTTGAGTATTAAAAAAAGGCAATAATTAAAAAATTAAGTATAGTTTTCTTTATCTTTGAAGCCAGCAAATTAATTTGTTACTTATTGCTATTAAACTAAAAAAATCTAATTTTTATTTAGCTTTTGAACCCTTTCCTTTGGTTTGTACACCACAAAGCACTTCTATTTAGAAATGCAACTATTTTCTATTTGTCTGGCCCCCTCCAGTCATGTGAACACCCTATCTTTGATTTCAGAGAAATAGCCATTTATATTGCAGTCACATTTAGTTTTTTTTTTTAAAGAAACTATCTTATCATGTATTTCTTGACAAATATCACTATTTCAGCATTCATTAAGAAAGTTTAATATAAATAGCTTATTATTTGTAAATTTTCATGAAGGATGTTACCTTTTCTGAAGCATTACTTGGTGAGTTTGCCAATATTACAGAAAGTTCATTTTCACTAGAAATATTGACTAGAATATAACTTTGAATAATATTTCATCTATATCTCAATTTATTTACTTCTATCAATAATTAAATTACTGAACATTGATCTATAAGAACAAATTTGTTGATGCATGATCCAAAAGTCACTCTATTTTCATGTTGTTGGCCTTCCAAATCATAAATTTGTCCAGTAAACTATTCCATTTGATTCATGCTAAAATACTAATTTTATGCATAATTAATACATAATTATTATTAAGCATGATTGCAACTCTGATATGCTTAAGGGTTTATGATATAAAAAGGTTTAAATCAGAATCTGTAACAGTATAGAATAAAATATTACCAAATTCACCACTTCCTTCATTTTGCTGTAATATCTTATATAAATACAATTTATCCACCTACTCTAAACACTTTTTTAGCAAAAACTTTTTATTGTACATATATGCATACATAATCTTATGTTTCGACTGTCTGGCAGTCTTTTTCAGAGCTAGGATATAATGAAAAAGATAAAATAAAATACATATCAATATAAATAATACCATAAAAAATGTAAAATACATAACCTATATAAATAATACCAAAAAAAAAAAAAATGTAAACAATTCCTATATTTATATAGGTATTTTATTTTGTTCATTATATCATAATTCTGAAGAAACTCCAGGACAGTTGAAATGTAAGGGTGTGTATGCATATATGTACAATAAAGGTTTTTGCTAAAAAGTGTTCAAAGTAGAGGGGACAACTAGAAATGATTAATTTTAACAACATGTAAGATATATTATTTATTTTAGAAATTTTTGTTTATTTTGTAAAATTACTTATCATTTTGCATGTTGCAAAATAACACTTTTTTATATTACAATAGTTTATTATACAAATAATAATAATAAATTATAATATTGAATAATTTTAGTTTTTCTTAGAAATATTGCATTGTAATTTTGAAAAAACAATGTAGTCTGATTGTAGTTAGTCAGTAAGTAGTTAAAATATGTAATTGGATAGTTTATATTCAATCCATACTTGAATTCTGCAGTTTTGAAAAAACATGGTATGATTATAGTTGGCTAATTACTAGTTAGTATATATAGTTATGTAGCTTATATTTAATCTATATATAATACTTAAATGCATGACTTTATTTATTTAGTATGATAAATAATTACATTTCACAAGCTTAGCTTTTGAAATATGGTGTTAACATTGTATGATGAAAGTACCATGGTCAGCCAAGATAAAAAAGTATTGAATCTGATTGGAGAATATAGAATTATTTTTGAAGTCATTACTCAAAGAAATATTATGATTGGTCACTTGATGAGATATTTAAAAAGCTGGAAATTAATGCTGAAGGGAAGGCTAGCAGGGAGAAGACGTAGGATGAAATATATGAATGCAGTTATGCTAAAATTTTATAAATTTGTAAAAAAAATTAATGATGTAAAGCTAAAATTATTTGGTCCACCGACCTATATATTGAGGAGAAAGAAATTAATGCAATTTTTTAATGTAGATGAGCAAGAGTAAAAATTTAATAATTTAAAGTGTGAATGGGAGGAAATTGAGAATGCCTTAAAACTCAATTTTTGTATCTATGTCACTATGTGTAATAAATGATTCTAAAAATTTTAATAAGGATTTTGCTTGTAATTCACTAATATCTTTTTTTTCATTTCAATAAAATATATTTTTACAACAAAGTTCTTAACAAATAAAAATATTTACTAATAATATTTTCAAAGTATACAATGATAATTTTTTTCGAAAATGTGTTATTTCTTGAAAGCTTCAAATTCTTGGCATTCATTCTAAGGTTTTGTTTTTAATTATTTACACATTTAAAGGGTGATAACTGAATGATTAGTTTCTTGGAAGACCATGTGATATTAGAGTATTAGAAGTTACTGGCCGAGTTTTGATTCAGTAATCTTTAGCTCTTGAGTTCACCAGTTTGCCTAAATAACATAGGGGTGATTGAATTATAGTTCACTAGAAGAGACAAATGTGATTTTGATTGTAATTAAGTGTTGTCTGTAAATAAGTATTAAATACAGCTGCTATTAGTGATGTGACTTAAGGACAACACTATTATACATTATGGAAATTGTTGATACTGATGGTGTTGTTAGTTAAGTACCGTGGGTTAAAATTCAAGAAATTGTCATGATAACTAGACATGTATATTTACCATGGTTGTTAATAAATCTGCCAAGGCAAATTGATTCTTTCCCTTGGAAAAGAATATAAAATATGCTGCAACATATTGCAGAATTTTTTTTTTTATAGAGTTGCTTCTCGTGTCATGTATATGTGCAAATATAACAATGTTGTTAAACCATGCATATTTGAATAATAAATCTTTGCATTATTTCAATTAATCAGCAAATACATTTTTTAATTCAAAAATATAGCTTTATACATAAAGTATAGTAAAAAACTGAGGAGATGATGGTAACCATAACAAGCTAAAGAAATTAGCAAGAAGTAGAAGAATCATTAATAAATTTTTTATTTTCTAAGTAAAATAAATTTCTCTTTATTACTTTTTTTATTCACTATTCTTTGGATAGATTTTACAAAAGTAAAAAAGCCTCCAATTAAAAAAATTTACCATGATTCAAATAAATTTCTTACATAATCCAAAGTATTGATATCATCATTCATCATGCTCAATATTCTTTGCGACACGTTAGCAATAAAATCTCAAGATAAAAAGAATAACATTGGTTTACATGTTTTTGAATGTAGACAATTTTTCAAAAAAATGACAAAATAATTTTATATCATCTGTAATGGACATTTTAATTTACATTAAACATTTGTAAATGGAAATTATATTGTATTATTATAGCTAAAAAAATTATGAATTTACACATAAGATGATGGATCAAAATAATTTTTCGCAGATATTAGTAGTATACAAATCCGAAAAAGAATTATTTAATAATAAAATATAAACAAAGTGTTTTTATAATAAAATTATTTCTAATTTGTATCAAAAAGACATATATTTAATTGTAACTTAAATAGTAATAAAAAGAAATAGTATAAGTAAATAAAATATGTATACATAAATAATTAGTATTATCACGAATGAAAACACATTTGTGAAATATTTAAGTATATAAAAGGAAGTATACAAGTAATTATAAATTTCATAAAGATTTACAGATATTTATGGCAGAGTACAAAATATGAAATTGATTATAATTTTTTCCCATTCAGAATGTATGCTTATTAACCATAAAGAGCAGCACAAATTAAAATAAAGCAAATAAAGTCTATACAATATGAATAAAATCTAAGCCTATTTTGATTTGTGTTTAGTGCTGTTGAGGACTTGATATAATTCAATAGGCAAACTACTGCTCTTTAATCCCAATCGCGTGGCTTTTTTTATTATGATAAACATAAACACAATTTTTATTTCCTCTTCTAATTTGTAAATAAATATTTTGGATGATTCTAGAAGAGAAATAATGTACTTTACAATGTTTATTGAATTCATTCTTACTATAGAATAGTAATTATTATATATGATGAATGTTTAAATATTAGAAATTGGTGAATAAATCAAACTACCAAAGTTATTTTTTGTTAGTTTATTTTTTAAAATTTTTTTTATTTTTGCTAGGATGTATACAGATTCTTTTATGTATTACTTCAAGAAATATTCAAATTTATCTACAACTATTCAGATATTCATATTTTTCATGAATCTATTTTTTGCCCCATTCTTTGCGGCTATGGGAGGAGGGGATTTAAACAAATTGGCTCTTCATGTTAAAAAGATTGCCGAATCCTGATATAGGTTTTTTTTCATGTGTCAAAGCATTGACCGGGAAGTGAACCCGGGCCAGCTGCTTGGAAGGCAGCTATGCTAACCACAAGGCCACCAATGCTTGACAATCTTAATATAGTTTTTTTTTTTTTAAGTGTCATAGCATCGGCCGGGATGCGAACCTGCAACCAAGGCAGTCGCGCTGACCTCTTGACCACCAATGCAAGACAATCCTAATATAGTTGAGTAATGTTTTCTTGAACCTGATTTCCTGTTTTATGTTGTCATAGTTTACTATTCAGAATTTGACTATAATATATATCTTATATGATATTTAAACAATGAATTAATAGAGTTAAACACTGTCATTAGATAATAATATATATATAAATGACATTATTTAAACAGTTTCATAATAATGTAAAAAAAAAGTTTAATAAAGATGAATAAAAATTAATAACTAATAAAATCAAACCTGATTTGAGTAGATTCCATAATTAGTTGCAATCTTTTTCATCTAAGATTGTGTTTCAGCTTATATTCACATCTGTAATGAGTTTTAGTTTGCTAACCATCAATCATTTACAAGAAGTGTTTTTATTATATTTCTATTTTGTCATACTTTATTTTTTTCTTAATGTCTATTACTCTATATTGGAAACAGAGCTACAGGATGATGTTGGCTATAATTAATTATAGTCATGTCAACAATGAAATATTTCAAACAAGGTAAGAGCATGCATTTATAAACTGTTTACTATGTTAAAAAATTTATAAATAGACAAAATGCTATTCATATAATTATCATTAATCAACAGCAATTTAACACTTAATGATAATAATAATGTTCTGTTTAGTTTGATTCAATGGTAGTATTTGCTTCTAAAACTCAAGGTTCATGGATTATGATTCAGCTTCATCATTTCATGGATCTGGAATATCTTATAAACTTCTAAGCAATAAATTATATAACTATTTGTAGTAATAGCAATAAAATAATATCTAATTATGGAGAAAATTATGTTTTAAAAGATAGTGATTAATAAGAATTAAAATATTATTTTCATTACTATTTTAAAATAATAATAGATTAAAAAAAACATATAAAGATTTGTACACTAGTTTTACTATCTTTTTTAAATAAATATAACTGCTTATAAAATACTATGTTAAGTGAAAAGTAACAATTTGCAAAATTACACTAATTTAAAAATTGTGCTACAAAAAGAGTATTAAGGTTTTTATTTATTGAAGTAGAAAAAAAAATTATAGAATAAGGCCCAATTCTAGTGCAAGGATTAAATATATATTTTATATCATTTGATTGTGTTTACTGTAATACTATCTACCTTCCATAATCAGAGATAAATTTATCAAATAGTATTGTAAATGATGCCTGCAAATTCTTAAAACCATTTTGTGATTCCATTCATTATTGCTAGGACAAAGATTACAAATATATTTAGTGTATTTTACTATAATTCTAGTTATTGATGTGAAAGTTAAAAAATTTCCAAGATTTTAAATGTAAGTAATCACTTTGCACAATACATATATAATATTTTTGAACAAATCAGTGATTTCATATTGCTAGTTGAAACTAAAATATAGTAAATGAAAACAATTCGATGCTAGAATATTTCAACAGTGCTGTCCATATTAGAAACATAATGTCCGAATCAAGCAGCATAGATAAAAGGTAACCTCTTATTTATTATAATAGCTGCAAGTTGATAAGTATATTGATTTCAGGATTATTCTAAACCCAAAGTGTGAATTTAAATAAACATAAATCTTAAAATTAACACACAAAGATATTTCATGATTATTTATTAATAGTATTTTGTATACAAAACATGAAATATTTATGTATTAAAATCTAAGTCATTATTTAAATTTGTACTTCATGTTTAAAATAGTCTTAAAATCAACTTGCAGCTTAATAAGTAAGTGATTGCTACCAATGTTGCTTGATTCAGACTTTGTGTTTCTAAATATAGGTAGTACTGCTGAAATATTCTAGCATTGGTTTGTTTTCATTTAATATTTTTGAAAGCTGAATTTTCTGAATGGGATCAATATTAAATTTGATGTCTTATAATATCAAAATCTATCTGCAAAAGAAATGAAACCATTTCCTTCTGCAGCTTATAATTCTATATGGCAAGAAGACTTAAATAATGATAACCATGGAGTGAACATACATTCTACACAGATGTTCGTTCCAGTCCATCTCCATGTATTGAATGCTTGCTCTCAATACTATTATCCAAATCTGATTTCCACATAGGATCATGAGCTATAGATGGATATCGATTCATTTATCAGCTATATTGCAGATTAATTTTGATATTATGAGACTTTGGATTGAATTTAATATAGATCAAAAAGTTCATCATCCAAAATATTTTATAAATCCAATATTAAATATTTATGATGAGATCAGTTGTTTACAGTATTATTAAAATGGGTAATTTATGACAGACTTATGAATATAAATTATAGCCAATTTAAATAAGGCTCCATAAACATCTCCATGAATTGGATATTTGCTCTCATAGTTATTATTATCTAAATCTGCCATAAACGAAAATGGATTTTTTGTTTGCTTTGCAGATAAGAGTTTTGTATTACAAGATGTATTAAATTTGATATAAATAGCAGCTTGAAAAGTTTATTTTTCCAAAATATCATATATTATTTAAACATTGCAAATTATATATATAAAATATATTGCTTGTTATTGGTTAGCATGTATGTATATCTGTAAATAAATAAAGCCACAGAATGTTCAGTTAAATACATAACATTATGCTATATTATCTTCTGGTATTTTTTGAATTTATTTATCTATATTACTGAGTATGAATCATTTTTAACTATAAATACAAAAAAAAAATTATTTGACAGGATTTCTTAGGGGGGCGGGGGAGGTGACATTTAAACACAAAAATAAGTATTATGCTCAGCTGGAAATATATCCAGAAACCAAAGTCCAGGAATCTCTCCATTGTGCTTTACCACATAGATTAGTAATTAACATTAATGTAAAAACTTCAGCAAACAGCTGGAAACATCTCATATGCTGTTAATTAATATTTAATTTGGATACAAACTTTACATTTGTTCCAGTCTTAAAACATAATAATGAATAGTAGAAAAATATATACTGTATATAGTTGGACTTAAATCAATTATGGACATAAAAAAAAATCACAGTAAGTTTTATTTTTTTTTTTTAGAAAAAAAAAAAAATGTTTTTTTTTTAACTAGATGCATATGTTAAATGTGGTTATAAAAATGTAAAATTATGCCATGTTTATTTTTCATTTATAATACTTTACCAATTACATAAAAAAGGCTTTGTTATAAATAGAAAATAACAGGTTTTACTGAGAAATATATATACAACTATATTTGAATATAAAAAAAAAGAGCTGATCTCTTGGTGATAATTGTTTTATTTTTTTTTAATATTTATATATATAATAAATCACAACTATAAATGACCTTTTTAATACAAACTTAAGGTATTAAAAAAGATATATTAATCGGTCATAATTTAATTAAATTTATATTAAAACCATATATATATATTAATGCTAAGAATATGAAATAAAAAGTACAATTACTTACTTAAAATATAATTCTTGTAAAAAAACTCAACAATTACTACTTGACAAGTGCTTTAGCAGACAATTTGCTTAAAACTTAATGTGCTTATGTATGATATTTAATAGTTTATGCATAAACTAGAAATTATAATCAACTTTACACTTACATTTAAACCTAAGATTGTGGATATAAATAATAATTGCATGATTTATTGCTTGGGAGTTCCTAGTTTTAAATAAATAGAGCTGGATTGACATTGGTCTAACTGAGGAAATCTGATTGAAAAAAATGCATTTGAGGAACCATTGGTCTATTTTCTTTCAAATGCTGATAAACAAATATTTGAAATGTAAGAACGAGACTGATTATAATTCTAGAAAATCTAATATCATAACACATAAATAGAAAAAGGAGGAGTTAAAAATGGAGATTATCATGCACTACATATAGAACAGATTATAGATAAATTTGAATTTATTAGATTTAAAATCTAAATACAATATTAAGTAAAATATAATTTCTAATTTGATAATAGATGATTAATAATCATTAAAATATTTATTGAAAAGTTGTTTATTGTAAATAAGTATTTGCTAAAGAATGAACATTGTATAATAAAATTTATAGAGTACATAAAAAACAAACATTTTTTAAAAATAAATATCTCATTGCTAAAACAAAGGTCTTACAAACAGCCTTCATAAAAATAAATAGTGAAGCAGAAAATAATATTTACTAAGGTTTCCAAATGCCAAATTGAAAGGCTTAAGAGTATTTTTTCACCCTTGTTTTGTTCTCTACCTAAGAATATCTGGATGGTTAATTGAAGTCAGGGGTTTGAGAGAAAAATTAGCTTCTTGAAAAAAAATAAAAAATTTCTAGATCTGGCTTTAAATTAAAGGTTATAAGTGTGGCAGATAAATATACTACTTCTATATTATGAGACCATTCTGGATAGTATATATGTATATTTGGTCATTACTGTGCAGTCCATGTTTACAATTAGAGAATTTATTGGTATAGTTATTTCTATAAAAATAAATGCTTGATGAATCCTTATTTTTTCTTATTAAAAAACAAAACAAGATTAAATATGTAAATGACTTAGATCTAATTTAACTAAGTCTTTCATTAACAATATTGAAAACAATTCAATTCACTCTAGCCAAATAATAACAAAATCAATAATTATCAATCAATCTAAATATGTATGCACAAGGCTATGCTTGTTTTACTAAGATAATTACATTAGTGAGTGAGCAGTTTTAAAATTAGTAAATCATCAACATTTAAAAAAAAAAATCTAATACATTAATTCAAATATTTATTTTTTGTTTAAAAAGGCAAAGGATCAATAATTATCGAATAACCAAAACAAATAATTAATTATATTTACACTTATATATTATAACTGAAACACACGGGCTTATTATATACCTGGGTTTATATATGTAATATATAGGGTATATGAGCATAGACTTTCACATGACCCACCCCTCTCCACACTATCTCATAACACTGATACACTTGAACACATATGTTGAAAAGATAAATAATCACCAATATATGTATTTCATGCTAAACCGGCAATCTTAATATATATCTGAGCACTCATAGCATTTATGTGCAGAGATGGTAATCTGGACCAACTGGTGATTGCTGGTTTAGCATGAAATATGTATACTGGAGATTATTTATCTTTTCAACATATGTGTTCCAGTGTATCAGTGTTATGAGTTAGTGTGGAGAGTGGTGGGTCGTGTGAAAGTCTGTGCTCATATACCCTATATATTACATATATAAACCCAGGTATATAATAAGCCTGTGTGTTTCAGTTATTACATAGTAGAGATGTCTGCCCATCCCTTGTATTAAATGGATTATGTCCTGTGTATGAGGGGTTAGATTGACTTTAGGTCATGGGGGTGACAAGAATCTCGGCTTTTGAGTGTTCCATCATCAGATTTTCAATTGGATGGACAGTAGAAGAGTCGGAGTGTGGAGTAGATTGAAGCCTGTCCATTAAAGTATGAGGATTGGCTATCTTAATATATATCAGAAGACTTATAGCATATATGTGTAGAGATGGTAATCTGGACCAACTGATGACTGCTGGTTCAGCATGAAATACGTATATTGGAGATTATTTATCTTTTCAACATATATGTGTTCAAGTGTATCAGTGTTATGAGATAGTGTGGAGAGTGGTGGACCATGTGAAAGTCTGTGTGCATATACCCTATATATTACATATATAAACCCAGGTATATAATAAGCCTGTGTGTTTCAGTTATTACATAGTAAAGATGTCTGCCCATCCCTTGTATTAAATGGATTATGTCCTGCGTATGAGAGGTCAGATTGACTTTAGGTCAACATGGGTGTGACAAGAATCTCGGCCTTAGGGTGGCCTTTGAGCGTTCCATCATCAGATTTTCAATTGGATGGACAGTTGAAGAGTTGGAGTAGATTGAAGCCTGTCCATTAAAGTATGAGGATTGGCTATCTTAATATATATCTGAGCACTTATAGCATATATGTGTAGAGATGGTAATCTGGACCAACTGATGATTGCTGGTTTAGCATGAAATACATATATTGGTGATTATTTATCTTTTCAACATATACGTGTTCAAGTGTATCAGTGTTACGAGATAGTGTGGAGAGTGGTGGGTCGTGTGAAAGTCTGTGCTCATATATCTTATATATTAAATATTATATAAAGAGCTTCATAACTTTATAGCAGGAATTTTAAATCTTTTTTAATATACAGATCCTTTTTCCTTATTAGATGAAAACTATGGACCTTTCTCGGAATGTAGCGTCAGATAATTTTGACCCTTATATACCTTACATTAATCCTGTGATTTATTCCCTCAAAATGGTGCCCCTATACTTCAATAGATCAAAAATACTGCTCAGATCTCCCTCTGTTTGTTATCTATTCTGTGTCACCAGATACTTGGTAAACTACATTACACAGCAGGATTGTGATCACATGAAATCTAGTATTGAACAATAATCATAATTTCAAAGTATAGATGAAGAAAGCAATTTTTCCAAGATATGTAACAACTATAATCTCATATGAAATAAACACTATTATAATTTATTATATACATTTATAAATGAAGAAAATGATAGATTTCAATCAGAAATAAAATAAAGATAATATATTGATATTTTTCAATTCAAACTCCCAGTTGTTTTTCCATGGGTCAAAGATTAAGAACTCTGTTTTATGATATAGCTCAAAATCTGAGATGCTAGAACACCTCATTAAGAAAATGGCAAACAATGACAAACTACATTTGATGATGATCAAGTGTTATCATTTTGTTATAGGATACTATGGTGTTATGGCTAATTGCTATAATCTATCTTTGGTCAGTGAACTTAACATAAATTCATATCTACAAACAAAAAAAAAAATATAGTTTTTATATATTTTAATAGAAATACTCCACTAAATTTTGCTCACTTACATTTTATACTTAAATTTAATTATATAAACATTTCATATAATAATGATTTGGTCTAGGTGCCCATCTAAGAGTATATTTTAACAACTAAAACATAATATTAATTTTTCTTAAAAAAAAAAAAAATGCATCTATATAAAAAAAAAAAAAAACTTGGCTGCACTCATTTTCCTTTTTTTTTTTTGTGGACTTAAAATTATAATGTGAAGGCAAATTCCTAATATCCTCTTCCATATTTTCTTATTACTGCAATAGTTATTACATTGTGAATATTCACATGTCAACTAAGTTGGAATGATAAATTTACTGTTTGAGAGAAGGAGAAAATGTCATAATTTTCAAAGGAAGTTTGTTGGAGCTATATGAAGAAGTTATGAATTAGTAAAACTGGATTAAATTCAGAATTAAAGCAGATTAATAATACTTGAAAATGATTTGTTTTTGAAAAATTAATGGAGATTTTTTTTTTACTGCAAGAATGATAAATACTTTTTTGGTTAAAGATTTTTCACAATAGCTACAAGATAATGTTCAAAATCCAAATTATAGTAACAAAAGAAAAAAAAACTTTCACAAAAAAATGATTACAAATACCTACTAATGATATTCGACAAATTGTTTGTTATTTTATATTGATTATATTTATATAATATACAATAAATTAAATATCACTTTCTTTCAGAAACTCGAGATATTTTAAAATAATGACAAACTATGATCAAAAATGTTAAATACTAATAAATATTTGAATAAGTAAAAATATAAATTTAGATGTTTATGTAAGCACTTGTCCATGCAAAAAGATGCAGACATATGCAGAAGCATTAGCAATAAAAAATTAAACCACATTTTTTTATTTATTATATATTGTTTATATTTATTCAATGCTTCACTATAAAATTAAACATGTAGAGTAGCAGTAGATATGTAGAATAAAGTAGAATTAATATTATTTTCTATTCAAATACTAGCAATACTCTTTCATTAGTTAAAATTTTAACTTTTTAATACATGTAACAACACTTTTAATAATTTATTAAAAATAAATAAATGTATATATACTGTATTTACTTCAATGTCAAAGTTTGAAGAAATTCAAAAATATTTAAAGCAGAAGTCAATAGCAAATATAATTTTACATATAATAAAAATCCTATCCTTTATTGTGGAAGATGTTATTGGTCCCATAACTATTTAAAATCTCTTATCAATAACAAATGTGTAGATAACTCATTTAAATCGAGAAGAAATTCTACTTCAACATTTGACTCCTTACACACAGTCTCATTGTATCTTATCATTATTTCATGGTATCTTATTGAATATTATAATTATATCATGGATTATTATATTTGACATACTGGGAAAGTTATTCAAATATAATTATAATTCTATTAACCTGAGTTAGTGTACATATAATTATTGTTTGTAAAGACTGTCTGAAACAAATGTTGATTAATAATACCATAACACCTTAAAATAATGAATAGAATATATTTACATGTAAAAATCTGTTTGCTATTGAACTGTGGATTATGAACTTGAATACAGCCGATAGATTTCCC
Organism: Epiperipatus broadwayi; assembly: GCA_028023455.1. Taxonomy (NCBI): domain Eukaryota; kingdom Metazoa; phylum Onychophora; class Udeonychophora; order Euonychophora; family Peripatidae; genus Epiperipatus; species Epiperipatus broadwayi. The sequence continues at coordinate 1,400,114 of JAQFVV010000065.1, forward strand.
TTCAAAACTATTGATTGGTCTTGGGAGCCTTTGTATATTCTTTGAGTAAAATGATTATTGATTTGCATTACGCTCATAACTAATCATATATCATGCAGATTTTATAACTATACTATCAGGTGTCTAATAAATAACTCTAGAGTAGAGTGAAGATAACTATTCTTAGGAGCATATGAGTCATACAATATTAGTTTGGTATATATATAAAAGTTACAATTCTACTAATAAAAAAGACAAAGCATTATAACAAAATATTTTCTGTTCCACTGAGGTTTATTAGCTGCAGTATATTCTACCAAACTTATAGCACAAGTAAATCGTATATTAAAAAATAACTTTTACATTAAAAACATTCTACTTGTAAGTTTTGACGTTTTTTTAATTCCACACCCTTCTACCTATACACATGCACACAAAGGAATAGGAAAAAAACCCACAAATTTCAATATGGTATAATTTGTGATCTTATAAGAAAGATGATTGATTGCCTTGTCTCCATTTTGCTCAAATAATCTAAAAGCATTTATCAGAATAAACCTACCTCCCCCACCCCATTATAGCATAAGTCCACACATAATTGACATTGAACCTTGGAGTCAATGGTACCCAACACTGATTTTTTAAAAAAAATAAAATGTCAACAATTCAGAAAAATGTTCTATATAAAATTATCTTCACTAAGTTTATCTTTTTATTTTAAGAAAAAAAACAAAAAAAACAATTGACAAAATGAGAAGTATTATAAAAAACAATTTTAATAGGTGAGAATGATTAAGTTTATTGACAATTGTTTTAGCATAATTATAAATAAATTGAAGCAAGATTGAAAAACTTCAGAAAAGCAATTTGAAACAAGTGAAACTACATTGTTTGAACATTTTTCTTGAAATAGTTAAGGAATTAAACAATTAATTCCTAATAAAATTTATACATATATTTGTTTTTAATCTTTTAAAATTGTTTGGGATTCCAAGTGGATTTATCTGCCTAAAATGATGCATAATACATTAAATATTATTGTTTTAATTGCCATGAAATATTTTTTATATTGATTACTTAAATAATTTGAGGTTTTCCTATTCTTTCAAATTAATGTGGTCTGTGATTATTTATAATAAGAACTTAAAATACACAAATAAGTCATAAAAAATGTACACTGTCCTCATCTAATTTGTTAAGTGATTTGTACACAAAAAATGTTAATTATTTTTGAAAAAAATCTTCCAGGAATTCACAAATTGAAAAGGATCATTAGGCTAATATTAATCTCATTTGATTAATATGCACCTATCTATTCATATATTACAAATATTTATAAATATATATCTATTAAATAAATAACAGCAAATGGCAGCAGGCCAAGTACATTTCTTAGGAATGCTCATTAAACATTCATCATTTTTGAAGGTTCTGTTAAATTATTTATAATAATAACAAAAATAAAAATTACACTCAAATTTTCAAAATATTTTGAACTATTTCTTTTTATATACTAAATATATTTTTAAAATGCAATATTCCTGCATATAAATATTTAATATGCAAGTACAAGCTAATATTAGTTTCTAATCAAAGTACCATTTCTTTTCTTTCTGCATATAATGCAGTACTCCCTTTTATCAGTCATGAATCCTTGAACCTTCATATTTTTCCTAATTTAAATAGTCTCTAAAACTTCAGGTATATAAATTTTCTATCACATTTCCAGGGCATTTCTATTCAATAACTAGTTTTAACTCATCCTTATTGTTATCCAATCTAAATTAAAAGTCAAAATACTTTTGTATATTATTTCATTTGTGTTTTTTTTTTTTTTTTTATAATTTGTTTCTAACTTTTCTTATTGTGACTATGTTCGAGTAATAAATGAGTGATATTTTTCACAGTTTTCTTATATAGTTTGCAAAATAAAGTAATATTATTCCAATCATATAAATACTCTTTTGAACCGATGCATTTGATTGAGCTTTAAATTATAACAAAACTATATATATAACAAGTTATTTATTTATCTAGCGCTGTATTTAATTTGTAAGTCACTAGAAAATCATCCCTAAACATGTGCAGTAAAGATTTATATCACTTAAGAAATACTCTCACATACTAAACACAAGTTAGTCTTTTGAAAAGATAATATGAATCACCCTATCTTTTTTACCTAAACATATATGTATAGGCCAATCTTAAGCATTTAAAAATGAGAGTATGAAGACCTTTAATTAATCACCTTTAATTCCATTCACTATATATATTAAATGAAGTGACATAAATCAATACAGTGCGTGTATAGGAGTGATTCCCTAGTGACTGTAACAATAGACTATGCAAGAAGTGACTAGCTGAAAACAGATATTATTGACAGATAATAGTGTAAACAATAAAAAAAAAAAAATTTACCATAATGATATAGAAATATTGTAAAGAATGATGGGAAAATTATTAGAATTACCTACTGATTTTTTTAGTTAATAAAAGTTTAGAATGTTTTAGATGACAATTCACAATATATGTATTCTTCAAAAATGTAGTTTATTTTCTTGTTTTTACATCATAAATGATTTTTAGATATTCTGTTTATATAAACAACTTAAGGACCACTTTTCCAATTATATGTATATACTGAATCATTAGTTATATAATATCAGAATGCCATAAATATCTTTCATTTAATAAATGAATACACCTATAATACTTTTTTGTGATTAGAATGTGAAATAATTTTCATATGACATTTCAATATTGGCTGAGAGAATAATGCAGCAACAGTAAAAACTATAACGTAATAGATCATTCATTTTAACAAAGTATTGAATGTGAGATATAATCATTAAAAGCATAGAATCAGAATAACTTCAAAAGCATTTATTATCAAATCAATAATGCAGCTATAAATCACCATGGACTTTAAGCTGGAAGCTATTTTTTCCAAGTTATGAATATTGGAAATGTCTTTCACTAATATCTTCAGTTTAATAAGGCTAATAGCACTTCCACCCATTTCTATGGTTTTTTTTCTCCTAAGTGCCCAATTATAACAAGTTTATTCATTTTATGTTTCTATTATTAAGTTAGACTACTATTAGCTCAAATTCTATTAAACATATGACACAGCAACCCAATATCAAATGGTATTCTTCTCTTTTCTACAGCTGAAATTAAACTAGAAATTTTTGCACTCTAATATATAATACTTCTCCTCTTCTACCGATGGTTAAGGCTATCCCATACTATAATCATATGCTTGTTTTTACAGCCAGTGCATTGACATTCATCTGACAACTCAAATTAAACTGAAACTTTCATCTAGTAATACATTTCCTATGGAAATCTGAAAAAAAAAAAAATGTAGACTTTGTGACCTGATACAATTTTCAGTTTCATTTAGCCTGAACTTGAAACCCAAATTATGAGTATGGCAGTCAGCCCTGATAATCACTCTAATTTAAATAAAAATTCTTGGATATTAAGTAGGTCAGAATAAGTGCAACAGTCATATAATAAAGATGATTCAGAGCTATCTTCAAATATCTATAGAATAATATACATTTGCACACATCATTTTCAACCATTATCAGTCAATTGCAGGATGATGTTCTCTTCAAGGTTAATCCATTTTTAATTATTCATCCTTCATAAGAAAAGTATAAAGAAATGATCCCTACTATGTGAGATAGTAGTGTAATAAAAATTATCAGTCTACTAACATAGGCATGGTGTTTAATGCCTCTTTTTCAGCCAGTTAGCTTAAATTATTCATGAAATACATGTAATATGAAAGAGAAAGATCAGGATGTTTTACACTGATGGATAATTGTGATATAACAGGGATGAAAAAAGGAGAAAATTTGAAAATATTACATATTTGTTTAATTATAAATTAATAATTAAAAATGAGATTTTTTTTTTTTTAAAAAAATGGTAGCCTCTGTCCCCACATGTATCCATTATTTTTTTAAATATTTCTATGGATATTTGAAACTGTGAATAATAGCAATATCTTATACATGTATATACACTTATGATACAATTTAATTTGAAAAAAGATTTATGTAAAACAGCAGATTAACCAAAAAAAAAAGTATAATAATGAACTTCTGGAAAAGATAATAAAGTAACAAATTGAGAAAACAAGTATATTATTTAGTTCACCCTGACTGTACAATATGAGGAAATTATTATCTGATATGATTTATGATAGTGATCATTACAGACAAATATGCACATAAAATTTATGAATTCAAACAAATTTGTAATTTTTTATTTAATGTTTTTTCAAGCCATGGGTTAATGAAAATGTGGATAATGAGTCCATTAATATGGGGGACTAATTGTACAATTAAATTTGCATTATTATTTCAACTTAATGTGCTCCTCAAACTTTCTGAGGATAAGGCTACATGAAAATTTTCTAAAAAATAGGGTCTGAAAAAATGGAATCAAAGACAAAAATTGTTTAAATTATGAATGTATAATTTTACATTGATAATTCATAATATAGCATATATTCTCACATTCCTTCACAAAAAAATGAATGAAATAATTCATATACACATTTATTATAAATTAACATGTTAATTGCTTTTACAGAGGTTCTTATTAAAAAAAATCACATTTTATTTACACCATCCAAACAGAATAATATAAATATAAGAAGTATAGTAATTTTGATTTGTTAATGTTTTTCATATGCTTAATATTCAATATTCAAATGCTGATTGTATTGCACGAACCAAATTTTTGATTTGATATATTTCATTTAGAATACATTTTAGAGACATGTCATTAAACAAACATTGACATTTTCAAAAAAAATTTTAAAATTTGGAAATTCAAGTTCTAACAAGATGGAATAAAGCAATATTAAAATTTAAATATAAAAAAATAAGTTAAAATTATGTAGATAAAATGTGATTATGATGAATGCTCGATCAATGATGCTTTTACTTGAGATGAATAAAAGTAATATATTTAAATTTTAGTTCTATTATCTGTGAATTATTTATCCATTTTATTTTGACAAATCCGCTAACAATCAATCCATAGACAGACAATGAGAAACATCATAAGATTTTTCACTTCATAAATTATGACAGGGATTTCGGTCAAAAAGTAACCAAACAGAGTATTTTCAAGATAATATTTTATGGAAGATTGGTAAAGAAGTAAAAGGTTAAAAATTTTTTTTGTAAAATTTGGTAAATATATTTGTTTCTTAAAAATTAAAGGTAATGACTAATATTAATTTACATATTGAGAAAATATTGAAACCATTAAACCTAAGTTTTAATACATTTTTGTGCTGAGTACACTTGTCAAAAGACAACCATTATATTCAAAATAAAATCTGAAATTATACATTTAAATTTGGTTTGAAAATGCATTCAACAGAATACTATTAGATTTTTTGGTCATTATTTAATCTACATTATTAAACCACGCCTTTTTAATTTTATATTTCCTATTATTATGTTCAGTGCTAATCACCTGTGCTTTTTTAGGTCTTTCATGATTTAAAAATACTGATGACACCTTAAGATTTATTTTACATTATTATATATATTTGAGAATCATACATTAATGTTTCTGACATTTAATTCATAGACAATATATGAATGTTCTCTGGGATCAATTTTATTGTTATTACTATTAAATATTTAATGCAGTTGACAAACAGAAACTTATGTCATAGAATTTTTCTATAATTTAATTTTTGTTGAAACAGAATATATTTATAAGAAAAGACCAATCAAAGTTTATTGTCAGTGACTTTATTTTTATTCCATTTTAACTTATCATAAAATCATTTTACATGCTTAAATAATGTTTATTTGTTGTAATCCATACCTCAGTAATATATTTATCAATAATCTTTTTCATCAGATTCAAAATTGCACAAATTAGAGTTCTGGTGTAAAAAAACTTTGCCCTGGCACATTGCTAAGTTTTGTTAAATTTTAAGCAGAAATAATGATTCTGATATTACGTTGGCTACTGTAAATAAACTGTAATCTATTCTTGAAATAATTTTTTGTGCTATCATTAAATGATATTCATTATTCAAAACTAATCTCTAAACTGACTTTTAGTATAAAATAAAAAAATCAGACAGTTGTTGTCAATGATAGTTTATACATTAATTCAATACTTATAAATATTTTTTTACTTTTTTATTTTCTAAAGTATAGATAACAATAACAAGCAAACCCTTAAGCTATCAACAATCTTAATCTGTAGTCAAGGCAATCTCCTTTAACAATGGCCAAAATAATTTTTTTTTAAGGAGTCTAAGTTGCTTCATTTTTATATATAATACTTCAACTACATAACTCAATCTATTTTTTTGTTTGTTTTATATAATTTATTGCAGTAATGAAATTAAAAGCAAAAATTCCTGGATGCTTAAACAAACCATTTGATTATTTTTTATTGTTTTTCTGAATGGAATGGCAAAGTTATTCAAAGCATTTAAAGGATAAAAAGAATTGGAGATTTCTTAAAAATTAGCGATTAGATAAATGAATTTGACTTTTGAAATATTTAATCAAGCAATCCAAAATGTCTGTTAAATGAAGGTCGAGATACATAGTATCAAACAACATTACTATAACTGATAATGTACTGAATTTAAATATAGTAAAAGAAAATATGATTAGTGTTCCATTATATCATTTTTTTGAAACTGAAGATTGAGAAGACTGAGTAAGCCAGTCTGTCATTTGATGAAATATGTAAAAATAAAAGCTCCAGATGTTTATTTAAATTATGAGAATAATTATCAATCCACAAATATTGATAAATATGCAGATAATTGATGTTTTTACACTTTTATTAATGCTTAACTAGTAGTGACTACAAAGACTATCACATAAGCCAAGCAATCTTCCTATAAGGAACCTTAGAATAGTCAAAAAGTAGTAATATTCATTCACTACACAGAGCATAAATTATTAACGTAATAACTCATTTTGTTTGAACTGCTCATAAACAAACATCTTTTTATGTTACATAAATACATATAATGTTTTAGAATAACATTAAAATTTAAAACACAATTGGAAGGTCATATATTGCAATAAATGCCATTTAGAATATGGTTTCAATGTACAATTAAATTCTAAAAAATAAATTAAAATTATCCTAAAAGCATCCAAATGTAAAATGAAAAAATAAATTAATGGCTTGGAAACGTTCAGAAACTTTTAAACAAGAATACTGAATATTCTAATATTCACATATATATGTTCACACACACTATAATATTTAGTATAGAAAAGCTTTCAAATCAATAAGTTTTAATCACTATACGGTTAAAACACATATATTAAATACAATTTTTTTGACTTAAAAAAAAAGGATGTTATTTTAGAAAAATATTTTATTTTTAAGTATTAAAGAATAATAACAATTTATTTAAAACTTAAAGCTTTGCATGGTTACAATATTATCGAAATAATTTAATCAATAACTTTTACAATTAGTAACCGTGCTACAACCCATAGTAACTAAAACTTCCTCAACCAATGCCAACATTAGTAAATTTGATTCTAAAAAAAAAAAAGGTGAACTTAAAGTAACCAATCAAATTTTCTTATTTTAAAAATGGCAGATTCTAAAATTTTATTCAAGGCCACTCAGTCAATTTAGTTAAAGAATGTTGCTAAGTAAAGCAAATAGAAATTTCATTACAAAAACAAACTAAGAAACAAAATTAAATTTCATAAAGTTTATTTCTTTTCATTTTTTTTTTTTTTTTTACTGGATATTTACACAACTAATTACATAAAATAAAAAATTAAAACAAACAAACAAGCCTTAATGAAAAATAATTGTTAAAAACAACTGATAAATTTCATTTCTTACCAAATTAACATTTAAAATACACTTAGAGAAATATAATACTTTCAAGGTTTCAATTAATTTATAATAAAATTAGATATAGTTCATTCAAGCAAATGCCTGATTTCAACCTTGCCGAGGCACAAGGATATAATTATAGAACGTGCTGCAATAGATATAATCCCAATGGAGAAATCTGAGTAAATAAAAATAGTCCCCTAATAAAAACCTAAAGAATATATTTCTTATTTTTAAAAAAGTTATATAATATACACATAAAAAAATATACATATAAATTAATATTAATTGGTACAGTAATGAGTTACTGTATTATTGAAAACATTATTGATTGGATATATTTGAGTAGTAGATGGAAAAGAACTATGAAGTGATTTATTAAACTGTGAATATATTAGATACACAAATATATACATATATTTATTTTAATAAAATAAAGATGAAACAAAAATTTTTACCACATGGTCATGTAGGCCATTTACTGATAAGAATATATGGAATACAGTAATATGTATTTTAAACCAGAAAATATTTAGAACCATTTATCAAATGAAAACAACAACAAAAAAAGTTAGTTTTGATATGATAATCTTTACATATAATTTATTAATGTTTACTAAAAACAGTGCATAAAAAACTATATGTACTGAGTATATACACAAAAATGAATATATAAAATTATTTGCCCTTTCTCACCAAAAAGGCATGAGTGAGTATTACAAACAGACATTTTGATTATCAACAACAGACCATCTCTTAGTAAAAAATATTTATTTTAACATTTTATACTGTAAAATCTTCACAAAATAAATAGCTACATCATTAAAATGCATGACATAAATATATTTTAGTCATAAGACTTCTGTTTTTAATGACAACTTAGTATTGAAACACACACAATTTAATTACAACTGATCAAATAAAAAAAAAAGTAATCGAATAGTTTATTGCTTGGAAATTCTATGAAGTTTACATACTCAAAGTGAAGAACTAGATCATAAGCTATGAACCTTGAGCTCCAGATTCTATCATTTTATTACTGCACCAAACTATGCAGGGAAAGGGATTTAAGTAAGAATTGATTACCAACTTATTATGGATTGATTAGAGGACTTATCATAAAATTCATTTTTATCTTTTTATTCTTTGTCTTATTTTATCTTCTGGAGTTAAAATGGCCATACTGCTAGTGTTGATTGAATAATAATTTATACTACTAGAATCCAGACCAAATATATATCTATCTTATTTCGGTCAATTGAATGGAACTGTTGGGCTCAGTTTACTATTTTGGTAATTAAATGTTTCTTGCCACTTTACAATATGAATTTAAACATTTTAATTAGTCAAAAACAAAGTTTAAATTTTTAGTACATTCTCAATTTATTATATATAGGTTCACTTTTATATATTTCACCTTCAATTTAGAAAATATTTCATAGTACAATATAGAGATTATTGCATGACAATTATTTTTATCTATAAAATCCAAAATTCATCTATAGATGTTTTGTAACTGAAACTTCCATTGAGTTATATCATGTTTGCAAACCTATCACAATCACCTATCAGCCCAGAAGTCAGACCAACCTCTCAAACCATAGATACATTAGAAATATACACTTTGTCAAGCAATTCATATAGCACATGTGACAATTTAACTTCATATATACATTATTTCTAGAGAAATCCTAACCTTATAATTTTTTTTTTTATAGTTTTTTAATATTTTATTAATTACAATTCTATCATACCTTACCGAAACATATGATCAAAAACGTGAAAAGGATAAATGATATTTACTGTTTACAATATAGATATTTTACTAATATTATTTTACAATTCATAATTTTATTTCACATGTATCTTCAAAGTTTATGAACATTTTTTTGGCTGTTTATTTTATTAATAAACTGCATAAAAAATAAAAAAAGGCAAATATCAATGATGAACTTTCAATGTAAAACCTTCAAGTTTTTGCTGAAAACAAAATTTAAAAAAATATTTCTAATAATGTGTAAAATATAACATTAAATGCTACTAAGCCATTAAAAGATCATGTGATGCTTAAGCACTAGAATAACCGAAGTTTGAATTAAAAAATCTATAGTTTTGGAGTCGCTCTTTCCACAACTACATTAAACTGCTGGACATTATAACAATTCTGTCTAATCATAAAATTGGAAAAACTACAAACATAATTATTGATATTTTTCTAATAATATGACAGATAAATTGTCTATGCTATGTTGTTACAGCAATAATCTTTAAAATAAAATGGAAAGGTTAACTCACAATTTTATAGAAAGCCCAAAACTAACAAAATTTAAAATCATAGATTTATACTTATTGTAATATGACACAATTTCATCATACCAACAAATTAGAATTATTTCAAAATTTTTTCCCCTTTCACTTAAATTTTTGACAATATATGGAAATGTATGTGAATACAATTTTTGGTCGCTAAGCTCCGATATAATTTTATACAATGTTTTAATAGATTCAAAAACAGATATCTATAATGTCAGTTAAAATGATTCTAATTGAACTACATTTTGTTTTTAAATAGCCTTGCTTTTTTTTTTTTAAAAAAATGATGCAATATCAATTACTATATAATAAAATTTACAATTCATTTATTCAATTTCACTTCAGTTAAAATATAATTTTATTATGCCATTTGAATTTTATTAAACCATTCATTTTGTGAAAATTATTAACTTCAATTTAAATATTTGATTTATTGAGATTGGAATGAAACAGGGAAAATCAAATTGTTTCTTAATCACTGATCTGTGAAAGTTATAGGTCCACACACACACACACAAACAATCTTAGGTTCATCTTAATAATAATAACTTGCCAAAAATTGAGTGAAAAACACAATAAACATCTAAATAAAATGGATTAATTTCTAAACTCTATTATAAAATGGGTAAAAACAATAAGCCAGAGGTCCCCAACCCTATGCCCGCGGGCACCATGGTGCCCGCAGACCATTTTACGTGTGCCCGCCACTATCCGAACATGATAAAAAATTATTTATCTGATATAAATAAATTTAATTTTTTAAGATTTCTTATAAATTATTGTATTATATTGCAGCGTAAAAGGGTCTAACATTAACCATATCCAACTATAAATTTACACTGAAAAAATAAATGGTGCCAGCCACCCAGCCAGTATTATAGAATGTGCTCTTAAGCACAAAACGGTTAGGGACCACTGCAATAAGCAATTATGAAATTTTTTAAATGTAAATAATCTAAACTCTTTGACTTAGAAATAAGCACTGATCACACAAGCAAAAACATTGGATAGTGAAAAATTGTATCTGATTTTTCAAGTCTATAGTGCTAAAAAAGTTGAGAATTGCAGTAGATAATAAGAGAAAAAACTTTATTTGGGGGATCAGTTTGCAATATTTCATAGCTGTTGTTAAGTCAAATTAAATTATTGAATTTATAGCTACAGTTCAAATTATCAATATAGAACAATTTGTAAGCAGCATATTATTAACAGTTATATTAATTAATTTAAATGATTGATGTATTGGCATCTTGTCCTTTAATTTGAAAAGTCAGTGTTATCTTGATATTTTGAGCTGGTTAATCAGTTTTATTCCTATTGAAAAAAACTTGTTTTTGCTAAATATGTAAACCAATGGAAGAATTTCATCAAATTTCAATTAGTCTTAAAACTAAAGATTTATTTTGCTTGATAATAAGATTTATTATCTGGAAAAATAATTTGTGCTTAAAATTAGAAGTAATAATTTAATGTTACTTAGAACAACAACAACAAAACATCATGTCTTCTTTCTATATATTATAAGTGGCAAATCTATTTTACCCACTCCAATGTATGACTCATCAATTCCATCACAAGAGAAAAAAATGATTAATAGTTTTATCTTTGTTCTTGTTTTACTGAATATGTTTAATAATTTTAGAAATATAATATTAATTTAACTTGCAATTATTTTCTTTAATAATGTACTGCTTATCTAAAGTATAGTATTTTAGTTTCTCCTTACTTATTTTTGTTTATGTCTTAATTTATAAATATAATTTTTTAAATATTTGCACCACATGCAGTAGTGTTATTTTTTTTTTTTTCAATGATTATTTTAATATGTATAAATATTTACTTTAAAATGTAATAAAAGTTTATATACATACTATATATATGCCAAGTCTTTCTAGTAAATATAGCCTCCAGACTATCCAAGGGTTTGTAAGACAGTCCTACTAAATAAATGCATAAGTTAAAATTCATAATTCTATTGATATTTTTGCCATTTCATGCAGATTCAGTTCCTTCTATTAAATATTTTATTATTTCATATAAAAAAAAAATTCACTTGCCTTAATTAATTATCAATATTTATAAAAACTAAAAAATAATTTTAAAAAAAATATTGTGTATATATATATTATACTATGTATAGTACATGCATGTGTGTATACAAATTTAATTTAGTTTTAATCTAACTGAAATATTGCTTTTGAGGAAATCAATCATCACTCAGAAACAACTATCACAATGAAATAGTTATCAGGAAGGTGGAAGTACTTTAATCTGCTAATCAATTTTACAAGTGTGATTTATAAAATGCATAATAAAGTTGTTTCTGAATGAAAGCTTGAATAAAGCAATTAATGGAAAATATTAGTTTCTATAGAAGCCATAACTGATTCAACATCTTCAAAGAATTTTTTTTTTTTAAAAAAAAAAATCTTCCCATTAAAGAGGATAGTTGAACTCTTTCCTTTCAAGATATATATTCTAGATATAGCATACAGACAAATCTATCAATATATATATATAGTTGAGATAGGCTTGTTTAGAAATGAATTTCATTCTCTATTCATAGAAGATAAAATTTTAAGATGAAGGTTTCTAAAATACATTAAATTAAAGCCTTTTTTTTTTTTTACATTGATTTATTTTCCAAGATGTATTAAATTTCTTATATTTATCATGATGCAATCTGAAAATATTAAAAAATCTTGAAAAGAGCATTAGGTATTTTTATTTCACATCGTTTATTTTCAAATATTATATAAAAGGAAAATTTGATATAGCTCAAGTCATTAAGGCCAACAAGATCCCCTAGCCTGTGCATTTAGCAGAGAAATAGTGATGGAATTGGAGCTAAAGGTTCCTGATAGACACTCAATCTATCACTTTTGATATGTGAATGACACAATCTTCTGAATGAACAATCAACTGATTAAAGACCCCCACCCCTCGAATTTTGAGATTACAAAAACAGAATTTACAGATATGATCAAATCTAAAACTTGGCTGATACTGCTATTAATTAATCTTATCAAAGTATATTTAAAAAAAATCTTTCAAATAAATTGGATTTTTCAAATATATCAGTTAGTTATTAAAGGTATAAAAGCACATAAGATATATAGAGGAAAAAAGTTCAGTATACTGTTAAATTTGTTCAAATCATAAAATGAGATCAAAAACAAAATGCAAATTATTAAGTGTCAAGACATGCAATATTAAATATTAAGCCAAATAAACAATCCTGCTACTATTTCTGAATCTAGAAAATTGTGGCATAAAGTTTTGAAAATCCACTTTCAAGAGCAGTTCTTTTCATTCTCATCCTGTGAAAGCTTATATAATAAATTGATACTAGATGGTAATCTAAGGATGTGAATTTAACAGCTCTATTATATAATGCCCATTGATTATTCAAGCCTAAAATAGATGGTTCTGGAGCATGGCCTCATGTAAAATGATTATCTAATCTATTATTAATAACATACTCTAATAAAAAGTTTAGAGGACAGCATTAAAAAGTACCACAGATGATCAAAATTTTTTGTTATTTGAATCACTGCTTTTTGCCAAACAGATTCTATATAGTTATAAAACCTATATTATATATAACATAGATTATTTTCATTTGTTAATTTTGTAGGTCAAAAAGATTAGATTAAAATATTCATAAACATTCATAGTTAGCTCCTCATAAAGAAAAAAAAAATTAAAATAAAATTTTGTGGGGGAGGGTAGGAAGGAAGAAAAATGAGGTAATTTATGAATCATAAATTGCCTGAAAAATAGGACACTATGAGCTAAGATCACTTTACAAAATAGTATCTGAAATTATTTATTTTAACCATATTAATATCAACAATTCACATTATGAAGGGGGAAAGGAGGCATCTTTAAACTATGTACCCCAAGTTGAGGATTGAATGAACAAGAAGTTTTTTAAGATTTCAATGGTGATAAAAATAACCTCAGACCATAAGCTTTCACATTTACAATATTTTTCTCACTAAATATTTTAAAATGTAGTATGCACTTTCACAGATGAGGGGAAAAATCAAATTAATTAATTCTGTAGTTATAATTTGCTAAAAACACAATGATAAAATAGAATCATTACTTATATACACAATATAAAATTTAAACAGTCTTATGGAGAGTAAAGCCTCTCCAGTACTTTAATAAAAAAATACAATGAAGGAAAAACTTGTTGCTCATGGGGCTTTCTAACTGCTTAGTGGTAGACATTAAAGTTTTCCTTCTACCTAACAACTATTTATTAATTAAAATCCCAATATTGTGTCAAAAATTGAAAATTTTTTTTCAAGATTTACCAGTCCTGATATGAATCCTATCTGGATGAAATAACCACTATGGAATGAAGTCTTTACACACATTAAGCATATTTTTTCATTTACTGAAAAAAATAATAAATCTAATATTTAGTGAAAAAATAGAATTTTTTATTTATTATTATATTAAAACTCATTTTCTTGTTATTAGCAGCATTTCCATAACTCAATGTTTGTCTGCTAAAATTTATCATGTCAGTAATCTTATCTGATTTACTTAATAGACTCCATTTTTCAGCTCAGTGTATATTTAAAACAATTGAAGTCAAAATATTATGATCAAGTAATAAATTTAATCAACAGAAATTTAGTGCGTCTCACTGATATAAGGGCTCACAAAAGCTTACAATGCATTTCTTATTACCAAACAATGATCTGTGTGATCAACTGTTATTGCTTGATAATAGTAGTCTATGGCCTAATTTTTCCATCTACTTTTGAATAGAGAACATAATAAGCATCATACTGTTTTTCAATGCTAATCACTTTTCTATTACAAATTAGTAAAGCACTTGTTGTTTAATCCAGTTTAATTTATCGTCCTCAAAATCCATGGGCTCCACCAGTCTCAGTCATCTTGGGCCCTGTGAAGGGAATTTTAAAATATTTCTTGCCATTATAAAAAAACATGTAAAAATTCAATGAGAAATGTATTCTTTTCTTGGAATACTTTTCAACAATTAAAATCTAAAAGTTTTGCAAAAAATAAGTCCTTGTTGTAAGATTTATAATAGTAACAGTAATTTTGTAAGAACTATTAATATGTATTTTTTTTTATAAATGTAACAAGTATTCAGTTCTAAATAATTTGAAATCACATTATATAGCTATAATAGATAGTATCCATTGATTTTTACACTAAAATTTATTTCAATAAATATTTATCTTTGATAAACTTTGTTTAGTTTATATATATTATAGGTTATTTAAATTTTTTATTTTAGTCATACTTCAATCTAAAAACCAAAATAATGAAAAGGGGATTGCTAAGAATAATTTAAAAATAAACTTTTTTTCTTTACACTGTTAGAATCATAAGATCAAACATTATTTATAACAAAAAAATGATCTCAAAGACACATAAAAGTGCAATTTGGACTGCTTTAATTGAAATGCTGTAACTAAGGATGTAAGCTACAGTCAGACAAGATGTTGAAACCTTTCAGAAATAAAAATTTCCTTCAGAATAAATTTTAAAATGTTATCACAACATATCAAAGAGAATGAACCAGTATGTGATATTGTGATTCATAAATTGGTTTCATAGCAATTGTAAAATTCATTTGTACTGCATTAGTCTTGATACTATTAAAATTATATAATCTTTATTAACAAAAATTGTTCATTCAGTTTTTTTCCTTCAAACTTCTTAATTATAGTTGCAATGGCCATACTCATTTGTGAGTGGCTGCTATACTTAACACTTGGCTTCTCCTTCATTCTCTTTCTATTTAACCAAAATTCTATAATTAGAAAAAAAAACAAACAAACTGATCTCTTCAAAAAATATGGCTTTAATACAAACTACTTTTATGAATCTAATAAACATATATACATTTATCCTCTTCTAATACTCCCAATTACAATCACACTAAATTATTTTTGAAATATTAAAAAAAAAAAAAAATTATTTTCTTCTGATATGCACAATCATGAAACTACAGACAATATAAATTAATTAGCTATAAAACAGAAAGAACATTTAATGGAAGAAAAAAATCTATTTGTATGGATATGTAAATATACATGTTACATAAGATACTTAAAGGTATTTTTAGAATATTCAGGAAAAAAATAAATAATATTATTTTTATTAATGAAAAAGATTCAGTTTAATAAATAAGAGTTAAGAATAGATCAAAAGTTGGTTAGGAAGTAAACAAAAGGAAAAATAAAATTCTGAATCTCAAGTTAAAATAAAAGAAAAAAATAGAAGAGGGAAAATTTAAATTAAATTTACTATTTAAAGGAAATGACTAATCTTTTCTTTAAAATAAAATGTTATGAGATATAATGGAAATAAAACTGTGTAAAGGTACTTTAAAGATTACAATGCTACTTGATGAAATAATTTAAACTAAAATAATTGTCAACAAGAGAATTGTAATGGAAATAATTGTATAGAATTATTGTCTTAAGTTATTTAATTAGAGAAAAAGATGATCTAATCAAAGATGAAATATTTTTCTTAATTGTCTAATCAAGAAGGGATTATGTTTTACTGAAAACAGTAATCTATCAAACTGATTAGAAAATCAACACTATAATTAATGTAATAATTAAAAAAAAAGATTAATTAGGAAAAAAAAAAAGATTGAAATTGATTAATGATATGAGTGAGTTAGATAATAGGTTGTCAAGGGTATAAAGGCTACTAAATTTTCATTAGAATTATTCTGCTGTTATTTTGATTCGGCTGCTGCTACCTATATTAATTTTTGCTAATGTATCACCTGCTGAATTTTGGGGACTCTTTCATCGAGAACACATAGTTCATCCTTAAGCGATGTATAGCTACTTATGTGGAATGCCAGTCTAAACTCACAATGGGGTGTTCATTTGGCATTCATTACCAGTTCATATGCATTTGATAGCCTGAGATATAACAAATATTCTTGATTTATCATTGCTGAGACATCTACCTGTCATTATTGAAGACTACTTCTGAACAAGATCACAAATATATATGCCATCCCCCAAAAAAAGAATTAACAAGCTGTTAAAAACTAGGAAATCTGTTGAAAAATGCCAGCCATGAACTCAATAAACTGTCAAAAAAATAGAAATGATCATGCCAGAAAAACTATAGAAAAACCTATAAGAAAATAATTCAAAGTCTAGACATAAAATGATATACAGGGGTAAGATTTCATTCTCTTCATAAACTTTGGTAAAATTAGAAATGATAAATTTTTACTATCTAGTTTAAAGTAGATTTAACTATACTGAATAACTGTAATAAAGTTTTTTTTTTTTTGTAAATAAATATATTGTTTTAATATGTTAATTTGCCTATATTTATTATATACCTTATCGAATAGTTTTTGATTGAGATAAAATTTGTCAATTATAGTGTTTGAGTTTAAATATGCATTGTCTGATAGCATAAATTAGGCAAGTTTCTTGTTCATTTGAGCTAGTTGTGGAATCAAGCATGTGAAGCATTTAAAATCTTTTGTTTATGTTCCAGTCAAATTGGCTGGATGGTGCCTGGGAGTTTATACACAGTATAAAAAAAAATATCCATGGGGGAGATATTTTACTTCTAGCAGTTATGGAGCAAGTGCAACGATCTTGAAAGGAGGCAGTAGTTTGTGTATTTATAGACAATTTTGGTCAGACTATTGGTATAGGTAATATATAAGAAATTGACCATATTAACGCCTCTACTTATGTAATGGTGTTTCACATTTATATAAATTATTATTATTAAAATTTAAAAATAATAAAAAGATAGGTATCCATTATAATATAAATCTCAATCTTAACTAGACTCCAATAACTCAAATGCATTTATGTAAATATATAACTATATAAAGTTTTCTACCTAGTAGGAAGTGGAATAACTAGGCAACAGAGAAATATGACAAAGGAATAGCACTTGATCATTGCCTATATAGTGTCCCATGACTTTGCACTCAATACTATTTTAAAATCCTGATATTTAAAAGTAGACTGTAACCATTAATAAAAAAATAATCAAGTCTTTACTGCTCAACCGGAAGTCCTTTGATAACCATCTAAATCATCTAGGAAACAAACTTTATACAAAAAACCTTATATGCAAAACTTAATGTATATACATGTAATATCATATTGCATAATATATGCATACATAAGGGCTTTATGGTATAGAGTCTCTGTCAGTCTATATAACTTGAGGGATTAAAATTTGGAGAGTGGCATTTTTTAAAAATCTTGTTAGGAAAAGCTAACAGTAAAGTTTTGGGATTTTTCATGTAGCAAAGAATTTTCCAAACAAGTCAAGATTTTTCAGATAAACCATTCAGTCAACATAGCAAGCATCTCAAAATTAATGAATGAGTATGTGTAACTATGATTAGCAGAAAGTTCCTAAAAAAGTCAATGACAAAAAACTGATTATAGAAAAAAAAACCTATGCTTGATATAATGCAACTCTCATATGCTACTAAAGGTAGTATTGTATTTAGACATTTGAATCCATAAGTTTAAATAGTGTCTAAATATGGTAGATACTAATTGATTGCAACTTTAGATCATTAATAAAATATATGATTAATATGGCTATCATAAAGTAACATATCCTGTTACTTTTTATTATATATTACAAATACATCTTTATTGAAGTATATATTTCAAGTCATGGGCACAGATCACTGCAAAATATTTATTAAATAAATTAGAATGACTGATCAACTTGTCCAAATCGTCTCCCCTGATTTTTTTTTAACAATCATTTATGTATAAAGTTTTGTCGTAAGGGCGATCATTACGTCAACTTTCTTTTACCTCCCACTATAAAAAAAAAACAAAAAAGAAAATCCCCGCAAAATGACACACGTGTAATTTACTATATAATATTATGTATAACTTTGCATTGTATGAGAAATATTTTAGAAACAAAAAAAAAAAATAGGTCAATACCCTAATTTCAAATAACTTACGAATTCATTTACAGACAACGACTATTATTAAAAATTTTCAGACTGATTTTAATAATAAAAATTTATTGAACAATCTTCAAGTACTTTTAAATAATTAAGAGTATATATCTATATTAAACGTGGAGATAAAAAAGGAGTGGAGAAAAAATTACCCGGAGGTCTCTTACATTTAATTTTATTTTGAATAGAAAACAAACGAAATGATTAAACTTAAACGTTAAAAAAGATTTAAAAAATAAAATAATTTATATGAATTTGCAAGCGCTTTTAAAATAATTACAAGTATATATTTAATTTAATGGTATATGAACTTATTAAAAATTATGTGCAGTTTTAAAAATTGAAAGACTAAAGGTGGAAATTATGGCGAATCTCCTCCGACAGTGATTACTTGGTTATATTTATGTTATTGCCTAGTTATTCTACCTGCCTCTAGGCAAAGAACATAATGCATACATTAAAAAAAATGGGTGTGGAGAAAAATTATCTGGAGGTGTTTAAATAATTTAATTTTATTTAGAACTAAAAATATATACTAACCCTTAAATATTAAAAAACAATTTTCAAAATAAAAGATAATAAAAATATAACTTTGAAGACGAAAAAGACTTTAACAATAATCAATTCTAGATTTCTACTATAGAGATTTCAGACTACTGCATATATATATACAGGTTATTTAACAAATACCTGTATTAAATTAATATAAAAAAGTTTTTTGGCAACATTGTTATCATCCTCAGTGCTTTATATTGACTAGTTTAGCATTTTGGCATAATACTGAGAAGGGTAACAACATAGAAAGTTTTTTTTGTGTTAAAAATGTGTTGTTAAATAATCTAGATATTATTTATTTACATATATAAAATCACAACAGTAATGAATTATCTTTACCTCCATTTTATGACAATTTACTTCATAAAATTAAATGGGAAAAACCTATTTTGTAAATATTAGTATATTATTTTTAATCTAAACATTACAAGCATAAAGCTAAACTAGTCAATATAAAATCAAAACTACCCCAAATCTAAAATTAAACCAGACCAGCATAAAAATAATATTAAAACACAACCTAAGGTTTCAAGCAGACTTCTCAAGTGTAAAGAACTACAAAAAAAACCACACATTATATATACTATTAAAAACTACCCAATTTTACAATTTTATAGAAAAAGACCTAAGGTAAATATTTTATATTTGTTAATAACTAATATATGCATTAACTTTTCTAACTCAAAAGTATGCTGACTCAGTTCTGATCATTGGTGGTTGCCCCTTTTGACAATTTATTTAAATAAGCATCTTAGTATATTAAGAACTACATCATAAATTTTAATCTCATTACATTATTAAATCTAAAAGCTGATATACTAACATAAATGAGGATTAGTCATGGTCAAAAATAAATTTCTATGATTGTAGCAGCTTACATATGATTCCACTCTATAAATAAGACTAGTGCTTTTCTTTAATAATAAATAGCAAGTATTTTACTATTATCAAAACTTGTTTATTTGATTCAAAGTTTATGATCATTGCAGCTTGATTTATTTAAATAATTTGAATTCTGATTGTTTTTTAAGAATCCAAATGTGTATATACATTTTTTTTTTTTTTGCATTCATTTAATAACTTTTTCTTTATTTTCCTTAGATAAAAAGCAACTCAGTAAGTTTTAGCTTTTGAGTCAGTTATTCTTACTAATAGGTTAAATTATGCAAAGCAAAATAATTAATAATGGGACATGAGAATCAGGCATTCTTGGCTCCTAAGCTTACCTAGTTTAATGATTTTTCTTCATTAAAAAATCATTTAATGATACATATTTGTTTATAATTGTGCACAGATAATGCAAGTTTTTTAATTGTAGGAAGCTATTCATTTTTTATTTTTGTGATTCGATGAATTTAAGTAAAATGTACAATAAAATACAATCTATATAAAAAAATAATAAAAAAATTAGACTAATTTCATTGTTTAATAAGAGAATTCTATATACAAATGAAAATAGGTATACCAAAGAATAACACAATCTATTATGGTAGTACATTAAAAATTCTTGTCTGATATACATTCTTCGTCTAATACCTACATTAATATACAGCCATTATAGAATAAAACAACCAATAATTTGCCCCAATGAAGAGAAATTCTCTGATAGCCCTCATAGAAGAACAAATGAAAAAAGCAATTGTGTGGGTGAAAATTTCAATAGTTTTCTATTAAGTTGGCTATGACCTATTTGCTTAATAAAAAATCCTAAGACTAACTAGAACATGGTACTCCATTTTATCTGACCAACATTCAAATTCTATGTATAATACTGAAAATGAATGTTGTTATATTTTCTGATAAATCAAAAATGGCGACAACTGACAAGTATTTTATTTATTGGATTACATTGTCCTTTTGAAGTCATTTTCAAACAAGTGCTTAATAAGTATAATTTGAGAATAATATTAGATATTCACTTATAAATAATTCTATTAATAAAACATAATAAATACCAAAAAATAATAAATAAGAGAATACTAAAGTCCCCCTCCCCAAATAATTCAACATATATAACTATTTTTAAAATAAAAATTGATTCAAAATAAAACAACAATAAGAATATAGTACATGTTATTTAAAGATAAAATCATGACCTGAAAAAACTGGAGCTTGGGGAAACTAAAAAAAAATTCAAATAAATGATTAAACAAATGAAATTTTATAATTATTAATGCAACATTTTTGTCTATTAAAACAAATTGTTACAAGTTTTTTAATTTATTAGAAAGGGGTTATAGAGAACTAGAGGTAGAAAAAGTTAGCAGATTATATTAATAAGAAGTTATTATGAAAGAATGAAAAGATAAGCAGGATTATAAAACTTGGGAGAAAATAGTCAAAGAAACACTAATGATTCTTTTTCTTTAGCATATCTCAAGACCAGCAACTTATAAATGAAAACAATATTTATATGCAAAATAATATATAAATATTTTAATGTTAAAAATCAAGTAATGAAAAATAAAAAAAACATGATAGATAGTTCTATCACATGCAATCACACTGGCTTCAGAGACTAGTTTATGAAACCTCATTTATTAGCAGTATCACTCATTAGTAGTGAAGACTGCATTTCATTAGTTGTTTTATAGTCAGTACATTATCGCTTATAAGAACAATCTAGATTATTTTGAAATTTTTATCCACAAGTGCAAAATTAGTATCACTCTGATTTAATGGCCAATATCGAATAACCTAATACAGTTGACAAAAGATCGAATTAAATCTTAATTCCAATTTTAAAAAAAAATTAATTGAATGGTCCATTGTTTGATAGTTCAGAAAAATTTTGAATTCCAAACTCTCCATTCGACCAAACTATGCAGTCATAGAAATAGTATTATAATTGTTAGTGACTTATAGGCCCTTAAAAATTGACGAAAAAGAAAATTTTTCCAAGAATATATATATATTCATGATTTCATTCCAGAAGTTCGTAAAATTTATGACATAGGAAAGTATAAATTCTAATTAGACATTATATTTCTTGATAATTGTAGATTCTGTCATTAAGAATCCAAATTAGTTTCCAATTGTTCTTTGTTATTTATTAAGATTTAGAAAATCATTCAAAACAAAATGAATTTTCACCTATGCACTATTAAAGATGCATTTTTTTTTTTATTGTATTAGTTTAGAATATTATAAAAATTCTCACACAAGAGCATAAAAAAAAAAACCCTGATGTTTACAGATTTATATTTAACAAAAAAATTTGGTCAAAGCCATACTGAAAAAAATAAAGCGATTAGTTTATCCAATACAAAGCCTTGAAATTGGAGATATTGATGCATGGCTTGATAAATGTCATTGATGTCAGTACTATTATCACTGAGAAACTAGATAATATACTTTGTTCAGAAAAACTAGTCATTACTATAATTGGGGAAAAAAAAAAATCTTGGTTACTAACAAATCAAACATACTGTATAAGATAATTTCAAGCATATTATGTGGCAAAGCCTTATAACAAATAAACATGCCAATAATTTTTAGTAATGATAATAAAAAAGGTTCAGTGAATATTGATTACCTGATGCCATAGCTAAATATGTTTTTCATCTCTTGATTATACTTATTAATCTAAAAGAAGTTTCTTTTTTTTTCTTTTTATCAATCTTGAAAAGAAATTTCTATATCTCTTCCATATCTACAAACCTTCCACTTGCCTTACCTTCTACTCTTTGCTTGTTTGTTTTTTAATATTTCATTACTAATAACTATATTAGTCAGCAGCAATATAAGATGTTAACAATTAATTTAAATAGTATTATCAGCGAAACATTATTTCAAATTACATAGGAGACAGCAATCACAAATTATTCTTCATGCCTTATTTGAAAATCAAAAATATAACAGACTTCTACTTGAAAAATAAATGACCATGGCAAAATTGTTTTATTTTTAGCATATTGTGAAATGATTTTATTCATTAAAAAATGTATATAATATTAGAAAAAACAGTGGGAGGAAAAATATCAGCAGGAACAGATGGACTTCCTATTATAATACTAATGTGCCTTTGAAATAGCTGAAAAACCAAAAATAATAGGTTTTTGATAATAGGTGATATTGAAAAAATGATGTTCAAATAATCATCAGACCTTGATGAAGTATTTGAAAAGACATTAACATCTACAGTGGGATTAGACAAAAGTTTATTATTATTATCATTTATTGAACATAAATTTCAGATTTTTTTTTTAATGTTTACTATATAATGTTTAAATACAATTAAAAAAAAATGAATTAATAAAATTGTCACTACTTTCTATTTTTTACATATATTAATATTTTTGAATTAAAAGTACTGTATTAAAAAAAATAAAACTTTCTAGATAACAGAAAAAAATCTAAATATTTGAAAGTTATTGCAAACTAAACAGCAGTAATGAGTGGTTTAAAATTATATTGTTCTGATAAAAAAAGTCAAGATGAATGATTTAAAAAATTAAATTCAATTATATAATTATAAAAATAAAGCAATTTATAAAGTTACTACCAAGAAGCAGAAGTAATTTTTAAATTTCAAACTTCTTAAAGATTTATCTTAAGCATATTCTTAGCACACACACAAAAAGTGGTTGAAATTTTAATAATGGTTCAAATCTAAATAAAACTATACATTTTTTCAGGCCATCAGTATATAACTATCTCAGTTTACTGCTAATATTTAACCATTCTAAAAACTTCTAGATACTAGAGCGAAAAAGATGAAAAAAATCAACTCTCACTAACTGGCAATTGACTAGCCTAGTTCCTACAGAGTGCGGTATATTTAAGACTATTGTTATCTGTAATATAATCATTGCATGCATGTATGTACACACCAATACATTTGTGCTTTAGTATTTAAATGCCCAGTTTGAGCATAGTCAAAATTTTGTTAATATTTCTCAAGCACCATACTTTTTTTTTTTTTAAAAAAAAAAGAAAAAAGAAAAACAGATACCTGTAGGAGTGCTATAAAATTCAAATAATCACCGACAACAAATTTTTGCTGTAAGAGATTTTTAAGTCAGTGAAGCTAATCAATTAAAATGCAGTATAAGCTTATATCAAGATATAAATCCAATAACATACACATGTAACATGCTCGTTTTATTAGAAAAAAGTCAAATTAGTAGATTCCATATTAAGTACAGGTTCATAAATGACATCTTAAAACATAATTCTAATTCTCTCAATGTGTATAGAGAAGCTAACTGTCTATTGATGATAGAGTTGATATATTTTCTTCACATTTCAGTATAATCCAAATATTTTTTGAAAAGCTATTATTATTAAGTAACTTATAAATAAGTATGGCCATTCTAACTTTGGAAAGGGGAGGGGGTTAAAAAAGTTAAAGGATGGATTTTATGATGATTGCAAATCAACTGTGAAATATATCTACACATATTACACATGAAGCCTTTAAATCTATTTAACATGTGATTCTGTAATGAACTTATTGAAAATCATCAATAAGTAGTCTACTTGTAGATTTGTTCCTTCTTTCTTTAGCCATATCTTTCAAATGGAAGCAATATTGTATTTGCTTTTAGAAAACTAGAGCAGAAAAATAAAAAAATCCACAAATGCAAATCTCTATGGAATTTTCTGTATACGTATACCAAATTATTAATTTTTCAGTTCATGTAGAAAATGATTATCCATAGTGAGATAACATTTCAGTAATATTTTTCTACAAATGCAAATAATAACATAAAATATTCTAAAATTTCCATTTGTATTTTGTTTAGCACCATACACCCATATGATAGAAAACAAAAAAAATCTTTTTATTCAGCAAAACTATTACTTATTAAATATAATTTTTTCATTATGAATGTATAATGAAACTGAAGAAATGATCTACTTTTATATCACTTCAGATACCAAGTCAAGGTTATCGTCATATAAATTGTGAATAAATGTATATATAACTAAAAAGTATTATAATGTCACAATCTAAAGAACAACTTAATTACAGGATTTTTTTTTTTAAAAAAAAAAAACAACTTTATTAATTTGCCATTTTTATTTGCATAGTGTATATACAATACTATATATTTAATACACAATGTATATAGGTTATAATCTATTGTCTAAAGTGATGTAGAAATAAATTATTTCTCTGCAGTCTTAATTAAAGCTATGATACAAGACATGTCCATCACTTATTAATATCTTAAATATAAAAATACTATTAGCTAATTGAAATATTAAAAAAAAGGCATTGAAAATAAAAAAGTACATTTAAATAATATATCATAGATTATATATATGAT
Organism: Epiperipatus broadwayi; assembly: GCA_028023455.1. Classification (NCBI taxonomy): domain Eukaryota; kingdom Metazoa; phylum Onychophora; class Udeonychophora; order Euonychophora; family Peripatidae; genus Epiperipatus; species Epiperipatus broadwayi. The sequence goes on from JAQFVV010000065.1 coordinate 1,426,100, forward strand.
GTTTTTATGGAAGCTGAATTCAGTATTTAAATATTTTCAAGAAAAGATATTGGATATCAAACACTTCATTAATACAGGCTTTATAAAGTGACAAATAATATTTTTTTAATTTATCTTACAACTGAATTGTTTTTGAATCTTCAAAACTATTTGTACACTTCCATGTCTTTTTAGGAAAGAAATGGAAACTGTCAAGTTATATATATATCTAGTTATAAACAAAATCACTGCTCTCTGTGATTTAGTGCAGAGGTAGAGTTTATGAATCCCTGAACAAAAAGCCATTGATTATTTACTTATTTAATAAAACCTTTTTTGAATCTCTCTCATGTAAACTTCATTATGAAATATCACATTCAAGTCTTTATAATAAAATCTTCAAAACAAATATATACATTTTTTTTTTTTTGACTTTAAGATAATGTTATTGACAAAGCAACTCAAAAACAGTTCACACTTTATAGTGAATTATGACCATAATACAATTGAATGGTCATAAGCAGGCAAATAAATGAATATCCCATTACAGAAGTACAGTCAATATTATAAATAATTTTTATTTACATATATTACATTTTCATAAGTATAGGCTAAAATAAATATATGAGTAATGTTTTCAATAAACAATTTTACATTTTGCAGCCATTTACAATACTGTAATTAATACATTTAACTCCTATTTTATCGCCATTATCATTATTTTTTGAAAATATATTTATCCCATTAACCTTAAAAAATATAAAACTTTAAGGGCAAAGGAAACTAAATATTTCATTAAAAAAAAATAAAATCACTTCATTTCATTTCCATTTATTAAAAAAAAAAGAGGAAGTTACAGCGATCAAACTTTAAGTCTACTATACAGCACTTTTATAAAATTTTCATAAATTGATAATAAAAATCTTGCAAAATATTTAACTGCATTTGGGACCTTTAAAAAAAAAAAAAATGTAATATTGAAAACTGTAATAAATTGGACGGAAGGAAAAATGATTAAAAAAAAAAAAAAGATAAATCAACATACTATCCAAAGTTTTAATTTAGTTATATCTACTGCAACACTAATTCTTTATATATACACACACACATACAGAGTTGATGGTTTTTTTTTTTTTAAATATAAAACTTAAAAGTTCACAGAAATTAAAATTATAACCAAATTTAACAAAGGAAATAACAAATCTCATACACATAAACATACAAAGCTTATGCTCTGACTGCATGCGTGAGTGTATATATAAACGCACACACATACTATTTTGAGATTTCTGTTTTAGTAAAATGCATTTAGGTAGAAAAGTTTTAAAAAATCAATAAACCACAGTTACTAAAATAACAAATAGCAAGCCACAAATTAGGTGTGACTAATTATTTAATACTATATTTTATTTTCACATTCCCTCTCATATCCAGAATCTATTTACCAGATAAATTATAACAATAAAAAATAAAATGAATGGTACTAGAAAACATAAAGGGGACAATTTTTTTTTTTTAAAAAAAAAAACGTCTACCTGATATCAGTAACACTTCGGACTGCATTGTTAATTTTTAAACTATGGTTCCAATTCCAGCCTCCTAACCCGTACACGTTGTTTATAATGATATTCCTTTAAATAAATTTTTAAAGATTTTGGCAGTTGCAATATATTGATATTATCGTAAACAGTACGACTGCAAATAACAGCGCGACATAAATGCTGTAAAGAGAAAGGAAATGTACGATGTAGCTGTATTGTTAACATGGGCTCAAAAAACATGCAGCAATTTGGATCTTTGTAATGCTCAATGAGACCACAAACTGTATTAGAGGCAAAAACTCCTGGATCGTGAGAGTCAAAGCTAAATTTATGATTCCATTGCTCGATACGAGCATGTAAAGATCGTCCATACCTACGAAAACTAACTGAAAATAAATATTCCTCTTGTGCGCTATCGCGAAGTAAAAACGTACCTTCAGGCTTGTTTTCTAAAAGTCTTTCCGCTTCATATCGATCCATTTTACCCCAGTAGAAACTACAGTTAGTAATATCTAATAAATCTGGGACTAAACAATGGATATAGTCAACTTGAGTATGTACAGCAGTTCGATGAAGCCATACTGCTTCCGCTGTCGCTTGGGCAAACTGGTGAAGAAATTCAACTTCCCGACTTAAATTAGGACTAATAGTTAAACTATCCAAATTCCGATATGGTACTATAGACACATTTTGAAAAGCAGAAGCTAATGTAATAATCTGTAAATCAGTTTCAAGTGTGTTCAGGGATCTAGTGGCTAAAGCGGCATTATTACCATTAGTATTATTATTGGAAGGATTGTTAGCCGAGACAATAAAGCCAGGAGGTGGATCAATACCTTCTTGTATTTCTCTGGCTCGTTGTGCTCTTAATTGTTCATCCCAATCTTCAACAGGATAATCATCAGGATTAAATTTTAATAAATCAATAACAGGCTCTCGATGTAAAACTTTAGTTTCTAGCATATGAGGCTGTGTCATTAATTTTCTTCCCGCCGGCGGAGTAGCACTGAATACAACTCCAGCACCGAGATGATGTTCCTCAGTTCGACGGTAACCAGTACAAATGCATGTATTACATCCTATACTTGGTTCAGCAATATCAGGTTCGGCAGTACATCTTAAACGATTTTTAAATTTAAATGCCCAAGTACCTTTCCTCTTCTTTTTTGAGCCTTCTTTAGAAGCTCCCGATTTATAACGTCGTCCAAAAGTTAAAGTCTTTAATTTTCTTTTCACTCCAGCAATGGAATGACTACTACTCAGTCTTGATTCTTCCACATCAGTTTTGGCTTTTCTAGTTTCTTTAACATCAACAGAATCATTTTTCTTCGATAGAGATGATTTTTCAGGACTATTTCCTTTATCGTCCAAGTTTGATGGAGCCTTTTCAGCCATAGATTTAAGCAGAGAGAGGGATCACGTTCAAATGAACACACCTCTCTAAGATTTTAACAAAATGACAATAGTCCAGTAGGTAAGAGATAATAAAATTAAGATTTTCCACTTTAATTTTAATTCTACATAATTAGGCAATAAGTTGAGTGAAGAATTGAGATTACAACAAATAGCTCACCTGTCATCAAATTGTTATAGACTACAGTATAAAGCAATCCAACAGATGTTATCAGCGCCGACAAATACGTAGACGGAGAGTTATAGGAATGATTATAATATTCTTCAATTTACTTATAAAATAAATCATGTTACGCTTTTATAGAACATTCTGTATACAGTAGTGGAGGTGAAGTTACTTAAAAATTTAAAGTAAATAAAAAAAAAAAAAAAGAAAATAAAAAAAAACTAGAAAGACAAATAGAGCCAATTACAAATCCACCTGGTACATCCTAGCTCATGATCACGCCTGTGAATTTCTCACAAGATGGCGATAACTTGGGCGAGTAATAATCCACGTGACCTTTGTTTGCCGTTATTTCAAATTTATGAAAATTAACAAATATTCAAGTTAAAAAAATTTTGAAAATATATAAATATTAAAAAACAAAATTTTATTTTTATATTTGTTATAAATTTTTATTTGGAAAAATAAATATATGAACCAATCGCATATTAGAACTATCTTATTAGTATGTAAATAAAATTTGGCGCGAAACGTTTATATTTCCCAACTTTAAAAGTCCTTCGAGTGATTTTCTTCGTTGAGTGTAACACTTTTTGTCACTTTTTAATATGCCTATTGTAGCAAGGCCTATGCGTTTTGCACATAGTGAAGGGCACACAGATGTTTGTTTCGATGACCTAGGAAGGTAAATAAAATAAAAAAATTGATCATAATTTGTATCTAATGAAAAATTGACATATACATATTTATTTATGTTGTATTTGCATATGTATTAACGTAGAGGTATGTACAACTGTATGCTTATATATATTTATACAGTCATATAAGCTAAACATGCTCAGTAAGAAGATCTGGACCGCAATATATTTTATTTGTGGATTTTATGAGTTAAATTGTATTAAAACGAGAAATGGTGATCATGTGATATGTATTACATGTAATTTTTGGAAAGAATGACGAATTGCTACACGGAGAGGATTAAGTCATTTTTTTTCACGATGTTCTTAATATAGCAACTCGTAAACTCGGTAGCACTTTTTGCATTTACATTCTTTTTTTTTTTTACATATTGCATAATTATAAAATGATATGAATTATGAAAAGAATGATTACCTATAAAGTATGATAACTATTCAAAGAAAATTGTTTTCTATTAAAAGATTATGAATCATAATTAGGATCAGATTGATCAAGCCCAATTGCATATTTCTTGCTAGGCCCTTTCAAAATATGATTCTATCTTTTATAAATGAATAGCATTTTTCAATTTTAAAAAGTTAGTGATTGAATAGTATAATATGAACAAAATACATACAATAGTATATTGAAGCAATATAACATTGTTTAAAAACATGTTTTTGTTTGGAGTAGTCTTATAAAATTGTGTCAAAATCTGGCATGTTTTTTTTATTTTACAATGATTAGAATCGCTTGGTCATAATTGACCTTAAATAATTTTAACCTAGAAAATGTCATCCAGAAACTTCAGACACTGGTCGTCATCATCATCATCATCATCATCATCAACCATTATCAATCCACTGCAGGATGAAGGTCTCTCCAAGTTCATTCAATCCATCTTTTCCAATCTTTAGCTTCTCTTCTCCATATCACTCAACACTTTTATTTCATCCATCTCACATGTCTCTTTCTGGGTCTTTTACAATCTCTTGGAATCCAGTTTAAGATTTCAATTGTTCATCTATTATCATCTCTCCTAGCAATATGTCCAGCCCAAATCCATTTTAGTCTTTTAATTTTTTCAATGAGGTCAGTAACACTTATTTGTTCTCTTTCCCATATATTGCGTTTTCGATTTCTTCTTGTTACTCCCAATATGCATCTTTCCATACTTCTTTGAGTGATCTGAAATCTTTGTATTGCTCCAAGTCTTAAATCCATAAGTAAGAACTGGTAAAACACATTTATTAAAAACCTTCCTTTTCAAACACATAGACATATTTCCTTTTAGTGTCAAGTTATTTCTACCAAAAGCACTCCAACCAAGTTTAATTCTATGATTAATTTCATCCATTATGTTTCCATTTGTATTAATAATCTGACCAAGGTATTTGTAACTGTTAACTTCTTCTAACTCATCATAATCAATCTTTATTTTTATATTTTGAGAAAATCCAGTAAACATTACTTTAGTCTTTTTAACATTTATCTTTAGTCCTACTTTCTTACTTTCATCTGATAACTCCTGCAAAATTTCCTGCAGCTCTAAAGCATTATTTGCAAAAACAACTATATCATCTGCAAAATCTAAATGACTTAAATAATCTCCATTTACTTTCATTCCTTTAGCTTCCCATTTTAATACACAAAATACTTATTGCAGCACTGCTGTAAAAAGTTTTGGATATATGAAGTCACCCTGTCTTACATCCATCTCAATATTGACTTTCCTAATATCATTATGTAATCTAATTGTTGCTGTTGCATTTTTGTAAATATTTTTTAAAATATGACTATCCTGGATCTATACCTTGATCCAATGCTTTAATCACTGAAGAAATGTTTATAGAATCAAATGCCTTTTCATAATCTACAAATCTAAAGCATAATGGCAACTCATATTCATTTGTCCTTTCTATAACTTCTCTCAATATTTGGATATGATCTATTGTAGTAAAACCACTTTTAAATCCAGCTTGTCTTGGTTGGTGGAAATCCAATGTTCTCTGTAGACGAGTTGTAACTATCTTGGTAAAAATTTTGTATAAAACTGATAAAAGGCTGATAGGTCTGTAATTTCTAATATCTTCTTTATCACCTTTTTTAAATATTAATATTAATACTGCATTCTTCCAATCATCTGGTACATCTTTATCATATAGACATTTGGTATATAACTTTGCTAAAAAATTTTCTATCTCTTTACCCGCTTCTCTTAATATATCACTTATAATTCTATCATTACCCGGAGCCTTTCCTTTCTTCATACATTTAATTGCATGTCTCACTTTTTCATTTGAAATTCTGGGCAATCCGGAAGATATAATAGATGTAACAGACACTGGTATGGTTCAATATATCCAAAGAGCAACTAAGAGTTTAGGAAAAGCTTTAGTTCGATTAAAAATTGAAATATTTTAGAAGGCTTTCTGTAATATTCCAATGAAAGAGTAATTATTAAAACTTCCATTTTGTCAAACAATATACTGTCATCTAAATCTATCTCCTTTATAAAATTAGTAGATGAATCTTCTCATGTAATTTTCATATTTGTCAGAGCAATTTTTAACTGTCATGTGCCTTTTTAGTTGTTTTTTTTTTTAGTGTTTTGAAATTTTTCCAATAATTCAAACAAATCATGATTTTCCAATTGTTCAAATTGAATTTGTAATGATTGTTTTGCTTTATTCAAAATTACATTAAAAATTATTCTAAGCAGTTGAGCAGACTCATCATCGACTTCATAACATATATATATATTTCTCAATCTTTTATTTTGAAATTCTGGAATTATCTCCAAATCTTTTGTGAGTGTTTTTACTTCAACTAATACTAACTCAAAGTAATTGGTCAACCAACATAATAGTTTTTCTAATTAAGAAAACGATATAGAAATATCCATGGATTCATTTTGAAGTAGTTTGCTAACAAAATTTATCTGAAAAAGTAAATCATACCAAAAATGATGCATACTATAAACATGTAATCATTTTTTGAGTGTGCCAGTGATTTTGCTTTACTTTTTACCATAGACTTACTTCACTTACTTGACATGTTTCCACCATAATATTTTGAATGTGTCATTCTCCCTATGTATCACAAAGCAGCTTTATATTAAGAGCTTAAACATATTTAGAGAACTGTCTATCTCTGAGGATGATGATAAAATATAAAGGCATTGAAGTTTATCAAAGAAAGTTAACACATCAGAGTTTGCTAAAGAGTCTACCAAAATAAGATTATAATTATGACAAGCACAGAGTGTCAAAAATACTCTTGAATTTTTCTTTAAGGGTCTAGTTTGAACTTCAGAAGTTTTTTGTTTTATATTTGAACTGTCGTCATATTTCTTGCTCCCTGATATTAATATTTGATCCTAGAGAATTTTTTGCTTCAGCATGACATATAAATTTTCTTGGAAATGCTTTCAGAATTTATAAATTTAATAAACTATTCATAAATACCATTATTAATTGTCCGGAACGCTGTTAAATTCACGTATCAAATATAACAATTATATTTAAAAAATTAAATTTAAATTTAGAGGCTTAATTTGATTATGAACATTTTATTCACAGCAAGTAATTCTGCAGAGCAAATAAAATTTATTAAAGCAAGCAATTTAAAAAAAAAACTATTATAAAAACGACAACCTTCTTAGGCCAGCTACATTTGTCACATTTATTTATATAATAATCAATTTTTTTGTTTAATTTACATTAAATCTTAAAAAAAAATTTGCTAAAGCAATCAAAAAAACTATTACAAATATTATATTTAATAATTGTAATTTTTATTACAGACCATATTTCATGCAAAGCAAGTAATTCCACCGTTAATAAAACAGAATTTTTATAGTCTGTAACACTGTCAAATTCATATATCAAAATGAGGTCTGGTACATTTGGTATTGTAATAATGAATAATATCTATGGTCAAATTATCACTGGTGATGGATTTAACACTTTATTGCATAAAACAGCTTAATTTGTTTTCAGGTTACAAATCTCCAAACTTTGTGCATTATTGTTTGGACAAAGTTTTTAGATTAATAAAAATTCATAATGTCTTTTTTATATTCTTGATCCTTACTCATAACATGAAATTTAATTATCAAATCTTATTCTTGCCCTTAATAGAATTTTTATCTTTTTTTTTTTAAGGTATTTTTTAACTTGTGGTTCTGATGGGGATATTAGAGTGTGGAAAAGTTTGGATGATGATGATCCTGTTTCTCATCGGGTTGGAGAAAAGGCTTTGACACTGGCTTTCAAAGTGAGTTCTATTTTAATAAGAATATTTACTTAAATTTTTTATCTAATTGATGGATATAAACCTTGTTGTCATACCAACAAATTTAGAATACAATCCAGTGACCAAGATGACGATAAACTTTTATAAAATTTCTATATATGGAAACTGCTGTAAATATGAAGACTGCTAGATATTTTTAAGCCATCAGATAACTGAATAAAAACCATTGTGGAAAGTGCAAATGAAAGCCTACATGTTTTAAAAATCTATTTAAAATTATGAAATTACTATTCATTCTTTACTGTTAACATTTTTTCTCATTATGTGTGTACGTATGTATAAAGTAGAAGTTTGAATATGTATTTTATGCTAATAATAGTTATAATAAAATAATTATACAATATTTTACAAATTCTTAAAAAATAATATATAACAAAACTAAAAACTAGTAAGTGTTGATAGTGCTGATAAAATTATCAACAGTTTGGTTCCAAAGATATTTCAGCTACCATTGTTATTTGTCATAAACTATTAAAATCATAAGTATTATTGTTTAGGTTATGTTTAGCCAATCACATATTATAAAGATTTCTCAAAGCACAACTTGATTCTACATAAAAAAGATTGATATCTAGATATTTTTTGGATATCAATGTGGCATTAGTAATACTTTAAAACTACAAAATAAAAAAAAAAATCTAAAAAACAATATATAAATATATTCGTTATAAAATTTGCTTATTTACAGGGTTATTTACTGTATTGTTATTTTTTTTGGTACATTGCTGGTGAATATTTTAGTTTTCTTTGAAATATTTATCTGCACACACGATTGTACTTAAAATAAAATAAAATTGTTTATTATATATACATTTTTTTAAGTATAAGAAGAATTTTTATTTTATTTAGTTCGTTTTAGTGATTTGCACAAGAAATTCTATACTTTTATATTGTACTGCAAAATGCAAGAGATCTGCATATGCAAAAATGAATAAATCTTACTAAATCTGGCATTTATGCATTAAGAGGTTGATCCTCAACTAGTAAAGTATGATGAATATGCATCAAAACCCCTTGTATTTAGATGTACTAATGAAGCTAATGAGTATACCCTTGCTGCAAAATATTTATAAATAAGATTATTTTTTAATATAAATGTGATAATAGTCTTTTATGATACATTTATTTATTGATAGGAAGAGTTCATACCTATGATGGTAATATTTTTTCAGTGCTCATAAATTAAATAATTTTTTACTAAAAGGTCGCATGTGAAATATTTTTTTTACTTTATTTAGTGCCAGTAATAACTTATTACCAAAATCACACACACAAACATAAATACATGCACTTTCCTCGTCCTACATTCCTATATGTACTTTCCATTAATATTAATCTGTTTAACTGATTCATGACTGTGAACATAAGATGCTTTAATAAATGATAGGATTCAAAAATGACTGAATAATGATAACTTAATGATTGATTTAGTAATAAGAGAATTGAGATGACATGCATTTTACTGAACTATGCATAAAAGCTGTCTTACCATTTTTAATTGAAATGCAATATTATATAAATGAATTAACAAAATAATAAACATTTACTCTTAATTTTGCAATTATATTTTGATTTTGTTACTAAATTACTAGAAAGCATATTATGACAGTGATCAAAGAAAGTTATATGTCTACAATTATTTAAGAGGTAATTACATTCATTCTGAATATATAGTGAATCTCATCTCATAGCTTACACATTTTATAAGGGTAAAGATAGTGATAAGTACAATATCAAAATATTCCATTTATTCTTCATGCATGTATCCACACTAATTGGTTCATGGCTTAGTGTGTAATATATCATGGTAGCATGGGAACATGGACCAGTCCTAGAAAATAACATTAACTTTACATGACCTTATGCTAAGATACAACTGATTTACTGTTGTGACTAAACAATTTTACGAACCTTATCTCTTCACTATCCAGTATATTAGATGCAATGCCACATGTAAGCATAATAAAACACACACATGGTTTTTTAAATAAATACTTTTTATCAGACTGTGATGGCAATATAATTGTGTACAGCATCATGAAAGAACATTAAAAATGCTCTATTGCCTAATAAGATGTGCTCGACATTATTTTTCTGCAGGTTCTTATATTATTTTCTCTAATATTACCTTGAATGAGTATCCTTTCTGTCTAGTGATGAATAGGTCTGGCATGAATCTCAACAGTGTGTCATCTTTTGAAAAAAAGATAGGTCTTCTATCATTATGGTACTGAACATGACTGCATGTTTACACATAAATACAATACTACATTGAAGTCATACACAAATAAATAATACTATCATATAGGCAACATTGTATTTCTGTCTTTGTAACCAATTACTAATGCTTAACTTTTGCTCATTAGTTCAAATAATCTATCCATCAACCATATAATGTATTTATATATGTATGTGAAATGTGATGGCATAAAAGTATATGCCATCAGAAAATATTTACTTAACATTCATCTATTCATAAACCATTTTTCAATGTGGTCTCCTCTTTATTATTTTTTATAATTTTAAACAAGCTGCAATCATATTTGGAATTAAGTCAATCTTCAAATAGCTGCATATAAACTTATGTATGTTTTTGATTTGTGTTTCATTTTTTAATAATAATATGTTTACAATTAGGTTTGTTTTCATTTAAATAATTTGTCTGTAATTATGATTATATTTTTAATTTAGCTTTTTCATTACAAATATAATGAAACACAGGCATGTAACCCTATATATAACATAGCTTTAAAATTTAGACTATAACAGGATTTGTTTTTTTATTATCTTATAAATTGTAATAACACAAATAATAATAAACAGCCACTTGTAAATGATTATAATCACTTTAACTAAAAAAAAAAAAAGGAAAGAAAGGAGAGAAAAAACTATTCTAGGACTGTGAGTACACAAATCAGTCTGAGTCACAAATGTATCCACATATAGAATATGTTTTATGTTGTTGTCTTGTAATTTCTTCAAAAGAAAACTTTTAATATCATGTCTTATCATAGCTCACCAATGTATTCTTTTCTCCACCATATCTTCGTAATGGAAACAATTGACTTTGCAATTCTTTAGAATGTCTTTGAGATAAACCTTATATCATAGACCCTACTTCTTCCAATAGAATCATACTCAAGTTTACCATAAAAAGCCCTTTAGAAAATCTCTCGTTGTTTATTCATTTTATATATTCAATCTAATGAAAGTCTGATTTATAATAATGGACTATATTATCAGCAAATTGAATATATTGACTTTTATGATTTTGCCATTGTTTTTTAAAATTTTATAGCGTCCTTAAATGAAATTTCTAATGCTTTTATATTGAACTATTAGGATATCTAAGTGGATAAAATAAGAGTTCTTTGTATATCTTAGTTGCTGTAGTTGTGTCCCTTTGATGAAATACTCTTATAATTTGTTAAAGCAGCAGGAATATTTTGGTATCTGTGTACCATCTCGATATTTAAGATGACCTTTTTTACTTATAAAACTACCAAGGTATTTAAACTAGTTTACATTTTAAGTTGATAATCATTTAAGCTAAAAGTTATTGAGGATTTTTTTCTGTCATCAGGCTTATAAAGAACTTTGGATTAAAGTTTTTATATGCTGCATTCAAAACATTAAATATATTCTGTAAATCATCTTTTAAAGTAGCAAACATAGCACAATCATCAGCATATATCCACAATCCAAGTAGTTTATGCTTACAATTTCCATTAATTCAAATTAAAAATTCCAACATCAAATCTATATCATATGTTGAACTCTGTTTGATTAAGGCATCTATTAATAATTCCAAAGACTACTGTTATAAAAACTGAAAACAGTATTAGAGCAAGTACACATCATTGTTTAACACCAGTTTTCATTTGAAATGACTTAGAATTTCTATCTGTAGTAATAACATTTTCTCTCATTTCATCATGTAGAAGCTGAATGATACAAATAGATTTTATTGGACAATCGACTAATTTCAAATAATGCCATAGATCTGTCCTGTTAATTGAATCAAATTGACCAAATGAATAAAAGCAATATATAAATCATCATGTTCATGCATTTTTTTTTGTATTTGTCTAGCAGCAAACATCAAGTCTATAGTGCTTAATTTTTTAAAACCATTTAATTTCATAACCAATTCACCTATGGACAAGCAACCTTTTCAACAAAATTTTTGACAGTACCTTTGCTGTTGTGGATAATAATGATATTCCAATATTTATGCATTTTGTCTCTTCTCTTCGTTTTTGAAATTGGAACAATAAAAGCATCTTTAGGATTGGATGGTACAACTTCATGGTTCCATATATTCTAACAAATTCCAAAATTTTTGAAGCTAACATATTACTACCATATTTTAATACTACACCAGGTATTTCACCAGGACCTGTAGCCTTTCCATTTTTAAGATTACAAAGAGCTATTTTGGCCTCACTAAGCTGAATATCTTTCTCCAAATCTAAATAAGTAAATAAAATAGATATATCATTAAGTCATCATCTTAATTCTTGTATCATTATTCAAAAAAGAATTAAAATACTATTTCTATGTATTCAAAATATCATCATAAATATCTTAAGTCCCATTGCTAGATTTAATAGGATTGTAATACAGTTTTTCAAATCCATATGTTGCTTTTAATGCTTCAGAAAAAGATCTAGAATGATCATGATCAGTAAATGTCTGTATCTTCTTTACAATTTTAATCCAACAAACAATTGTAAGTTTTCTTGTCAGTCATTGAACTTCTGCCTTCAGATCTTTATGTTTATTGTGAAGTTCCACATGTAATGTACTACTATGCCAATCAGAAAATGCCACATTTCCTTTAAATCAAATCAGTAATAATATTGTTAGAAAACCAATCATGATTTTTTTTTTTTAAAAAATGAAACCAAGAATAAATTCCTTGAGAGAATTCCATGATTCAGTAATATGTAATAGCCATTGAAGTTTAGTATGTATAGTAGATTCTTGTAAAGTCTAAACATCATTTTTCTTGTGAATATGATAGGAATAATATTTATTTTTTAATGCAACTATCATTTTAATCTAGGAGCGTATTAATCTATGCTCTATGTTCAACAAGCTGCAGTTGTAAATGCTTCTTATGTATTCTGATTCCTAACTATAATGTATTCTATTAAATGCCATTGTTTTAAGTATGGATGCATTCATGTTCTTTTATAAGTTTTTTTTTTCCTAAATAGTGTTTGTAATAGTTAATTCATGTATAGTACAAAAATTCAATAACAAACCATTTGAATTTACAGCACCAATATCGTTAGTTCCCTTAACTTTTGGGCAAACTCTATTTATTTGTATCAACATGTGCATTAAAGTCTTCAACAAGAAAAAATCAATCTTTTAGTGGTATTCCCTGTAATAATGCTGTCCAACAAGGAATAAAAACTTTCCTTCTTTGAATTTTTTGAATTTAAGATTTATGCATAGGCATTAATAAAATAAGCAGAAGTGCCAGTGTGCAAGGCAAGTCTTAACACCATTAGCCTTGCACTGATAAAACAAGGAATCCCAACAACAGAATGTACTAAATTAGATTTTACAGAAAATTTGACACCATGCATTCTCCTTTTATGGACTGACTTGCCTTTCCTAAACAATTTGTATCCATCTATCTTTTCCATTACATTTCTTCATCTAGAAAATAAGTTCTGCTAAGAGCAGTTATATTGAAATTAAATTTTGAGAGGGGCTTATTGTGTAAAGTAAAGTTCATATATTCTATATACTCATGTTTAGAAAAAAAATTAGATTTATAGTACGTATCTTTAGTACTACCACCACTTCCTGCTTTACCACTGCTATTCTTTTTCTTCTTATTGTTATTTCTGATGAAATGAGTAATCCATTAGGCATGACAATCTTAGGCAGACTGTAAAACGTTTTAATGTACAATCTTTGCCAACTGACTGTTTCACTGAAATACGGTTCCAAATTGTCTCATTAGTGATTATGTTGTCTTGAGCAAAGGTCACAAGTAAGGACAGCCAATCTCTTAAACCTTTCCTTCTCATTGCTTTTTTAATTCTTAAATATTTGAATTAAAAAATAAAAAAGGAAATTGGATTCTAATATGTTATGCATGTTGTTAACATTGGAAATGTCATGGCACACAATCCTGTTGTCAATGGGATGCCACTAGCATGAGAGGCTAATGATGACTGATCCCTACAATAATAAGTAACTGAAGAAGGAAAAGAGGAAGACAGTTTATATTAGAAGCAGTGCCAAGTGATGAACCAATATCTTATCCTACAAAGCAACAGAAACTTTTGGCAAGGCACTGTTTAGTTATTACTCACATTTGCCTTCATATCTAAAGGTCATTTCACTATCTACCAACTGTGGGGTATACAGAGCACTGCATGTTTTTTTTTTCTATGTCAGTTTGAATGAATAAAGTACTCACCAATCTAATCTTTTTCTCAATGCAATTTCTCTTAAATTGGATTTCTCGAAAATATAAAAGTGAATTGATATCTCGGATTCTTTATTAAAAATTTTCTAGCAAGTTAATACAAAATTGTGCATCATTTGTTTCAATACCATAATTTACTTTTTGATTAATTTTATTTCAGTAATCCATAAGAAATTAGCTTGGTGTTTGGATTTGAATTCAGGATATGGAAAAGTTAATATTATAATGGTTAACTCAGCCAGATTTATTAGTCTTTTCTCAGAAAAAATTCTACTTTTTTATATGTCCAATTTACTGGCAACACTAATGATTGAAACCAAAATCTCATACAGTATATTTGCTTTTATCTTAACTAAACCTTAACTTTTTCCAATTAAATTATCTTCTAGTTTGCAAATATTCACAAATCATTTTGAATTATGATTTTTGATTCTAGTACATTAGCTACTGGGACAAGCTTGATTATAAATAATATTTTAATAATTCTATCCTTATTAAGCAATAGGATATTTATTTTAACAGAAAAATAACTATAAATTTAGTTATTCTATACAAGAAAATAAATCAAGTTATTATTAAATTGCAATACCAAATTATAATAAATTCACTGCAATTTGTTTAAAGCAATTATTATTAATTTAGATACTGACATGAAAGATCTTAATATGTATAATGAAATGTTTGTTCAAACCCTATTTATACATATACCCACTTCCATAGATTTCTTTCTTATATGTAAATACTCACCCAATTGCCAAGAAAATTGAACAGGTTCATTTTATCTCAAAATAGGTCTTTTTTTTTTAGCATGCTTATTTATAGGTATAAAAATAAAATAATCTTTAAATAATTTACCAGGATTTCTAATTGCTGAATGGTAAAGATTTGAGCAGTTTTCTATTTTTTATTTTTATTTTCTAAGAATAACTAGATACTTATTTACTGACAGAATTGAATTAGCTGGTTGATGGTGAACTGGCTAGCTGAAAAAAAAAAAAATTGTATGAAACAATGATAAAAACCTCAACAATTTTTAAGCTTTACTCAGTATAGATTACAGGATTCAGATTGTGGACATAGCAGGCACATGCAATATTTTCTCACCATGAGATTCTTTTGATGCATTGAAAAAATTATTTCATGATTTTGGTGGCATTTTGTTTTCTCATACTGATTCCAAGTAGTGTAAAGTGTAGCCCAAAACTTTGAATTTATCAACAATTTTCTTTTTTAAATTAATCTTTTTTAAAAATTTGATATTGCATAATAATTTAATATAGATTCTAAACAAATAATTTAATGCATAGAAATGGTTTTATATATGAAAGAGAAACCTCACAATTATTGCTAAATTTAATGTGGAACATCTTCATTGTTATCTAATATCCCATGCTATTATTTTTTAAATTATTGAAAAATATTTACAATAAAAGTGTAGTGGATAATGGAAAACTAATTAGTATTAAATCATTTACGTGAGCATGCAAAATATAGACACCCAAGAATATAAGAAATTACCACAAGGAAACAAATATATCAAGAAGTCTATTTAAGAATCGCATGATGATGACAACATTGTATGGTATATTGTGATTAGCTTCTATATCATCAGGAGTGTCTTGTTTTTAATGATGACATAATTCGCTTTTATGAGTGTATCAATAGATACAATATTTGCTATTTAATGTGTTGCTGTCTCAAGTTTAATGAAAAAAAAAAAGACGTTAAATATGATCTATAAATTGTAGTGTAGGTTACATATTTTGAAAACTAATTAATTGGATCATAGTTTTTGCAAGAAATGGGCTACGTAATACTAGCTTATTTGAATATTTGTATTTGCATATTTTATTATACATTTTATGAAGGCTATGAATATGAGGCATGGATCCTCGAAAACGTTAAGCCGATAAACTTTAATACTAATTAATATCTTCTCTAATTAACAATTATATATTTTACATATAATGAGAAGTAAAGCTATATTGTAACTATAAGAATGTATCCATGAGTTTTTTTTTTTAAATTGAATGATTAGAATAATATAAGAACCTGTTTTTACATGTTACACTATCATATTTTTTTCTCTTATTATAAGGAATTTTACATGCAAGTTGAGAAATGAGATCCAATTTAATATTCTTTTAATGCTTTTTGTCTGATTTTTTAAAAGATGAGTACCATTTGAAGTCATTGTGTACAAAAATCCAAATCTATTAATATTAGAAAGAAGAAAATGTGAAAACATCTATACATACTTTTTTATAATATGCAAGCATTTAAATAAATTATATAAATTTTGAAACTTATATATGTAAAAATTTAAAAATATATTCTAATACTGCTTATTTAAAGCAGAGAGAATTAATATTAGAGGATTAAAGATTCAATATAACAGTATTTGCTGATGCTATAAATTTATTACTAAATTAAATTTAAAAAATATATTTTAAATATTTGGGATGTTGAAAAATGTAAAAAAAAAGTAAATGCAGATAATAGAATCAACAGGTTGAATGTAAGAAAAAATAAGATCTGAGGATAGGTTTACATATTTAACTAGATGATAAGAGTACACACAATTGTGGTGAATTGCTTGAAAAATCATGTGACATGAGTCCCCAAATGACAGATTGAGCACAACAGTTTTATTCTATGATCAAACTGATATTTTTATTTTTATAGTGCTCCTTTAGAATCATTCAGAAATTTATATTTCTGGAATTCATTAAATTGTATAGAGTATATATAAGAGCTAGTAAAGAAATGCTAAAATATTATCAATTGTAGAAAGTAATTTTAATTTTTTTTTGGAAATGATATTCAATTTTATTTCTTTTTCTATTGATAAATTGCTATTTATAATGTGTCACTAAAGAAGTGAATATTTAATTCTATAAATAGTTCTTTTTCTGCATTAATTTATTAGAATTGAATATTGTACAAGCTATATAAATATGATATATTTTGTAATTACACAGTTATAAAATTTAGAGATAAATTAAATATAATTTTAAGATGCATTTTTTTTAATATTTTAAATGTATATTTGTAATGTTATAATGTTTGAGGAGAGAGGACATAAATTCCAAAAGATTTTAAAGAACATTTAAAAAGATTTCAATATGACAGAGAAGTAAATTAATTATTAGAATGGAAAATGATTTTTGCTATTTGTTATTATCATAATTTTTATTTAGTTTTATTTTATTATATTATAAATAATAATAAATGAGTTTATTACTCATAAGTTCATAAGAAATTTGATCTCCAAAAACAATAGAGCTGGGTTGTGATCTGTGAACTATAGCAATAATAATGGCAGTATTTTAATGCTTCAATGAGAGTAGTAATCTAAAAGAATCTTGAAAGTATGCCATATTTACTAAGTCAACAATATTGAAATGATGAAAGTTTCAGATTTGTTTTTCAGTTTAATTTATATCATAGAGAATATCAAATTGCCAAAATATTTGTAGCTCATTATATTTATTAACAGACACTCTGAATGAATATGGCCATTTCAATTTGAAAACAAAACAAAACAAAAAAAAAATCAAAGATGCTATGACTATGCAAGTCAATCCATGATACATAAATACATTTATCCTTATAACAGTGTGTTTTTTAATGTTTATTTAATGTCTTGTAATACTGTCATTTTAATTCTTGTACAGCAAGGTTTTTTTTTTTGAAAGATTTCAACATCTTATTTGTTTGTAACTTTCCATTGTATTTACTCATCAACTATATTCTCTCAATGAAAGCAATCAATATTACACACTTATAGGGGAACTTTAAGATAATTATTTTAATTTAAGTGGAATTTGCATTTGTTGCACATGCACATAAAAACATAGTCCAGTTAACTATAAAAAAACTTTTTTTTTAAAGTTTTTTTTTTTTAAAATTTGCTAACATTTGCGAAAATCTAATGTTTCTAAAAATGACTTATGTAGGTCTTATTTCTACTAGATAAAGATTTCTGATAAACAAGATGATGATTCTGATGATTTGAAATTACAAATATATAAACAAACATTAGATGTTTATTTTTTAATAAACCACTTATAAATTAACTTTTTCTTAAAAAAATTATAAATTTATGTAATTTATTTTAGGGAAGTAGAATGTTTGTTGCATTGGACACAAACATTATTCAAGCATATAGTTTTCCAGATGGAGCTCCTGATGGAGTTATTACTCGATTTATGGCCCCTGTGAATCATATGGAATTTAATGTCAATGGAAGTATTCTAGTTGCTGGTGCAAGGTAATTAAAGCCACTTTTATTAGTATAGATGTATTTTCCTTATGTTCGATTTGTATAATATGTAATCTTTTATGTAATTTTTTTCTTCATGAAGGAAAAAACAAAAAAATCTAATTTTATCTAGTTTATTGTTAAAATAGTTCATTAATAGTCTTTTGTATATAATTATAACCATCATAACATTTAAAAAAAAATGTTTGAGGCAAAGAATGATAAAAATTGAAGAAAGTTTTCAATAATAGCAAACTAATTCATGAAACACAATTATTTCCATTTAAATCGGTTGCTAATTCTTTAGTCTGCTATTATTGATATAATAACAGCAAGTGATGTGTATGTTAATAAGATTTATTTTAAACAATATTAAAACATGATTGATATTCATTTTCACTTCCCAATTTGAATAAGCTATACAAAAAAAAACATAGCATTTTTATTAGTATTGTGACAGTCAGATGGTGTATGTTGGTTTAACGCAGTTCGAATACTAGGCGAAAGTATCTCGAGGCCATCCATACGCGAGATATTAAATCAAGAATACTATGACCTCTGCCCTATTTGCCTATTCTCGTGGCTAATTACGAACAAACAACATTATCTGAGACTTACATAAATTATTTTCTCACCGGCCACAAAGCTTAGCAACAGAGGTAGAGACATGGACGGGAACACCTACGGAGTTAAATAGTTAAATGTGCAATAAAAGTACTAAGAAACATGTGTTTTGCGTGCCTGAATCATTGGAAAAGTAAAATAAAGCATTATAATAAAATTAGGAAACTCAAGCTTTTTATAGTTAAATAATATGTTTAATTAGTGGCTTTAAAATATTAATAATGACTTAATGGCCTTCGCTATTCCCCTAAATTAATGAAACAAACTAATTAGACAATAAAAACAGATTAATATGTTTGCGGTCTAAATCTTTTCCCAATTTTAATAAAATTGTCAACTTGAATCTCCTCGATAAAGTACAATAGTAAAAATCTTTCGCAAAGCATTTTCTAATCGCTTTGCACTAAAAACAGTTTAAAAGTTATTTAAAACGTATATAGCTAAATCAGATATACGTAATAAGCTACTGGCGGACAAAAGAGGCGTTATCGAGGAGATTAAGTTGGCAAACAAAGGAAACTTGCTCGTATGGAATTTAGAAACATAAATAAAATTGGAAAGAGATTTTAATGAAAAAAATTAACTTTTAAACTTAGCCGCAATGGAATACAAAATATTTACACATGTTAGTAATAAAGAATAGCGAAGGAAAAAAGGTTAAATATAGATAGATGATCACACATATATATATTTAAGACTAGTCTAATAAAATAGTTACATTACAAATATCATTAAATAAAACAATTCATAATATAATTCAATTAAGAAAGGTATGAACAAAAGGGTAGAAAGTAAATAGTTCAATGGAGGAGAGATATGATTACTGTCCTGGTTCCTTGGTCATGTTTCCTATGGCGTTCGTGGCTTGATCCGACCATCGCTAGGTATTTGCCCAGACAGGAAAGTGGAAATATGTAGCATGGTTTCACAAAAAGTCCTACAGACACGGCACAGAGTTCAAATCACTATTAGGTGGATACTACGGCATTTTGGATGATATTTAGGAACCTCGGCGATAGGCAAAGCTATTTATTTGCCTAGCCAAGCATAGTAGAATCCATCAAATTCATATGACTTTTAGCTTGAGCATGTTCAAACTTCTCCATGATTTTGAAGACGACAGTTGTCTAATTTTTTGGAATAAAATCTCCACAAGCAAAATTTAAAAGAGTTCTCTAAAGAGAAATCTGAATGCCAGCAAGAAAACTCTGAATAACCGAATGCTATTTCCAAAAGGAAAATCTGAATAATAATCAAGTCCTTTGTTTTCACTTCTATTTATACCCTCTTTGTCAGCTACCTTCTATTGTTTGTATGGTCTTAGATCTTGATAAGCCCCCATGCTCCTTTGTTTCAAGGTAACATTTTCTAAAAATAACCTTTACTTTTTTACTCTAAATTTTTTTCTTTAAACTTTGAATTTTATTAATTAAAAAAGAAAGAGAAGGCCATCTTTAATTTGCCTTGAATGGGCTAATTAATTAAAAATATACATTCTTATAATTGTTAATTAGAGAAGATATTAATTAGTATTAAAGTTTATCGGCTTAACGTTTTCGAGGATCCATGCCTCATATTCATAGCATTCATAAAATGTATAATAAAATATGCAAATACAAATATTCAAATAAGCTAGTATTACATAGCCCATTTCTTCGAGATCTCGAAGCAAGTATCCTTTCTATTAATGGCATGGATGTTTCCATTGATATAAAATGCTGGGCTACGTAATACTAGCTTATTTGAATATTTGTACTTGCATATTTTATTATACATTTTATGAAGGCTATGAATATGAGGCATGGATCCTCGAAAACGTTAAGCCGATAAACTTTAATACTAATTAATACCTTCTCTAATTAACAATTATATATTTTAATTATAGTGAGAAGTAAAGCTATATTTATACATTCTTATAGAAAATGTTGGCGGGCTTACCTCAAAATCAAATCATATTAAATATTTTAACAAGATTTAAAAAGAAAAATACATTCTTTTTTCTTTTAATAAAATAAGCATTTTATTTCAGCAGAATTTTGCATTAACTCATATATATACGCTTAATGTATATATATGTTTGACTAATAGGTTTTACAAGTAATTTTTATTAACAGAAATCTAATCTTAGAATGGAATTTATTTAACAAAATATTTAAATGCAATACAAATTATATAAACGTAATTAATTTTAGCTTTAATGCAAAACCCTGCTGATATTGGACTATAAACTTAATTCAGGTCTATAATACTAACCAAGTCTATAGAAGGCTGTGAAGCATGGATCGGACTTCAGATTCATTGCTTCATTTCCCAATAGTTAGTGAGCAAAAAAAAAAAAAAACGTTAAAAAAAAATGCTGTTGTAGGTCAGAGGTAAAAATTTTGTGCCAGGTGAGTTCAAGCCTACTCTATATTTGCTGTAATACTTAATTTGTTACTAAGTACAGTGTTTTCTTTTCTTAATATATATCTAGGGTCAGGTCAGTGTTGGTGCTAGTCTAACAAGGTATGTATCTATTTTAATGTCTGTATTTTCCGGGGTCCGGTGGTATATACTATCTTGTACTTTTGGACGGGTTCATGACCCTATCATTTTGGTTTTCTTCTAAGTTTCCATAGTCAATGTCAGTTAGTATCCAAATCGTGCCTTGAATATCTTGCATTTGAGTGCTTATTAATATTTTCCTTATCCAGGGTGGCATGTTGTGCCTAATCATCCTTACTATCTGCATTTCTGGATAATTGAATGCACTTAGGGCTTTTATTTGATTTACCTGCCTAATAAAAAACTGAGCATAAGTCTCTTGATGGTTAGCTGGGTATCTTTCATGCATTATGGAATACATCAAACCTTCCTGCAGCTCTGCACTCCAATACATCAACATCATTGCATTCTCATATTCCATAAATGTTTGTGTTTGTATAGATAGAGTGTTCCACCAGTCTCTGGCAGATTCTTTTAAATGATGACTGGAGATCGCCACTTTTTCTTGTTCCGTCATATTCTGGAATTGAAAAAACATTTTGAGACTGTCTAGGTGGTGTCTTGGGTTTCTACCTGGTTCCCCTCTAAAACATTGGATATGGACAAACTTTGCCACAGGAGATGTCACCGGATTAATTATTATTGGCGTAAGGATTTGGTTGCCTTGTTGTGCCTGGATTTGGTTCAACAGCTGTTGATCGTTTGTTTTTTCATTTTATCCTCATTCATCTGTCCATTTTCTTCTCCATCCTGTATTTGATGCTTGACTGACATGTCCAAGGTATGCATATCCTTCCCTAATTCATTATCCATTGATAATTTAAGTTGCGTATCATCTTGTTTCTGTTGATGTTGCCATTTTAACTGAATATCCTCAACTGGCAATACTTTTGTTACAATAGTAAGTTGTTGGTGGAGACCCATGTTTTCCTCCAAACAGTTCAGTCTTTGTGTTGTCATATTCATGAATTCTTGGAACATGTTCATCATCATTTTGTTTTCGTCTCTCATTTCTGTGATGAGAGCTTCCAAGTTATACTCTTGATCATTATGAGTACATATTGACCTATAAACTTCACCTCTCTTCTGTTCCTCCATTTTTTCCTACTATTGGCTATTTTGCTAGACAACAAACACACCTTATTTCTAAAACGTATTTTAGTCTTTTATAAACTAGATAAGTATATTATATCACGTGTATCTAGGAGCTATATTCTTTTGTATATCAAAAAAAATTTACTTCTTTCTAAAATAAGTCAGTATTCTAAATTCCAACTATCTGTTTTATTTAAGTCTTTAGAAATTAACTTTGCCTACCTCACGAGGTCCTATCTTAAACCTATGCCTATATGAATCTGTGTGTACATGAAAAAATATAAAATCCTGCCATGTCTGTTTTTAATATTTATTACTACATATTATTCTCCTCACTTTACTTTATTTATTTCTATATTTCATTAAAATGTCACTGCTATGTTAATATAATTAAAATAACCCACTTACAGCTTGACCTGGCTTTCTCTGGCACCTGAAACAACTAAAAAATGCATTTACATTAATACATGTATATATATATATAAAGGAATATGTGAGCAAAATATACATAAGTCATGTTTAAAAATTATTTTGGCTCACTACACATAGTTTTATTTTGATCATCTACCTCCTATGGTTTGTTTATTTGTATTCCGATATGAGAAATTGCACTTGCCGACAAATTTATTTGATGGGGGCGCCAGTTGACAAGACAATGGCCATATCAAATATACATATTAATGGATAATGACCCAAGCACACATTGATAAGGTTTATAAAGTTTAATGCGATTACAATTTATTTTGATTTTCACTTCACTTTCAAAAAAAATCTCTGCATGAATAAGTAAATGCTATTTTAAATGACAATATTAAGTCTAAGACGTATAACAACTAAGTAAAGTAATATGTCTGACCTGGGTTCGAAACCACGCTACCGTTTTGGTCACGACACACAAAAAAATTCAAACAGCCAAAGTACGATTAACGAAACAAAAAAAAAATACAACAAAAAAAATTAAAATAAAATAAAATCCCGTGATAACCGCCACTCCGAATTATGAACCTGGGATCGAAACCAACTACCATTTTGGTCACAACCCGAAATAGATTAACAATTATCAAGCAATTTTACAGAAAATGCATTGAGATCAAAAACTGTTTCAAAAACATTTATATAAAAACGGGTTTTACCGAACTATAACGAAGTGTATACCATATACACCCATATATATGAATATGTACTTCACTTAATAAGCATATATATGACTACATATACCCATACAAATATTTTTTTTATTATCATGTACATGATTTTATTAGAAAGATTTGTCATATTGCAGACCGCATACTCCTATTATTTCAGGCTAGTAAACGCTGGTCGCAACTATGACAAGAAAGCAATGATTGCAGACATAGACCTATTATTTCAGGCTACTCAGCAATCCAGAACTCTAAAATGTAAGGGGTCTTCACCTAAACGGTTACTAGAAAAAGTCTTCACCAACAATGGTTACTAAAAACAAGGGCTTCACCTAACGGTTACTCAAGGGGTCTTCACCTAACGGTTACTCAATAAATGATTCAATAGCATAATCCAAACTGAGAAAAAAAAATCTTAACTAAAGGTGGCTGACATGTATGTTATACAAAATATATCTTATATATATATTTATTAAAACGGACATACGCATTTACTTTTAATAAAGTTGAAAATTAAGTTTGCTATTATTGAAACAAAACTTATTTTATATACATTGTTTGCACGGAAACGTAATTTCAAAATATTTAAAAGTGAAAAATTTTTTTGCATGATTATAATTATTGATTTAAAGAAACGAACGCAGAGAAAGTGAAAAAAATATTTGCTAACACCCTACGTTGATACGTTGATACGTAAATTGAACTTATCAAACTTTTTGATCTTGGAAAAAATTTCTATTAACGGAAAAAAATGTTATCTATTAGATCTTTACAAAAATTTATACAAACAGAAAAAAATTCTATTATCTATTTGTACTTTTTACTAAAATATTAACACTACCGAATATACTATATTTCGAAAAAACATTATTATATTAAAACTTCTCATTTTTAAGCAATACTAAATAACATAAAGTACGAAAGCTATTTTAAGGGAGGGCGGGTGGGTATGTATTTGACACTTCTGCCACATTAAAGCTATATACTTTAGACGACAAAGAACAATATGGCGACAGACCATGACAAAACTACTCATTAGGGGAAAAAAAATCTTGCTATAACTCTGAAATCTCATTTTATAATCACAAAAAAAAAAAAAAACTGACGGAGTGTTAACTTTTTAAATATAAAATATTCATTTCATATATATACTAAACTTGGAAAAAAAAAATTTTACTTTATGACACATTTAACTTGTTAATTAATTTAAAAAAATGACATTTGGCTCACATTAGGAAACAAAACTCGGAAAAATTATACTTATATTTTTATATAAATATGTTAAACTAAAACAAACTTCTCAGGGTACTAATTTTTTTAAAAAAAATGACATACGTCCCACTGCGACAACTCTGAGAAAACTTTTACATATATCTATTACTTCAAATCCTTTATTCCTATTCTTCCAATAAAAAAATGAAATTCGGCCCATGTTGTTGGCGTCAGAATGGGGAAAAAAAAAATTTAACTGTGACAGTCAGATGATGTATGTTGGTTTAACCCAGTTTGAATACTAGGTGAAAGTACCTCGAGGCCATCCATACGCGAGATATTAAATCAAGAATACTATGACCTCTGCCCTATTTGCCTATTCTCGTGGCTAATTACGAACAAACAACATTATCTGAGACACATAAATTATTTTCTCACCAGCCACAAAGCTTAGCAACAGAGGTAGAGACATGGACGGGAACACCTACGGAGCTAAATAGTTAAATTTGCAATAAAAGTACTAAGAAACGTGTTTTACATGCCTGGATCATTGGAAAAGTAAAATAAAGCATTATAATAAAATTAGGAAACTCAAGCTTTTTATAGTTAAATAATATGTTTAATTAGTGGCTTTAAAATATTAATAATGACTTAATGGCCTCCGCTATTCCCCTAAATTAATGAAACAAACTAATTAGACAATAAAAACAGATTAATATGTTTGCGGTCTAAATCTTTTCTTCCCAATTTTAATAAAATTGTCAACTTAAATCTCCTCGATAAAGTACAAAAGTAAAAATCTTTCGCAAAGCATTTTCTAATCGCTTTGCGCTAAAAACAGATAGTTTAAAAATTATTTAAAACGTATATAGCTAAATCAGATATACGTAATAAGCTACTGGCGGACAAAAGAGGCGTTATCGAGGAGATCAAGTTGGCAAACAAAGGAAACTTACTCGTATGGAATTTAGAAACATAAATAAAATTGGAAAGAGATTTTAATGAAAAAAATTAACTTTTAAACTTATCCGCAATGGAATACAAAATATTTACACATGTTAGTAATGAAGAATAGCGAAGGAAAAAAGGTTAAATATAGATAGATGATCACACATATATATATTTAAGACTAGTCTAGTAAAATGGTTACATTACAAATATCATTAAATAAAACAATTCATAATATAATTCAATTAAGAAAGGTATGAACAAAAGGGTAGAAAGTAAATAGTTCAATGGAGGAGAGATATGATTACCGTCCTGGTTCCTTGGTCATGTTTCCTACGGCGTTCGTGGCTTGATCCGACCATCGATAGGTATTTGCCCGGACAAGGAAAGTGGAAATATGTAGCATGGTTTCACGAAAAGTCCTACAAACATGGCACAGAGTTCAAATCACTATTAGGTGGATACTACGGCATTTTGGATGGTATTTAGGAACCTCGGCGATAGGCAAAGCTATTTATTTGCCTAGCCAAGCATAGTAGAATCCATCAAATTCATATGACTTTTAGCTTGAGCATGTTCAAATTACTCCATGATTTTGAAGACGACAGTTGTCTAACTTTTTGGAATAAAATCTCCACAAGCAAAATCTGAAAGAGTTCTCTAAAGAGAAATCTGAATGCCAGCAAGAAAACTCTGAATAACCGAATGCTATTTCCAAAAGGAAAATCTGAGTAATAATCAAGTCCTTTGTTCTCACTTCTATTTATACCCTCTTTGTCAGCTACCTTCTATTGTTTGTATGGTTTTAGATCTTGATAAGCCCCCATGCTCCTTTGTTTCAAGGTAACATTTTCTAAAAATAACCTTTACTTTTTTACTCTAAATTTCTTTCTTTAAACTTTGAATTTTATTAATTAAAAAAGAAAGAGAAGGCCATCTTTAATTTGCCTTGAATGGGCTAATTAATTAAAAATATACATTCTTATAGAAAATGTTGGCGGGCTTATCTCAAAATCAAATCATACTAAATATTTTAACAAGATTTAAAAAGAAAAATACATTCTTATTTCTTTTAATAAAATAAGCATTTTATTTCAGCAGAATTTTGCATTAACTCATATATATATACGCTTAATGTATATATATGTTTGACTAATAGGTTTTACAAGTAATTTTTATTAACATAAATCTAATCTTAGAATGGAATTTATTTAACAAAATATTTAAATGCAATACAAATTATATAAATGTAATTAATTTTAGCTTTAATGCAAAACCCTGCTGATATTGGACTATAAACTTAATTCAGGTCTATAAACTAACCAAGTCTATAGAAGGCTGTGAAGCATGGATCGGACTTCAGATCCATTGCTGCAGTATCTTCTACAAGTCTCATTGTTCAGCACGTCATTCTTGTAATAATATATATCTTTTTAAAATTACTGAATTTATGATTATTTATAAAATTGCATTCTAAATATGGTATGGCTACTTTTGTTTCAGATCATCTTATAAGGCAAACAGCTACTGAAGGTAATTTAAATAATATTGTAATCATCATTTTTGTAGATAAATTTTTATGTATGCAATATTTACAAATCTTCCAATACAAACAGACTCTCTTCTTTTTTTCCAGATTTTCCTATACCTATTGCTTTCATAAGAGATCTTAATTCTCTAGTAATTTTTGGGAGATATGTAAATGAGCATTAGCAGATAGCCAACTTTTAAAATGAATGGATTTAAGCAATATGCGCCTAATTTATGATATCAGCAAGGAGAAACATTCAGGAAGGTAGAGAACAGAAATAACTCCTGATTTTTATTTTGTTTTGACAAAAAATGTTTTACCATTATCTGCTGATCATTGGATCATTTTCTTTATAATCAATGTAAATCAAGTCTAATCACTCTTGGAATTCACATTACTTTTGTTGAAATTTCTCCTATTTGCAGATGGAATTCAAGGAAAACTAACTGGAGTCTATATACTGGATATCTTGAACAGAATATATTAAGATTTAACTGCTACTAGAAAGTCTATTCCTTATGAATACTGAATGGAACTCATTCCAAAATTAAAACAAAACTAGCACTGCTCTTTGTACTTTATTTTTGTCTACCAAAATACCGAAATTGTTGACAAACTTGTAAATATTTGAATGATGCTAGAAAAGAAAAGTGAGAAAATCCCTGACAAAGCAAAATTTTACAAGTTCTAGTCATAAGACTTGGTTATTTTTAGGAAAGCTTGATGAATGTAAAATTCACTCTAAAAAACCATTACTATCACTGCTAATGAAGTTGCCAATCTTATATAATAGACTTTTAAACTCAACAGTGATAGAATGAGAAAATCATCTAGATCAGAAATTGCAAGTTTTGCTTTTACAATATTTCTCTAATATCAATCTGATAAAGCCTGTAGATGTTGATGAATTTGAATTTGTCCTTGGTTATCTTAAGCTGCAAGAGCCCAAGGGCAAATAGCATACTTCTTTAAACCAAATAAATTCAGCAATGATCTAAAAAATTATTATCTAATACCAATATTATGTGTTTCCCACAAGTTTTTTGAAAGAATCATAATATCAAGAAATGTTCAGTAGTTGAAAGCTATCTATTTATAGAGCCCATTGAGTTTAGAATAAGAAATAGATGCTATGAACAAATTATATTTTTAACAAGTTACATTGAAAAAGAGTCTCAAATTTAATTAAATGATATTTTAAAAGTTTCTAAAATGTTTATATGAAGGAGAATCATTAATTTACTTAAAATGTTTTCTAATAGCAAAATTCAAATGACAGTAAATAAGTAATTGCAGTAGATATAAAATTTTACAGAACAATATACTGAAAGATTTTTTATTCCTCCCTAATTTATTTAATATATTCATCAGTGATTTTTCAGAAGGAGAATGCAGGAAAGTCATTATGTTTATGATATTGTTTTGACTTTCAAAAGATATCCTTGAATCATCTCTCAATAAGAATATGAAAAGGTTGGAAATTTTTTCTAACACTAAGTTCTTATTCCTAATTCAATGAAGACAGTATGATCAATTTTTCATCGAACAATAGGGGATCATCTTGTAATCTGACTACAATCTTTTACAGGTAAAATAATAAACTGAGATACAATCCTACTTTGTGATATTCTAAGATGAGATCAAAATTAATTTGTAGGAATAATCTTTTTTGAAAACTTGCTTTGCACTGTTTGGGAAGTTCCTTAGCACAAGCATATTCACATAGGAAATATTGTGCTCCTATTTGGAGAAAAAATTCCTATACTAAACTTGTGGATGTGCAATTAAATATTATCTTATGAAATATTATTGGCACACTTAAGTATATTCTTTTGCAGTGACAGCAGTTTCATTTGTTTGATTAAATGGATATTCTTTTTTTTTTTTTTTTACTTTTTTCAGCTGAAAGTTAATCCAGGAATCTTTTGTAATTGAGTTTTCCATTTTTACTGCTATATTAAACTGTGCAGGAGATAAGAAATATTTTATAGAAATTATAAAGAAATTGTAGGAAAAAAATTTCAATAAAAAGGGGAGTGGGTACAAATAAAGGAATGGAAATAACTTTCAAAATTTTACTGTTATCTAAAAATGAAATTATAACTTACAAATGTATTAATAGATAAATAAATCAATCATTTCAGACAAAGTTATGATTAGGTCTTAGAAATAGAAGTAAAAATTTGTAGAGCTAATGAAATTATATATATGCAAATCATAGAGTAATTTAAGTTTACTTTTGTGATTATTTTCGTTAACTTTACATCACTATTCTTGAGCCATTTTTTAAATCAGATACTAGATATAATGCCAAATTAATTTCGATTTTATTTGATGATTGCTTTCTTTTATAGTCAGCATAATTTTGCACTATAACAACTTAACAGTCATCTTTTACTTCTATTATATTCCAAATTTAATAGGTTTGAATTTTAAAATAATTTATAAGTTTTGAACTCATCAAAACTGTTCTTATTCAAAAAACAGTAATCAGAAAATAGTTTATGAATCAATTTCACATTATTATTTAGATTTATTTATAACTCATGCTTAGGTGGATGGCTTTTGAATAGAGTAACTGCTGCTTTGAAATTAAAATAAATATAATCCAGAAGAATCATTATGTTACTTTGTTTTGGAATGTAATTTTCATTACTTTATGATAAGTTAAACTGTGATCCAAAATTCCTGCTAAATAGGAAAATTCTATTTGTCCATAATTGCAAAAATTATATTCATTATTTAAATGAAAAATTGAGTTACAATTAGATCATAATTCATTGGGTGGCTGATATTAATTATAGTTGGGAAGCAAGAATTTTATGGACAATTTTCTTAACATGATCATATTCTTAAGTATTGACCTACTGTTTGGAGAAAAAGTTCCCACCTTAAATTTCTGGATACTCAGTTAAATTTTGCTATGATAAATATTACTGGTATATTTAAGTCATTGCTTTTTAGTGGCTTCTTGTTCTTTCATATACTCCTTCAGATATCAGATGAGAAATTGTCTGACAGAAAATGTTTAAAAAGTTGTTAACTAGATTGGATTTGCAAATAACTATAGATGTATTTATCACCCGATACAGGTCTTAAATCAAGATCCTTTTTTTTTGGATATTCAAGAAAAAAAGTTTACAATTGAAGGTTTATCATATAAAAAAATAAATTCTTATGAGTTTTCAAACAAATTTTTATCCAGATATAACAATAAATCCAAGTTGGATTTGATCTTTCTAGACATTACTGAAATCCCCATTAACAGATTTAGGTCAATCTCTGATCATTTTGCTCATTTATTTCATAAATGAAATTTAGCAGCCCTGACTTATTTAGATATGAACAAAAACAAAACATGGACAACATAGATAATGACAAATGTATGGTTACAATGATAGAAATGAAAATTTTAATAAAGCTAATACTGAAATGTATCTCTTGGTTGGAATCTCTGCAGATTTTATTATGACATTTTGCTAATAATAAAAAAAAAAATCCAAATGCTAAATAAATTACCTTGTGGTATAGAGGTTTGCAACCATTTTTTTTTTATTAATTGTGATCAAAAAAAATGTAAATATAAATTTTTCTCTAGAAATTTTAAAGTACCTATAAATCACAATAGTTGTCAGAACTTTAATTCTAAACATGCAAAACTCACTATACACAGCAAGCTAGAGTGATCAATGGATGCCAGAAGGCTTGGGCATAAAATCCCCATCTAGTGCCTACTCATCCAATATCCCCAGGCTAGTTTCTGGCTTGTGGCCTTCGTCAGTGAGGAACCTTAAGTCTCATAGTTTTGTAGTTAAATGGAGATAAAAGGTGGCTGCTGGAGGGTTGCATTAGACCCTAAGATCTAGGTGCAGTGCTCTCAGATCCAAGGCTCCTCACTGGCGAGGGCCACAAGTCAGAAACTAGTCTGCGGATATTGGATGAGTAGGCACTAGATGGGGATTTTATCTACAAGCCTTCTGCTGTGTGTGACAATACGTATAGTGAGTTTTGCCTGTTTAAAAGCAGTTATACACAAGAATAAGAAGTGGTGGTCATGTGATGTTTATTGGCTTAAAACCAATCCTGGCTAATAGGATAGTGGTGGCTATGGTTATTAAAGAATCAAAGACACCAAAATGTATGGATGCTGAACTGAGTTCAGACCTGTATGACTATATAAGCTAATGGGCTTGGATTGAAATCATTAAGGTATTTTCAGTTTAAGACTCATAGTTTTGTAGTTAAATGGAGATAAAAGGTGGCTGCTGGAGGGTTGCATTAGATCCTAAGATCTAGGTGCAGTGCTCTCAGATCCAAGACTCCTCACTGATGAAGGCCACAAGCCAGAAACTAGTCTGGAGATATTGGATGAGTAGGCACTAGATGGGGATTTTACGCACAAGCCTTCTGGCATCCATTGATTACTCTAGCTTGCTGTGTGTGGCAATACGTATAGTGAGTTTTGCCTGTTTAAAAGCAGTTATACACAAGCATAAGAAGTGGTAGTCATGTGATGTTTATTAACTTTAATTCTAAAGAACTATATAAGAATAAATATTGTCTAATACTAACCACAAAGAATAAAATTGAGCCGATTCATGAAAAAAGGGTATCTGCAAATACTGTAAATAATGCAATGTGTTTTATAAATGTATTTGTATGTATATATATATTTTTGCTCTATAGGTAATCAATTTGGTTATGGTGTTATTGTGGACTTTTTTTTGTAGAATTTACTTCTGAAGCATGTTTTCACTACTAGTAATGATCATGATCTTTGTCAACTATAACATTCATAAACAAATTGATAAAGGTTATTTTTGTAGTAACAAATGCATGCTTTTGTAAGCTAATTCTTTGGAAAACTTTACATGGTAATATTATATGCAATTTAATTTTTTACACATGTAATAGTTAAATTAAGATTTTGCATACATATGTATATATGTATTCAGATAGAATTCTTACATTAACATAATGGAATGGCTGTATCAGCTACCTCAACGTATGCTACTATACTTATATGATATCCTAAAAAAAATAGTAAACAAACAAAAATAATATTGAAATTCATAAATTAATTAGAAAAATATAAAATTTATGTACATATTAAATTTTCTGACATGACAGTCACATTTTTTTCTCTTGCCATGCTCTTTTCGTTTCATGCTCTTAAATCATATTCTTTCATTGAATTACATGAACTTTTTCACTTAGTGAAAATAATACATGTATTTTTATTCTTCGCTTTTTTAAAAAAAACATTTTATTTGAAATGACCTCAAAATATAAAACTAATGATCAAGTAATAAAATGATAATTATTAATTTTATTACAAATGAAAAAAAAAAGTATTCTGAAATCATCCATTAAGAAGAACATTTCATCCATTGTGAAATAATGAAGAAACATCCATTTTTATTACAATAAAGAAAATACAGTAGTGTAATTTTCATTCACCCATACACAAAGTAGGGACTGATTTCTATCCAGTTTTAACACCTTGTGGAGGGGTGTAATCATAAACATATGACGAAAGTCATGTGAAAAAGATGTATGATCCCCAAGATGTATATTTTGTGCTGAACCAAATGTGTATCTTGGGGATTATATATCTTTTATATGTCTTGGGTCATATGTTTATGATTATACCTCTCCACAAGATGTTAAAAGTAGATAGAAACCAGACCCTAACTTGCATGAGAGTGGTCGAATGAAAATTACACTATAGAAATATTATTCATTACGAGGACAATCTCAAATCTAAAAATAACTAATAAAATTATTAAAAATCCAGTTTATTATTTTTTGAGAGAATGTGATTGAGTGAACATATACACATACACTAATTTATATATAAATGTATGGACTTTTTGCATTATTCTATTTTTTTAAAAAAACTTTTTTCATTTATAATCTTTATTTATGTTCTACAATTTTTGAATTAAATTTTATCATAAGAATGAGTATATATATATATTAAAAAGATCTTGTTTTATATGTACATGTGTGTTGAAAAGTATTTACCGGCACAATATACAATATTGCAAACAAACCATGAGCTACTATTTACTAATTTCTACCATCCAAAAATCTTGGTATCAAATGTAGCATATATGGTTGCTTCATTGTAATTCAAAAAATTTTGTTATCCAGATAAAATTATAATTAAAGGTAAAATTAAAGAAAAACAAACTTGTATATACTGGACATGGGCAATCTTTTTAAATAACTGTACATTTTGAGTATTATTTCACTTAACATAGCATATACAAATAACAACCAAAATGCAGCTTTTTTTTTTATTGTATTCATTCGAAAAATTTTGTTTACATATTTTTATTTTTTATTATTTTGCTTTAAAAATATGTTGATAATTATTTATTTTGTTGGGAAACAATAATATATAATTATTGTTTGATCTCCAAAAAGGCATATTTTTCAAAGATATGTAATAATAAGCAAAAAATTATGCTGAATTTGAATTAGAAACATAAAAACATTGATTTAAAATTTTCATTGCATTTTTCATTTTACTAAAGTCAAATGTGTAAACATTTTTATAATATACAATAAAATAAGTGATTATATTTTCTAATTTAGAATTTCTATTAGTTTGTAATATAGCTATCAGCATTTAAAAAACTTTTCTACTTCAATTGTTATTATAATAATTTGTAAAAATATTAAAAATATCTTTTAAAATCATGTATTAATGAAAAACATTAAAAAAAGAAATCTCATTAAAATTTCATATTTTTATAATTTAATATATACAAAAAAAAATAAAATAAAAAATATATGAGATAAATTTTCTTACATTTTTTTGATAAAAATTTGTAATTTGTAGAGTTATCAAAAAATGCATATAATTATGTAATGGGTGAAGAAAATAATATATATTTATAGAATAAACTGCAGTGTTTGACAAGACAAAATAAATAATAATTATAATAAAGTAATATAAATATCAATATATAGCAATGATTAGAAAAAGTATATATTTATACTTGCTATTATATATTGATATTTGTATTATTTAATTTTAAATTTAGATGAAAAAAGCAGTATAATGGATTTTCTTTATTTCCATTTTTGATGATAATAATTATGTTATAATCATAGAAAATAATATAAAATCAAATATTTAGTGAAAGTTTCTATGCTGTTTATTTAATATTCTTTTTCTAATGTTTGGTTTTATATTTGTTCTAGCCAGATGCAGAGAATTTCCAAAATTTATATCAGACAATTGAGGTCTATTTTTTAATTTCATAAATGCCATTTTTGAACAAAGATTGTTCATATTTATATGTACTTGCAAATAATGAAATTAATTTTTATGCTTTATTTATAATTTCGGGAATCTCATTTCTATTCAAATTTATGTAAAATTCGATGTTTGATTCCTCCAAAAATTTTGATTTTTTAAATGAGTTTTTTCTTGTAATTCTAGTATTTTCATTTGAAATTTTACCTATATCAGAAATATTAAATGATGAAAATATTTCAAAATACATCTCTTACTAATAAAATTGTTGAATGAATTATCATATTTATTATATAAATTTTTTAATACGTCAATATATTTTTGCTTTTTGTAGATATGAAATTTCAAATGTTAGAAAATGTCTGAAGTAATTTTTTTTTCATTTAATTTTGCTACAAGTTTATTTTTATTTGTATACACATAGCTATAATGTTTGGTTAGTGAAGTCCACTAAAAATGCTAAATTACAATGCCATTCTTTATTTTGTTCTGGAATTGGATTTCCTTTCATTTCCATAAATTGTTTGATCTAATTTTTTTAATTAAAAAACTTCTTTTAAAATAGCTTTTTTGAATAAGCAACAAATTTGCAATAATAAATCAAATTGCAGTGTTCATATTCAAAATCCTGTAAAAGTTCTTTAAATTTACAATGTGTAAAGGGAATTTAGTGTAACCTTACTAATATATTTTATGACAAATTTTTAATTTTTTTCCATGTTTATAGTATTACTCCATAAACTTTCTTGTCGTATGATACAGTGAAAAATACATTTTTCCTTAAGTACTTTTTTTCCTTTATATTTTTTTCAATAAGCCGAGGCACTCTTATTTGTTACCATAGATGGAACATTGTCATTTGATTTATCAATTTATTATTATAGTGAAATTTTTTTTATAAAAAAATTGTTTTAGTTTATTAAATCTTTCCTAGTGATAGCAATTCTTCAGTAATATTAAAATCACTATTGTATTATTCTAATAAAGATAGATAACTATTGAATCTGTTAAATTAGTACTTTTATCAAAAGCCAATGAATAAAAATCTAAACAGGTATTTTTTTTTTTTTTTGCAAATATAATTTTATATCATCTTCCATATAATCATTTCTTTTATTTGATATTTGTCACAATAAGCTTATCTTTTCAAATTTTTATTATTATCATATATTCTACATATGTTAACATACATTCTTTTAATACATTATACAGGCTTAAACCTGCATTTATGTATGTAATATATGCGGAATTCGAACTCAGACTTTCACATGACCCACACTACTCTCAGTGCCATCTCATATTGCTGACCCACCTGATCATACATTCTTTTATAAATTTGCGTCAGAAAAAGATTTAGCGTATTTTGGAATTATTAATGCTATATTACAACTTATTTTTAACATTGTATCTGAATCATGTATGACTTTTAAAAATAGTTTTTGTTGTAAAATAATATATATATATATTTGATTTTATGCTTTGGTTATTCTGTATTGTTCTGGCTCATTCATAATTTGCATACTTAATTGTGAAATGTCTTATTATATTGTCAACTTTATTAACTGCTACAAATTCTAAACAAATTAAATAAATTTTAATTGTCTACTTTAAATTTTTTAAAATTAAAATTTAATAAAAAGTTTATATCCAACTGCTAAAAAAAGTGAAAACATTAATTAAAGAAGAAAAAATAATTTTTTCAAAGTCTTTTACATTTTTAACAAAGAATATATTGAATTGTTAAGTAGAAAAATGAAAAAATAAATAAATCACTGAATAATCTTCCTCGCATTTTAAACAACTAAAGCTGTATAAAAATTTTGTAATGATATAAAAACAAGCATATACTTTATACACATAAAATACAAATAATAAAATAGTTTATTAAAATTTTTAGCAGTTTAAATTTATTCAATAAGCAGAAGATTTATAAGGTGATAAAACATCTATTGTGAAATCCAAAAAAGTTTCGTACCAGGGTTTTTTTTCCCATGTTTAGTTGGGTGTGTATATACATCTGTTAAAATCATGATTCATATATATAACGTTTTTATTGTTGAATGAATGTTGTCTAGTTAAAAGCAAATAGACTAACTAGACTAGAATATCATAACCACATGATAACACTTGATCATCATCAGTGATAGTTTTCGTTTTCTTAATATAGTTCCAACATCTCTGTTTTAGAGCTACATTATAACTATAATAAGCTGTTATATCATTAAAATGCATGAGTTTACCATGTCCGAGGATGCGTATTTTTATGACATCTAGTGTTTTAGCCAGATCTTGTTTGCCATCATTTGTGTGCTATAAAAAAAGAAATTCATTTAACATTACAATAGCAGCCAAAACAACAAATTTTATTAAAATTCTTACACAATCATGGTTTTATCTACTAACAAATAGATCATTTCAAGTGAAATTTAACTAAACATACCACCTATATATACCAAACAAAATAGCTTTCCCATTATTCACTTCAAAACCCAACTTTCTTTAACATCAAAGGATGTCTTCATGAGTTTGGTGGCCTCAGATTCAAAATTTTTATCATCAAAGTTTCTTCTACTCCCCCTTTTTTCAATTCATTTTTTTTATAAAAGATAATCTTTGCATTGTCAAATAATATTTTATGACCTGTATTCAGTTCATGAATATACAAAGTTGAGTTTTGATATCTATTTTTAACTCTACTCTTATGAACGGTATAACTCTTTTATTAAGACTTAATTTATCCTGACCTTTATAAATTTTATGACAACTACAAGATATCTTATAAACGATCCAGGAATAGATTTGCAATTGATTGGTTTGAACTATTTAGTAATGAATTTAAATTTACAGATAAATTGGTTAATAATAAACATTTAATTGATAACGGAATAAAGAGTTTTATTTCTTTGCCTATAAGGCATTAATTTGTAAATTGATTTATAAGAATAGTTTTTTATTGGGTGGTATGAAAGTGTCCTGGAAGAAAGGCTTGAATTTAAATTCATTATTAAATAGTTCAAAAACAGTCAATTGATTGCAAATCTATTCCTAAGGTAGTTTATAAGATTCCTTGTAGTTATGATAAAATTTATATAGGCCAGAGTAAATTAAGTCTAATGAAAGAGTTAAAGTTCATAAGAATAGAATTAAAAATAGGTATTAAAACTCAGCTTTGTATATTCATGAACTGAATACAAGTCATAAAATATTATTTGACAATGCAGAAGTTATCTTTTATGAAAAAGTGAATTGAATAAAAGAAATTTTTTTGAATATGAGACCATCAATCTCACGAAGACATACATCCTTTAATGTTAAAGGAAGTTAGTTGTTGAAATGAATGGTGGGAAGTCTATTTTGTTTTGTATATATGTTTAGTTGAATTTTACTTGAAAAAGTCTTTGTTAATAGATGAAACCATGATTGTGTAATAATTTTAGTAAAATTTTGATGTTTTGGCTAGTATTATAGTGTTTTATGAATTTCTATTTTATTTTTAATTGGTAATATAGTGTTAGGTCATATTTAATTTTATGTAATATATATATGTTTTAACATTCACAAATCTTATTCAGACAAGAATGCATACTTAACACTCCTAATCTATATATTTACATTAATAAAGAGATTTTTTTTTTTTATAGTGATTTTAATATCAAAGTTGTTAAACTTGATGATAACAGCTACAAACTCTTACAAGGCCATGAAGCTCCGATACTTAGTGTGGCTGTTGATCCAAAAGAAGAATATGTGGTAAAATTTATACATATTTTTCACTATTTTTTTTTGAATTAAAAAATATATGCAAGTATTTTTTTCCATAAATTAAATGATAAAATCTTTCTTGATTTTTTCTTCCTGAATACCAATTGAATGTATTAGCACTACAATAATATGATAAAGGATTAGTACATGTTCTTTGTCACTACTTGCCATTTTTATTAAACTGATTTACATCATAGACTATTAACTTTTTGTATAGTAATAATTTATACAAATAATTTTAAGAGTAAAAATGATTTTAATTTACATGAATAAGGGTTTAAGCAATGTAAGTTTTATCTTGTGGTTCTTTTTAAGAGCATAATGAAAGTATTTGAGAATAAAACTTCCATTGTTTGAACCTGTTATGTGGCTTTAACAGCCAATAAATCAACTGATGGGAAAATAGAATGATAACATTTCTAAAGATGAACAATATATTCAATAATTTTTATTTTATAAAAAAGGACCATATTAGATTAATTTTATAAAAGTATAATTACAATTTTAACTAGAAATAACCTTTTCAGTTTGAAGATAATGTTTTTTCTGTAATGTTAAATAAGAATATGCTTAGTGCATAGCAATAGACCATGGGAATGAGAAATGATGTATAATTAAAAAGAATTTAAAAATGTTTTAGAAGTAGGTATTATATTGCTTTTCTAAAGTCAGTTAAAAACAATCATTTAAAAAATTTGATTAAATTTTGCATTAAAAAACAGTTGAATATTAATATTTTATGTTTATTTGTGAATAAATAATATGAATTTTATATGCATAAAATAGTATTACTTCATTCTTTCATTATAACATATGCATCTGCCATATTTGCTTCCTCCACCCTTGGTGGATGATATAAATTAGTAAATAGTATATCTTTGTTGTATGTGCAAGCAACTATAATATATTTTAATTTCAAAATTAGATACACATATTAAGATAATAACAAAAATAGTCAATAAAAAAATAGGATATTGCATAATGTAGCAAAGTTTTTAACACTATTGATATAAATCTTAGAAAACAACTTATATAGATTAATAATTAAACAAAATAATTAATAAAAAAAAAGATACAGTACATTAGATAAAAAAAACCATTTAAAACTAATGAAAACAAATCAAGTTTAAAGCAATAACCCAGCTAGAAGACTCACTATCGTTTTTTAATATATTAAGAGCAATATTTTTAAAAATTAGTATGTAATGTATGATTTTTAAAAAAAAACCCAACAAAATTCTAATCTTCTAGTTTTTCCTTGTTTGCAATGAAAATTGATTTTGAGAAAATGCAAAAGATACAGTATCTGACAAATAGATTAGCATTATTATAAAAAAAAGTGGACATTACAAATTTATTTAAATGATTCTTTGGGAATCTAGCTTGTAAATGATCATAGTAATGATCTTGGTTATTTCATGAATTGGTTTGCATTATTTAAGTTGTAATTATTTACAAGCTTATTAAAATTGTTATATGTATTTTTATACACATACTGACAAAAAAATTAAATCACAAAACATGTTTTTTACTTAGCCTGTAACAGCTACAATGCGATTTAGAAACGTCTAGACTATAGAGTATTTGTTATATATAAATATTGTTTCACATTTGATTTTTTTTAAAAATATAAGCATTATTTACAATAAATGTAAAAATATTTGTATAAAAAGAAATTAAAAAAAATATAGTTTTAAAATTGTAAAATTATTTTTGTTTAATTGGATTTGGTTGATTGATTTCTTGCAATCATTTAATATAACAAAATAAAATTGCTTTTTATTATTAGTTATAGTAGGTTTTATAATAAATTTGTCTTGAAAATTAGAAAGAAAAAGAGAATCATTTGAAAGAAAACTGAAATTTTTTTACAACTGTTTAGACTATCAGAGGTATGTGATACTGCTAAATCAGAAAAGGGGCCATAAAATTTATACTATGCAAGCTAAATTCAAACTAATTCAATTTTTGAAAAATAGAGACATAATTAGGAAGGTATTGAGATGGTCATATGTTCAATTTAAAAAAGAATATGAAACTAGGGCATTTGAAAATTGATGGTAGTATCACATACTGCTTGTATTCAATGTATGTTAATAAGTTTTTTTTTTTATTATGGATAATTAATATAGATTGAAGAAAATCTATAAATATTGTTCATATTATCTACAAAAATAAGCAGATCTACAAGTTTCCTAATATAAACAAAGAAAATATCATTATTTAATTACTTAAGTAAAAAATTTTTGAAGTTTTTTGGTTATAGTTATATGAAAACTTA
This sequence comes from Epiperipatus broadwayi, assembly GCA_028023455.1. Taxonomy (NCBI): domain Eukaryota; kingdom Metazoa; phylum Onychophora; class Udeonychophora; order Euonychophora; family Peripatidae; genus Epiperipatus; species Epiperipatus broadwayi. The sequence continues at coordinate 1,467,261 of JAQFVV010000065.1, forward strand.
TCGACAGAATTCTTTTTTTCATTAAGATCATTAGATAAATATTCAAATAAATTAAAGAAATTAATCACTCAAAATTATTTTTACAAGATTATCTAAGTTATTATAAATAATTTTCAGTTCTATTAAAAATAGAACATAAAAAAATGTTGATATATTATAATTGTTTATTTTATATTCTCCTATACATTTTAATACATTAATAGAATGGTAGTTTTAGAGCTAAAAATTCTAGATCAGTTTTTATTTGAATAATGCAAACGCAAAACAATTAAATTTATTTAATTATATATTTTTTAATATTTTTATTAAATTTTATAAATATGTTTAAATGTTTTTTGTCTTTTAATTTGATAAACATATTTATATGACCTGTGTTATTTAGTTATCATCTTCATGTGATGGTACTGTTAAAATTTGGAAATTACTTGAAAAGCTTTGTATTAAATCTTGGCCAATATTGCCCAAGTGTAATGATATTAGGTAAGTTGAAGAAACTTTTTATAATTTTTATTCCAATTTTGTATAAATCTTAGAATTCATTATACATATATAATAAATTTATTTTATAATTATTTTATTATTAAAATTAAATATTAAATTAATCTTAACATATTTCCAGACATTTGCATTCTTATAATAGTAAACAAAGAAAATTATTCTGAAATATTAACTCCCCCTTTTTTTTTTTAAAGAAAGAAGATTTAAAAACTATTGTAAAATACCAAATTTCTATGAGAAGTATGATAATTTAAAAAAAAAGATTGTTCATTTATTTATTTATTTTACAGATTTAAAATACTGTAGTTTCTTTCAATCTTATTGAATTTTGTTTTATATCAATTTTGTTTTCAGCAGGAGCCATTTGCAAATTCTAAAAGGAAAAAAAAATCTATCTTTTAACTTCTGCAGCAAACTTCTTTTTGAAAGATTTCAATACATTACATAAGTATAGTTATCCATTGTATTTTACTCTCAAACTATATCTTCTCAAAGAAAGCAATTAATATTGCATTTTTAATTAATCTTTATAATGTCTCATGAAAATTATGCTGAAGTTTACCATAAAATATTTTTATAGCAAATCTTTTACCATTCATTTGTTTTCCATTCCAACATAGATACAATATTATAGTGGAACTTATGGCATCATATCCAGCAAACAAAAAAATCTTAAAATCTTACCAACATTTAAATTAAATAAATTATAGAATATTCTTGAATGAAATTTTTTTGATAAGCTTCATGTTATTTAAATGGAAGAATTCAGGTCTTACTTTTTTACAATAAATTTGGTAAAATAACAGCTCTATGTATAACTAATTTAATTTCAGAAGATATATTACTAAGCTGTCAACATTTTCCAAAGACCATTTATCATAAAAATGGAAAAAGAAATTGGAATTAGTTTAACTTTTTTCAATCCAATGTATAGTATTGGTATAATATGGATAAATTTTAGTGGACAACCAATAATTTCAAACATTGTTACAAATCTGTTTGATTAATTGAATCAAGTACCTTGATTAAATCAATGAAAGCAATATATAAATTGTTTTTTTTTAAATTTCTGACACTTTTCTTCTACTTCCTTGGTAAAAAAAACTATATTGAGCCTCTAGTAATTATTCATTTATAATCAGAAGCAGCCTACTCAACAGATTCATTTAAAGTACTTTTTTTATAGTGGATGGCAATGGTATTACACAATAATTATTGCAGTCTTCTCTGTCTCCTTTATGTTTATAAATTGGAACAATAACATCCAATTTATCCATTATATCTAATTTTTAAACAAAAGTAATAAGTAAAACAAATAATCTCACATAGTGTTTTTATTTTAATTTTTTTAAAAAAAAAATCTAATAAATAGTAAGAGATAAATTTTTTTTATTGATATATATTTATGTGCTAGATATAAAACTTTTTTTTTTTTTTATCAATACTGATTTATATGTGGTTTATATTATCCATGTTTTTTTTTTTTTTTGTATAAAAGATTTATGGCATTTGTTTTACATGGTTTATAGATATTGTAGTAGAATTATATCACAATTATTTTCATTGCAGCATAATTTCATATAATATTTTGATTATTAAATTAATAAATCCTGATTTTCATAAAAAAAAAAAAAAAATTCTTTGTTAATAACTAATTTTTTTTTTTTTGTTATTATTTTTAGTTTATCTAAAACTTTGGCACGTTTATGCTGGAATCCAGATGGTGGAAAGGTAATTCATAAATTTAAAGAATTTTAAAGTTTATCTTTAATATAAAGATATCATTTAATTTCTTAGATTAAAATTAGTAATATTTTTATTGGTTGCTAAATAAAACTTATAATATGACTTTAAGAAATACTACTATTTTTAAAAATGTATTTTGATTTATAATATAAGAATCCAACACAATCAAGATCTGAAATGATTATAATCTTGTACATATAAATATTCAAATCAATTTATTACATACAAAAGATTTAACTAGAATTTAGGCATATTAAAAGTAATTTGATTTATAACTTATTAATTAAAAGATATATATTTCTTTAAAATTTTTTATACAATTTCTTTATGTTTTTTTCTTTTATGTCTCAAGAATTTTCCGTCTCATCTTTTTTTAATTATATAATAGCATATTCTTTTACATATCTGAGACTTCACCAATCATTAAAATAGTTTTCACTGAAGTTTTAAAAATATCAAATATATATATATAAAATACTTTAACTCTTGATAATCATGTTAGTAACATTTTGCCTATTTATAAAAGTATTAATATAGTATATTGAAATTGTTTATGATTGTGTTCTGTCCTGCAGTTTGAAATGATATTTACTGTTGATATGACTTTATTCATCTGTTTCCATTATCCTATACTGCTACTTCCCGAAACAAATATTAGTAATAAGATGTTAATAAAAAAAAAAAACAGAAAATAATAAAGATGAAAAAATATTATCTCTTCTTATAGATTGTTAGAAGATTGACCGTGAAACTCATTATAGGTTTTAGTGTAAGAATGAAAAATATAATTAATACATGAAATAAACTGCCCCTCATTCTGCCACCTTAAATTATATTTCTAATATATATATATTCAGATATAATTATGAAAAGAATTAATCAATTTTTTAATTAGCATATTTATATATGTAAGTAGTTTATAATTTTAATTTGAATCATTCTCAAATATCATCTAAAAATCTTTTCAAGATTCTAGAATAAGAAAATTTATGCATTATTTTTCCATTTTGAAAGAAGTTTCAGCTTTACAAAATACTTCTCTAGACAAAATGACTATTGCATTTGGCAGAAATGATGCTAATACAAATCATAGTTGAACAGTTTGCTTTAGGAAAGCATGTAACATTTGAGAAGACTATGAAAGGTTGAGTCAATTGTTTCGTTTAGTTGACCAAACAGAATTTTTTTTAAACTTAGTTGGAAATAGATCCAAGAATCTTTATCTTGAGTTTGCCTCTATCATTGTGCTAAAATTCACATATTTTATTTTGTAGAAAGTTCTATAAATAAATTCATAATTTTTTAAATAGCAATTATTTGAAGACATTGGCATTTTTTTAAATTTAAAAACATAATGATTGCAATTTTTAAATAAATTTAGGATCATTTTATTCTGCTTTTTTACCATCAGGGAAGATCATCCTTTCTTATTTAAATAAGGCAATGACAATCTTTTTTAAGCAGTGGGAACTATGAGATATTACTCATAAATTCGGCCAGATCACTAAAAGAAAAAATTCTCAAACATTATATTTAGCACAAGGTTTGCTAAAATAAAATTATTTTTAAAGAAAATTCATACGTTTTATTTAATAAAAATTAAAAATAAATGATCAATTTTAGAGGAAGTTAAATGAATGGGTGAGAATGAAATGTACACAATTTTAATATGAAGTTATTACACTGAAATAATTATGAGTTAATCATATTATACAGGTTGCTCATATTTGAATTTAGTTAAATAAAAAAATCTTTTGGAGGAACTTTTTTTTTAAAAAAAGAAAAATCAGGATTATTGTTTACTTTTACATTTTTCTTTAAAAGTGACAAAATTTTTAACTCTTTTTATTATAATTGTAAAAAGAAAAATTCTTTTGCCATATATGATAGGAATTATTGTGAATCAAAAAGAAAAAAAAATAGAATTGTTTATTATCAATATGACGATAATTTATCCAAAATCCAAAAAAAAAATGAATAAAAGTACTTTTATGATTATATGCATAAGTAAAGAAGTAAGCATATTTCATTATTATTTTAAAATTTTAAGGTCATGATAAAAATTTCAGATAAAATTTTGATTAAATTAATGAATAATACTTGTCTTTCTTCTAGCAACACTTGATTTCAAAAAAATAAGCCAATTCTAATTGTCTAACTTTTAAGTATTTCTTTTTATATATGTATATTGTTTGCCGAAAGGTAAAGAATACTTCATCATCTAATGATAAGTTGCCATTGCTTGCCACACTCTTAATATAGTTTAACATCATATTTTTAAAGGTATATCATAAATTTTAATTTATTTTATAAAATACGAAGAATCTGTTAATTCTCTGTCTGCCAAATTGGAATTTTAGGATAAAATTGCTTAGTTATTGTAAAATATTTTTGCAATTTAGCATAGCTAAGGGTTTTTGAATCATTTTATAGCTGAGGAAAAAAAAATCTGTTAGTTAATTGAGCAGAACTGTTTGACTCAGCTTAAACTCTTTGGTGCTCAAATGTTACATGACCGCAACAACCATATGATTATTTAACATTGTAAAATATAAAATGTGAGAATCTCTTTATGTTTGAAAAAAAAAAAAGGAACATTACAAAATCACCATATTATTATTTCTCATGGTTATAATATATAGAATGTTTTTTTTTAGTAAATGGATAATGGGGTGATTATTTGTTGACATGAACTTTCTTGTGTTAATACAAGAACTTTATTATTATTAAATAATTATAGGGGATTTGAACCCAGATTTTCAAGCTCTCTTCAATTATCCATACAACCGATACACATGACCACACACGTGAAATAGATAAATGATCTCCAATACACATATTTCATGCTGAATCAGCACTCATCAGTAGATCCAGATCATCTCCCACATATATATATATATATAATTAGTGCTTGGTTTATATCAAGATAGCAAATCTTCAAACTTTAATGGACAGGCTTCAATCTACTTCACTCTCCAACTCTTCAGCCATCCATGTCATTGAAAATCTGATGATGGAACACCCAAATCCCTTGATAATGCCTATATTATTGTCATATTCATGTTGCCCTTAAGTCACTCTGACTTTTCATGTATAGGAACAACTGATGTGTGCTGGTTCAGCATGAAAAATATAGAACATTTATCTCTTTCACATGTGTGGTCATTTGTATCATTGTCCTGAGAACGGTTGGATAACTGAAGAGAGTTTGAAAATTTGGGTTTAAACCCCCTATAATTATATTTAAACTCTAGATATGTAAAGTATACCTGTATTTAAATTTATGGCAGTAAATTAAAACTCTTAGGCTTAAATGATTTTTTTTATTTTACCTATAGAATTGTTTGTAAGAATATTATTAAATTAGTAAAATTTAATGAAATTCATTGTTTTTTCAATTATTTTACTTTTGTTTATATGTTCAAAATTTTATATTTCTTTCTTTTGAAGATTTTTATCGTTCCTGTTGACAAAGAAATTAGGATATATGAAAGAGGTAGCTGGAATCAAATAGGAACATTAAAATCTGATGATATATTACAAGTAAGCTGTTTCATTTGCATTATTTGTTTTTGTTGTTTGTAATGTGGAGATCAACAAGTGTTCAGATTGTTAACTATTACATGAAATTTGTTTGGGGAGTAGGATCTATCTAATGAAAATTGTAAATTAGATGTATTTCTAAGCAGCAATTAGTCAAAAAAAATATTAGTAAGTTTTATGAACTTGTTTGTACTTATTTTAATTATTACATTTCTGTTAGGTGAATTTGTGTTGTTTAATGAAATATTTTTTCAAGATTGCAACAACAAATGCTTTCCAAATGAGTCAGTGATAAAAATATGGAAATTGATTCCATCATGTGTACTAGAAATAGATGGTGTTTTAAACTAATTGTGATTTTAATGTCATATATTATTTAAACAAACAAATTATTATATTGGACAGTAATAAATAAGCAACAGTTACAATAATTAAGATTAGACAAATGGGATTATCTTAGATATCTTTATTAATGAGTCATCACTTATATTTAAAACTTTTTTATACAGTGTAACGGGCACATACGTACGTTACATTATTTTTTATTAGTAAACATAAAAAAAAAAAAAGGGTTCGCCAATAAAAATTTCTTTTTTTTTTTAAGAATTAAAAGCTGAGAATTAAAAAATCATCTTAAACTCGCATATATATAAAATCGCACAGATAAATAATTATTAAAATAAAACTTTATTAAAAAAAGAGTAGTTTAAAACTAAATTTTCAGAAAAGATTTAGAGATAAAACAAATTAATTAATCTTTTGTAAAATGGAAATGATTATTTTAATTAGTAAACCAGCCTTGGGCATTTAAATTTAAAAACATCGGTCAGATAGGAAAACAATAGAAACTTTTAGCAAATAAAAAGAAATCCCTATGGAATCGGACCTCAGCGAAAGGACCATCGCATCGATGACGTAATGTAAATTCAATCCTTCAAATTAATATAAAAGGACAAGTTTGAAAATTATTGGGGATTAATTATTATTACGATGTGACTATATGTATTAGTACGGAGTTGGAGGTGAAGGGATTGAAAGAGGCACTTTCAATTCCTTCAGCTGTTAAAGAAAAGGAAGTGAAACATCGTTTTCTACATTGAGGACCAACTAAATTAAAAAACCTCCGAATGAATAAATAAAACAACGGCTAAATGGATACCAATCTTTTTAGGACGGCGTGGGAATTCACGTTCAAACGGCAAGGAACACATAAAGATGAACTGTTTAAAAAACCGTAAGAACTTTATAATTTATGAACATTAAATTAAAAACTTTCCATATACAAAAAAATACAAATAGAATCCTATCTGACCAACGTAAATTAATATTAATAATGTTATTTGATTTTTTTTTTTTTTTTTAGTTAAAATCATTTCCATTTATTTATTTTGTGTTCTTTAAGTTTTATCATGATTTTTGTTTTTCGTTAAATTAATTCTATAAATGTTAAACTTAAGTCGGGTGTGAATGGCTGTATCGATTTGTAAAGTTATATTAGGGGAGGGTAATCTTAGGTTATTTGTGTCGTAGTTGAATTGGGTCAATGGATGGGATATATTGGTGTGAGTAGTAGATGTAATATCAGATTCGCTACGGGCAGAATCGTTTCATACGCCGCACTCACTCGTTTGCCTATGGAAGGAATTATAAGACAGAGAACGCAGTTCCTTTCTATGGAGTTTTTTTTTATTGCTCTTCTTGTCAGATAGATGTCATATTCCTATTTGACGAGAGGCAATTTCTTCTCTTAACTTTTTGGTGCTGCCGTATTTCGTATTACATTGAATGCATCGATATATCAGATAAATTGACACCAGTTTTGGCTGCGAACCTTTAGCCTAAGGTTAAATAGGGATAGAATGTTTTCAAATGCAAATCTATGTAGTCTATTCATACTCGACACTAAATAAAAATGCATTAAATTTAAGTTGTTTATAGATGCATGCATGGATTGGTTATCGGTTAAGTATGTTTTGGGTTTTCATATTTGATCAAAATATATAGACATTCGATAAATAATGATACCTTACGGTATCTAAAATGTATTTATTCGGATGTCTTTTAAGTTATTGGTGACAATGCAAGTATCTTATGGTGAATACTATTGGGTTACTTATAAATTTCCCTCGGCAATTGTCAGTATCAATGATTTTATATTTTGATCGTTTATGTTTATTTGAAATGTTTTTAACCGTTGTAATCTATGTAACCGATCTATACTCAACATTTTAAAACAAACTTTTATAAACTCCTCTGTGCGAACTTATAAAAAAATTAACATGTAAAGTTGTAAAAATTAAAAGGTAAATTAAAATCAAAGTTAAAAATGTAAGTTAAATTTTAAAAGGTAAACTGATGCTAAAATAATTTTAAATCTTATATATGTGCGTTAATAAATGTTTGTATGTTAATTACTGACAGTGGCTTATTTTATTCTTTTTTTATATACTCTTAGATTATATTATTTAATCTCTGCTATTCCACTGAGCTAGTGACATGGGCTAACGACCGGAACCAAAATATTTAAAAAAAAAAAAAATTTTTTTTTTTTGACTTACGTATCTGCCTACTTTATAAATTTTTCTAGGTTCAAATGCCTAGATGGCGCCCTGTAGTGCAGATACTTTTAGTCTACCTTCTCCGGATCGTTACAACAGGATGGTAATATACATTGTTTGAAGTATATAGCCGTTCGTTTTGGAGAAAAACTTCAAGCTCTTTGAAATATATTGTTGCTGACTTTGATCTTTGACTTTTCAAGAGTAGTTGAATAAATGTTGACATGATAGGGATTGCATATTATTTTCATAATTTTTTAACCCAATAATGATCTCAGCAGCTATGTGAATTTAAATATTATTTTGGAATACGAATAAATCTTCCATCATGGAATCCAAAATTTTAAATAATTTGCAACTATGCTAGACCTATGCAGAATAATATTTGGATTAAGTTATTTCCATAATATTATTTCCTAAATAATGAGTTTTACTATCGTGTTGATTATTAGAAGTCAGTTTGAGTGATAGACTTCTTTTGATAATTGTCAGACAAGACTTTTTCAATGATTAAGAAACGTAGAATTGATGATTTATGTGATTATATTTCATGCTTTAATTATTGTCTAATTTTTAGGTTTGTAACATCACTATTTTTGAATAGGATTTACATCAGAAAACAATCATTTTGAAATGGACGCTGAGCCATCATGGAGTTGTTTGCAAAGCTGATGAAGATATTAAAGTATTTCACCATGTATTGACTTCAGGAAGTGATTGGTCTGCTGCAGTTTTACGGATTTTTTTCCCACTTAACTTTTGTAATTTCTGTTAATTTTCACTTATCATTGATAAATGTTCATAGTTTATTTTAGAAGAATAGTTATGCCATTTTTAATGAATGCAGTTTCATCATTTTTAAAAGTTTTAAGCTTGAAACATTGAGATATTTAGCCCTTATGTATATCAAAGCTTGAACTATTCAGGCAACTAATGTTTAATCTTTTTAAATTCTAACCTATCTGATATTTTTTCTCCTAGAATTATAGAGCTGATATCAGTTTCCAGTTATTCAAAACCACTTAAAATTTATATCCGTAAAGGAAAAAAGGGATATATATATTATAACAGTATGGAAAATTGTGGCCCTCAAGTTGGGTGACAATTGTAAATGTATGGAAAATTTTAATGGTTGCATCTAGGGTGATCAACCTCAAATAAATTAAATATAAAATTGATATAAATATCAAATATAAATATAAAAGGAATAGTAATGAATATAATGAGTTCACCAGCATTACACAAAAGTAATATTCATTCATCATCATGAATAATCAACAATAAAAAATAAATCAACAGTCAATCTTGTGATTGGATTTGAAAGTGGTCCACTATAGACTAGCCTAATTATTTAACCACTGCCAAACTTAGGGCAGGAATACAAACAATTATTTTGTTGATGCAAGACTCAGGTGCTAATCCATAAGAATATAACCATTAAAAAAATAATGCTGGGATATTCAAACATGCTGATCATCAGCAATTTCCTCTAGCCACTTAGTACCCTTAATGTACTAGCCAACTATAAATCTAAAGAAATAATAAATAAAGTGAAATATAGTTGATGGACTTTAAAAGATATTCCTTTTGTGCTAACCAGAACCATCATCTGGATATCCATAATGCAATATAAACCCGCCAAATAACTGTTGTACACAAATCTAGATCAGGAAGCAAGAACTCTATAAACTTTTACTGTGAGCAAGAGGTAAATAAATAAATAAAGTAGCTTATTATAAATCACTTCAAATAATTACTAGGTTTACCCTATTATAAGGAAATAATTTTATTGGGATCATCAAAAAAAAATCCTAGAACATTAAGTTGTCATGAAATAAAGTCACACACACTGCAATTTATGAAACAAATTGGAAGGAATAAAGATTAAAAAATATTTTAAAACAATTATTTAATAATTAATCGATTAACAATAAATAAAGGGAATTGATGTGATAGTATGAAATATTAAACATTCTATTCATCAAAAAAAAAAATATATATTTTCGTAAAAATTATAATCAATCAGTTGATTTCTATTCACAAATTAACTAAGAGTTGGAAAAACAACATTTTTGAATTTGATTTAGCTTAATTAACTTGTAGGAGGGAAAAGTGTTTCACAAAAAAAACTTTAATGCTAAAAAAAAATTAAATTTTCTAAAAAAAAACTTATAATTTTTAAGAGAAAATTGAATGGATTATAAAAAATTGTTTCGCAATTTGAAAACATTAATGAAAATATGTAAAATTATCAATTCTTATAACAAAAAAAATTATTACTTTTGTATAAAAAAAAAAATCTTTTTTTTTATTAATAAAATATAGTGTGCAAACACAAAAAAAATTATCTCCAACTATGGTTTTATTTTTTTTCCGCAGAGCCCTATTTCCCAAGTATAATTTGCAGTTGACTTTTCTTCTTGAAAGCTTCCACATATGAACATGATTAATTTATTTTTTTTCTGGTGTGCAGTATGTCATTTCCAGGTTAGCAATAGCAAAATTTTATCCATTTTCTTTTAATAAATTTTCTCGATGAGACTATCCCATATAGAGACTCGTGCTCTTGGTTGAAGACAAGGTTGCAGATTATTTTAAACGTTAACTTCTCTACATTTTTATTCCAGTAAAGGCAGGTTACATGAAGGAAGATGATGTCTAGCTATTAGCTGAATTCAGCACATGGTTTTTATTGTAGAATCCATTTTTATGACTGAATTGATATGGTGCTAAACTTCTGTTGTACTATGTAATAGCTTAGTTAAAACTTCTACTTTTTTCTTTAGCAGCTGGATTAAGACTTGACCGCTCTCTCTTCAACAGCTAACTTAGAAATCATTTCTACTGTTTTTCAGCAGCTAGATTAAGACTTGATTATTTTCTTCAACAACTAGGTAAGGAATATCTTACCCAGACATGTGGGTCTTCTGACCTATTCACAACCCCACTATTTTTTTTTCTAGAACAATTTTGACTATAAGCCAGTCATAATCTGTCTCTTACATGATAATTTTTATAACAACCAATTAGATAAATTTTTATAAATACAATTGGTCAACCATTCCCATCCTTAATCATAGATATTGAAAAGGAAGTTTAAGAACTTAAATTAACATCATAAAATTTTTGGCACTCCTTTCTAATTAAAAATTTTTTATTGCAAAAAAGAAAAACAAGATAATCAGGTAATATACACTGATTTGATTTTTTTGCATTGACGAGAGATGAAGAGAAAAGAAAAACAATTAAAAATAAAATTTACAAAAGTATTAACATTTTATTTGTTTTTTTCTTTTTAAAAATACTCTTAAACATAAAACTATCTCTCTTAAAAGGTTATAATTATCTTTTAAATAATTTACAAAAAAAAAAAAGAAAATTATTTTTCTCTTGGCACATTTTTTTAACAGTTAAAAGCAACTAGTAATTAAATAAAATTATTGAAGAGAGAGAACAAGAAATTATATGATTTTATACTTCTCTCTCTTCTATCAATATTTACAATTTACAATTAATTAAAAAAAAAAGTTTGACAATTATTAAAAAATAATTGTCTAAAATGTTCCTGAGAAAAATAAAATATTTAATTAATTTTAGACCTCTTATAAAAAAAAATATGCATGAGAAAATAAACTATTTTTCCTATTAATTCTACACTAAACATAACATGCTGCCAACTTATCTAATTATTTTTAATCTATGTAATCAACTAGTTACAATATATATTTCTATGCAACATAATGTCAAAATTGTAGTGCTATTTTTAATGTTTGTTTATAAGTTTAAGTTATATGTGTAAATAAATATACTATAGTTTATGTACATCAGGGATGAAGCGCCATGCATTGAATGGAATGAGTGCTTCCATAGAAAAATTCACTAAAACTTTCAAAAGCTTTAATCAAAATTCAGTTTAAAAATTTCACTAAAATATGTACATATTTAACCTCAGAAAATCAATCCAACAAGTTGCACATACAATAGTGTAGTAGGAACAATAAGTGCATTTAGTTTATATAAGCTATTTTGCAAACTGTAAAAAAAAATCTTGACAATTTTTTGCTAAATATAAAAAAAGAAGAACGAACTATTCAATCTTTTTTTTTTTATTGTATGGAATTTCTATTGACTTTCAACTTTTACCAATAGTTGAATTGTTTTTATATACGGCAATGAATGAGTTTGACCAATGCAGTATATGTTTATTATAAGAAGTTCACACAATGCTAAATCTAATTTACAATTAAAACTTAAGAATGTTAAAAGCATTTGTAAGATAAAAATGTATTGTTAATTTATTATCTATATTTAAACTAATCATGGTCTGATTAACATAAAAAAAGAAGAATGAATAATTCAAACACATTAGTTTTTGAATGGAATTTCTGTTGACTTTCAATTTTTTTACCAATAGTTGAATTGTTTTTATATATGGTAAAGAATAAATTTGACCAATGCATTATATATTAATTATAAGAAATTCACACAATGCTAAAATCTAATTTACTATTAAAACTTAAGAATGTTAAAAGCATTTGGTAGATAAAAATATATTGATAATATATTATCTATATTGTAATGGTCAGATTTGTATATTCATGTAATAAAATCCAGAGTCCAATATAGTAAAGCCGATCAAAATGGGATGGTAAGATCCAGAGTCCGAACCATGCTCCAACTCATTCACCAGGACTCTGTGATTTAACACCATACAAGTGACATTTCGGAGGTTACACACGGGCCTTAATTTTAATCATGAGCAGGCTCCAAACAGGGAGAAACACGAGACCCTATGGTTAACCGCACACGCATTGCATAAAATTGGACTAAACATCTATTAATGGCTAAGCTAATATAATATTGAAATTTTGTATAATAATATCTAGTAATATAATTAATAAGTAAGTGAATTGGATTGAGATATAAAAGAATAATGTAGACAGGATAAATTTAAATACATTTATTAAAATTATTAGTAATGAAAAACAAATTAAATTATACTATTTAGGATCACATTAAGATCAAATAGACGCTTGCAGGCGTTATCCAATGGAATGTGGTAATACAGTGTTTGGCCTCATTTAAATGTATAGATGATTTTTGTGCTCAGCAAATAATCTATGCATATAAGAATTTAATATGCCAACTTAATATTCATTTAATATCACGGTTTGCCAAGTCATAAATAACAATGCTAGCCAGAAATTAATTTAATTATATAGCGATAATATTTCGACCTTTTACTAAGTTTCTCTAATATTCAAGCCTAATAATATAGCTTGATAATAATGTGAATCATCATCCATCATACTAAAGGTTATCTTAGTTTCGGATAAATGCCGAATAACATATGTTATAGAGAGAACTGGTTGAACTAGCCTTACATACATTCACTATAGGTATTTAAAATATGCTATAAAAAAGAGGGATTACTTAAATATATTAATACTCTCGTTAAACAAACAATTAACATCTCTAATCAGATTTAATAAAAAGGGAGGGAAAGCATATTTAAGAGGATCGGAATTAATGAAAATAACTAAATATGCCTTATTAATATCTCCCTGGCCAGAATTTTATTATTAATTAAATAAAATTATGCTTACAATCATAATTTATCAGTATAACAAAGCAAAACACAACAATTATATATGAAATTGAATTCAGAGGTGATATAAATTACTGCAATAATCGCAAGGCGATCAGTTATTAATTAATGAATTTTAATTTTGAAACAGCGATTTGAATGTAATATAACTAAGCGTTATATCATAATTACTAAATTGAAGATAGAAATATTATCTTCGGGATAAAATTATTAAAATATATCCGTTCGTTGCCTTGAAATATATTTGGCATATCATCACATATCTAAATGAAATATTAATTTCACTGCAAATTCCAGAGTAAAACAGAATTTAATTAACAAAATAATTATTAAGTTTATCTCTTTAACAGGTTCGAGATGATATATTTTGCAGAGCTATTTTACAGTAAATCAAGTGAGCATTTGTTATTGGTTTTACAGGTTGAAGTAAAAGAAAGATTTGAACTATTAGATTTTAAACTGGGCGCTTATTTAAATTTATTATAGTTATAATTTTGGAAATTAATAATTATAGTTCATCTGAGAGTTCTTGTGTTAGTCGTGAAGGTTATTACCTAACTCCTGGGCAGTGTTTTCTACTTGAAGTACAATTGCAGTAGGTTTCTATCAGGAAGGTTATCCATCACTATGTTGGCTTGTATCATTTTTGCACGTAGGGTGGAGATGAAGATCACCATTCCTCGGACGTGAGGAACAGCACAGATTGCCTAACTACTCGGCCAACCTAAAATTCAAACAGGCATGGATTCGGGTTGCAGACTTTTCTAAAATTTGACTGAGTATATATGTAGCAAAAAACAGCCTATTTACACTTGCTCATGATGAAATTACATTTTTAATAAACAAAAATTTCCCAGTGAAGTTAGCAATTAGCACCTTTAAAATTTGATATTTTTAGAGACCCAAATAACTTTTAGCTTTTGTTTTAATCCACGAACAGGATGTTTTCTTATATTTGGCCATTTACTTTCCCACAAGATTTTAACAATTGACACGATTGGCTAAAACTTGTTTACAACTTAAAATATATTTTGACAAACATTTATTGTCTTTAATAAAATTTTGATTTCATCATCCTGTCATACTAAATGCAGGTGTGGCATTATATTATTTTTACAGATTATTTTAAAATAATTCAAACAATAGCAAACGACCAAATAATAAGACAATATATATATATGACGGTGGTATGTGGAATATACCGATATATATGCGATCTAAGCAAAATAAAGTATAAAACTGATTTATAATTTAAACTAAATCGCATTTTAAATTATATACAATCTTTTAAATATGTGAAAATTGTTATGGCAAGTGAAGTAAAAACATTATTAAAAAAAAGATAGTGTGCTTCCGTTCCTAAAAAAGTCATGCTTTGTCATTGATGCACACATTTAATTGAATTAGTGATTTAGAAATGGTTTAATCATGAGGAAGAATAATAGGTATCACTTTGATAAGTGTATATATTTATATAAAAAAATGTAAATATATAAACAGTTGTATATATCCATAAATTCATGTATACAAAGTCACACATATATATATGTGTACAACACTGAAAATCATTATACTTATTTGGTTATTATTTTTTTTCAGACTGTGTCCATTTGCTTATTTTCTTCATGTGGCCGTTATTTGGCTTCATGTTGTACTGATGGTTTAATTATAATATGGGATTTTCAGAGCCAGAAAATTATAGACAGGTTTGGATTCTATAAATTAAATGCAATATTTACCATATTACTTTGAATATAAGATGCACTGTTTTTCCAAATTTTCGACCCATACGAGAAGGGTAGGCTTACAAAAATTTTTAACATCTTATTTCTATAGATCTTTGTTTGCTTTACGATTGTTACTTGTGTAGAAAAGTATGCTAAATCTATTTTAATCAATATTTTTTGGATTAATTTTGGAAACAGATTTAACTTTCTCTTAAATTGCTACTTTTAATGTTATTTTGCCAATTTTACCATTATTTTATCGAAAAGATTCTACCAAATAACCTTCAGAATTTTTTTACAACTAAGAAATCAATATAACAATGAGATAAGTGCCTGCCTTCCAAGGTGCTGATAGATTATTTCTTGTTCTCTACACGAGAGAATGCCTCTCAAAATTTTGACTGTTCCAATATCTTACTTTGATTTTCAGAGTGAAAATGTATGTTTTAGAATTTTTTAACATTTTGCCAGTTTTGACAGTTCCGATATCTTCATTTTGAATTTCAAAGTGAAAACATGTTTTAGAATCTTTTTTATATATTAATAATTTTTTTCAGAAAATATTTTCAAAAATATAATAGAAAAATATACTTTTATACGAAAACAAATTGACCAAGAAATTATAACGTTTGGCTGCAATTTAAATGGCCCGAAGATGATGTACTCTGGTGGAATAGTGAAGATGAGAATTCAAATTTTGAAAGTGAAGAAGAAGAAAGTGAAAGTACCATATATCTAAACAAGATTCACAATAAATTAGATGAGCTTGTTGTAGTTATATTAATTCCTATTTAAGTACATATATGCGTCTTAAATTCGGAGTTTTTTTTCAATTTTTCAGACTTAAAATTTTACTGCATCTAAATTGTGGAGCATCTTATATTCAAAGTAATAATTATATTTTTAAATATTTACTATTTAATTTCTTTATTGTTGTTAATAAATATTTGTATTATTATTATTATGTTAAAAAAAAACTTTTTTTTCTGATTGACACATGTATGATTACTAATTTGTCTAATTTTTTAAAAATCTTTTTTACATTTTTTTTTCTTCAAGAAAGTTATTTTCAAATTTAGGTATATTTATATATCATTTTATCTATTTAGTTATGTTTATAATAAATAGTTTAATGCACTTAATTAGATGTAAGTTAATTTAGGAATATCAGCTCCATTTGGCATGCATAAAACATTTTATTACAGTTACCATTTTATATAAAAAATTGACAAATCATTCTTCAATATAGATGCATATCAGAATAACTTCCTTCATC
This sequence comes from Epiperipatus broadwayi, assembly GCA_028023455.1. Lineage (NCBI taxonomy): Eukaryota > Metazoa > Onychophora > Udeonychophora > Euonychophora > Peripatidae > Epiperipatus > Epiperipatus broadwayi. Next base: position 1,484,217 of record JAQFVV010000065.1, read on the forward strand.
AATTTGTCTTGAATATCCACCAGTTAATACAAATGTAATAACCATCCAACTTATGGAAATAATATAATTTTCTATTTCTTCCTTTTTCTATGTATTGACTTCTACTCTAACATACCATACCATTTACACCTTTCTTAAACACTTTATCAATACTCTTTATTTATATCAAACTAATAGTTTCGACTGTCCTGTAGTCATCATCAGAGCTACAATATTCAAATATATAATTATACAATTAATACACTTCATATACATAATTAAATATACAATATGAACATGTGTATAAGTGTATTAATTGTATAATTATATATTTGAATATTGTAGTTCTGATGATGACTGCAGGACAGTCAAAACTGTTATTTTGATGTAAAGAGCATTGATAAAGTGTTTAAGAAAGATTTAAATGATATGATATAAATCATCCAACTTACACTGTAATGGTGATGAGTTGGTATTAAAGTGTGGATATTTGTAACTACATTCCCTTGCTATAAACTAACCTATTCCAATACTGTTATATATTTAAAAAAAATCATAGACAAAAAAAAACCCAATACCAAAATGATTAATAAATACTCATTTAACTTAGATTATAATACTGATGAGTTAGTGTGGGATGTTTGGCACTACAGTCACTTACATAATTGGGCCTATTTCACATATGGTTATATGTTAATTTAAAGTGAATCAGAGATTTATTTTATTAAAAACCGTAATTAAATCTAACATCAATATGAGTAATAAGTATATTTTTTAAAATATTTTATATTAAATGTAAATAAATCTAGAGAGATAAATGTCATGAATAATATATATAATGTAATTTTAGTAAATGCACTATGATTAATTCTGATCAACAAGGAAAGTTTTCTTATTTGCCTCTAGAGTGCAAGTTTTAAAGTTTAATAAGGCTCCAATTACTATCTAACTTAAAATAAACTTTTTAATCTTTTGCACTACAGAAGTTTCAATTAAAATTAGATATGCTAGGGTTCTAAATATCTGTTTTTACATTAGCATAATAGTTGGAAGTTCATGTATAATTAACTTTCTGGGATACATGCAAACTTCCAATGACTACATTAGTGTAGAGAACACATGTTGAAAAACTGGTTTTAGCTGAAATGCATAGTATACAAAACTTGGAGTATTTAATTATGGATATTGTCAACTTTTTTAAAAAAGACTAAATTAAAAAGCCTAAATTATAGAATTTGCATTATAGATAATAATTAAAGTATATTTCATCCATTAATATATATAAATATAAATACTGTATTTTCTTTGAATTTTCCAAAAATTGCAAAATTTGATGCATCTAAGGAATTAAAAAAAAAATATATATAATTTTTAGTTCTAAGTTAGCAGCAATTAGAAAAGATTGAAATTAGCATTTAAAATTAAAAAAATAGCATGTCCCATATCAAAGATTTTATGTTACTCGGATAACAATTTATTATTATTCTATGGTGGATTATATAAAAATGATTCTGTTATTCATATCTTCAACATAATATTTTTTTCTTGCTCAGAAATTATAATTTATGTTAATTAATATAACATCACATTTCATGGAGTTATATAATTAAGTATTTAAAAAAAAAAAAAATCAAAATAAATATATGAAAGATAATTAAAGAAAAACATGTCATCTTTTTAACCAATGATTATCTTTGTTTGTTCTTTTATTACTATATCAACTTTAATAGAAAATATATTATTTACAAATATTTCAAATGTTTTTTTTTTTTAAATCTTAATATTACTATTGTTTTTTTTTTTAATTTTATTTATTAAAAAAGTTGTAAATAAAGAAGTAATCTCAAGATTTATTTAGTAAACTATTTGGAAAATAAATTAGAAACTATCTGGTATTAATTTTTAAAATGCTACATGTTATTACAGATTGTTTTCTGTGGTTATTATGAAAGCCCTTCCCAAAATTTTCACTTCTTGATTGTATAGTATTTCATATTTTTATTAATCATTTAAAATTTAAAACATATCAAAAAAAGTTTTCTTTTGTTTCACAGATTTTTATAGTGTGTGTGGGTATATGTATAATCACAAGTATTTGCCGTCATATATTTAAACTAAAAATGTTTGTTAATATTGATTGTTCAGTTAGTGAAAGTTAATTGATCCCCTTCCCTAAGATTATTATTTACTATCCTGTTGATAGTCTTTCATTTTGTAATAGATTAATATAAAAACTATTTTTATGTATTTGTATTTATATTACTGTTACACATTAACAAGGCAATAAAGTTCATTGGCTGTGTAATATTCATTGCTTACCTTCCTGTAAAATTATTTGTAATTTCTCTATATATCATTGATGCAATCATAAATATGTCAAGCTAAAAAATCATGTTTATTGGTGGAAAAGAGACAAGCTATAATGGACTACTGTTGATCATAATATCTTGTTGTTGAAATCTATGATCTTACCATGTGCAATATTTAATTATTTATTTAATAATTTGAGATATATAATATTTTTAATGCTTTATAAATATTATTTTTATATTCAAAATAAGTGTTACTAACTTCATTGTGGATTTTAATAAAAGTTAGTTCATGTATCTTGAGCATAAATCTTCTATTTATTTATTTAAAATTTGATAAAATATTTTTTTTTTATAAAAATAATCACTGTCATACAAGTGGTAGTTGTTGATTGCCACTTATATATTGTAACCTTTCTACTCGAAAAAATGTTGAAACTCTAATTATAATAATACACAATATCCTGACAAAGTGAGACTCTCTAACACTTGTTAACCTAAGGTAGACTTTAGGAACAGTTACAAACACATAGGCCTTAACATAGCAAAGTATACAAAATATAATTTACAATGGCATTGCTATTATAGAAATTCTTCAGCTATTATTATGGTATAACCATTACAAAATCCCTATAATAAATAATGACTAACATAATTTCATGGTAAATAATTATCAAGACAATTTAAATAATTATTTATTCTATTGTACTTATAGTAAATTATAAACATAATAAATCTGGAAGATACAAATTAAATTAATCATATTGACATTTAAGAGATAATGATTATTCTTTTAATAAGCATAATAATAATAATAGTTAACAGTTAGACAATTGAATAGCAAGTGGGATTTTATTAAAATTCAATTATCTAAATAATCATATTCACACTTTTACTAACACAAACACTAATCATAATAACTATTTAATAATTACTATAATTTTAATACATCAATACTGATAAATAAATTAGTAAAGCACTTTAAACTAATAATTTATGAAAACAATTTTTCTACTTATTCCTCTACTAAATCACCAACTGATAATCAAAACCCTTATGACTACTCAATATAATATTATATAAATCAATTTTAAACACATTAATTGTCTTTAGACTTAGTCCATTCTGTTTCTCTTTCCAAACAAACATCAGGAATTATTTTATTAATTTAATATAGCTTAATTAATACTGTAGTTATAATTTAATCATTTAAATAAACTCTATGATACTTTCATGATGTTTTAACTTTATTAAATTTTAATGAACTTTAAAATACTTATGTGATTGTTAAGATTACTTTCCATAGTGCTCTAAATACATATTGATTCATCTTGTGTTTGGAAAGTGGGAGCATTCATTTATAGTTTAAAAATCCACAAAGCACATGCGCATTAGCTTACTGGCTAATTATTAATAGCACAATTTATAAAACATAGCACTATATAATTTTCAACTGCACATGCTTTAGGTTTATTGCCTTAGTAAATATTTATAAGGTAAAATTAATATTACTTTTATTTAATTAAAAATTACAATTAACAAATCCTTGATTTATTAAGTTTAAATTATTTATTTTATCTCTCTTAATAAACATTGTTGTACCATGTGCTTAACTATATGACATTGTGATATACTTATTATTCCATAAAGAAAACCACTAATTGCTTAGTTCAAATTAAAAACATATATTTCTTTACAAGAATAAAGCAGTTCTAACAATAATTTTGATTATACATTATAAAATAAATGATTTTTAACAACTTACATTATTATAATTAACATATTTACATTTATACGTTAGAATAACAAAAATAAATAAATACAATCAACCTTTCATGGTTTAGAATTTGATTAATGTCATTTAAGGAATTAAATGACAATTATTCAATATTATTAATATTACTATTCCTATTACAAATTTAATTACCTTTCCATTTTCATAATGTTTAGCAATGTTATTATTACATTAAGTATGTCTTAGTGGCCAGTGATTTTACATTTACTTTCTTAAATTCATTCGATTACCATGTATTATATAATTATCAATAGATTATTATTTAATATATGACTTTTCATACTTTATATTGTTTCTACCATATACACAAGATATTTTGAATAAAGAACCAAATCAAGAATATTTACCATTTAAATATAAAAGGTATTATACAGTCATTTCTCACACTTATCACATATAATTCTCATTGATCTCATACTATTATTCTGACAATGACTTATTCTTCTATTTTATAACATCTAATTGTATTTGTTTTGCATATGATCCTTCTTCTCTGAAACTATCCTTACTAACAGTAGGAAGAAAAAATGTAAACTTCTAAACAAATTACTTACATATGATGCTTAACTATAATCCCATATCATGAATACTATTTAAGATAAGAAACTAATTTAATAAACAACCTTATATTATTCGAATGAAGGTAACTAACATTTGTTCTTTCACAATTATAACCTTGGGGTAGTCATTATTATTTTAGTGATCCTACCACTAAAATCCTGGCTTTATTCTGAAGCACTTCCAGTATGGGGCAGTTTTATCTTATAAATCTTCATTTATTTCATTAAGATAATGTGGGTGTCCTTTGGATTAAACCCATTACATATTACATTAGTTTTTCAGGATGATAGTACACTATCCTGGCATTTTAAACTTATCCCTTCAATACTTGTAAACTTTTAAAATCAGCATAGATTATCTTTCCAATCTATGTGTATAACTTTTATCTTCCCATCCTTTATAAATCTATAATTATGATAGATCATTTACTAAAACAAACAACATTTACCCTTATGACAAACGTTATAATATACATTTAATACATTATAATATTTGAGGTCACTATTTAACATTATTAAATACTGCATACATTCTATCTCGTAATTTACTTAGAATATTATGCACTTCTTATACATTAATATTTCTCTTATCAATATATATTTTTCTTGACTCATAATTATTCATTTTGTACACAAAATATATTCCAGTACAATCAATTAATAGTTCCATATAGACCACTTTTTAAATAAGTAAAACATTACACATAATGCATATTATGTAAAATTATATTATTAAAATTACCCTTTACCATTTTTCAACTCTTTGGTACATCCATGAAACAATTTTATAAATAAACATAGTATACTTTTAATTTTAAATTCTAAAATTAAAGTTATATTAAAATTATTAATTTTAAAAACATTAACCAACATATAAATTATTTAAGTAGTTTCTTTCTTATCTTAAAATATATCTTATGAATACATATCATTAATATAAAAAAAAAGATTTAGATCAAAAACTTTTTCAATCTTTTTTTTTTCTAAAACTAATTTCTCAAAACACTCCACACATGTTATCATGACTACAGTCGGCAGTTTAAACTTCTGTTGTCATTTTCTCTCTCCTCCCACTTGATAACACATTGATTAAAATACAACATTGTAAGGTGAAGAAAAAAATCCATAATTAATAAAAATTTATTGGTACTGTTCAGTGTGCTTTACCGATTTATTAAATTCCTGAGCGCTCTTCATTGTCTATTATAGGATCTTTAGTGCATTTAAAAATCTTGATATTTAAATTATTTTTTAAAATAATCCTTCACATATTAAATATTAGTCGTTAACATTTATTATCCATGAGAAGCTCATTATATAACTGGTTTTTCTGTTATTAGTCATAAGTTTTAACTTTTATCAGTTCATCTTTTCTTATCTATTTTATAAGTTAGATACATTTATATCTATGGATTCTAGTTTATTAAAATATTATAATTCATATTTTCTTTAATTCTCTTTATGGACATAAATAATTCCTTTAAATTATCATAATCTTGAAGCTTATCATCAAAGATGCACATCCTTTATTATAAGTAAGAGTTGCTTCATTACTATTAGTATTATATAAAACAATCACCCTAGGAAAATTTGTTCATTACTGCTAAAATACATAATATTTATTCTTATTTAGTTTTAACTTTATTTCAGCATACCAGTCATTCTATCCAATAGAATTTTTTTTAAAAATAAGTTTATAATTACTATTAGATAATTAGCTGGAAAGTTTCTATAAAGTGTTTTGCCAATTGTATAGTAGCTGTTCATTTTAAATAAATATAGGTTCCTTAGAAAATTAATTATTAGACTTATTAAAATTAAAAAAATAAAAAATTTTCTTACACAATTACATTTACAAATTCTTGGAACTAGTTGATAAGAATTTTCAGTTTTTTCCCCCAGTTTATTAGCTCTTGCTGTTTAATCAATTCCCCCAAATTTTCATTTGCTCTTACCTTTTATATGATATCAGACACTTAATTAAATCAGTTTTATTGGTCATCATTTTTTCATTACCTAGAAATATTTTGCATAAATTGTCTACAATTTTAGGCAATATTAAATTAATAAAATATTTAATATTTAACAGTAAATATAATTACTTATAAATTTAAATACAACTATAATTTTATTCTTTGTAATAATTATTTATTTAAATCAAAAGTAATATAATTAATGACTTTATTAAAGATAAAATTATTTCTATTTAAAAATTGTAATATTAAATAAATAATATTCCTAATTGGAATAAAATATTTTCCAACAAGGATGTGAAATACATTTATTATTCTTGTTAAATAAGATTCTGCAAACACATCCACATACACACTTTTAAAGAGACACTGTAATGAAAAGTAACTAAATATTCTTTTTATAACTATTATAAAGTTTGATGTATATTATAAATTTTGACAAATATAATTTAAATATACTTATAATTATTAAATAATATTATAATTGAAATAAATATGACTTAAAATATGTGATTATTATAAAACGTGTCTGTTGATTGACTTGACAGAATCTTATACTATATAGATCAAAACTTTGAATACACTATATAAATGAAAAATTAATATTAAATACCATGGTATACTTTTTAAATTTAAAATTTTGACCATTATGTAAAATTTAAATCCTTTGAAACATTTAGCAAAATAAAAGGTTACTGTATATATATACAAATAAAATGTTCAATAATTAAAAACTATTGTAATAACAATAAAAATAATATGTAATGGTAGTTAACTTTTATATACAGTATTTCAATCCCAGGAGTACTTTTGGTTAATTCCTTAATCTTTCTCAATTGCCGATGAACTCAAAAAACATAACGAAAGCAAATGTCATCAACTCAAATCACATGAATCCCGAATTTTAAAGTTAGCTTGTCTATTAATTATATTCATTTTATTGCCTCCTTAATTTTTCTTTTATTATGGTTTCTCTCTTCATGAAGAATCTTAACACTTTAAAAATCAAACTTAAATTTATATTTACCTGCCCTTTCATGATCAAAGAAAACTGAAGCAATTATTAAATCATTATTATTTTTACTTTTCACATGCTTGTATAACAATTCATGCTTCTTGAATCTTTTCTCAATATTGTATCTCGATTCACCTGTATATGATAACATATCCACAAAAAATTTGATACACAACATTACTTTTTTGCTTGACAGATATGATATTTTTAGAATTATTCACTGACTTATTAACATTATTTTGTAACATAAAATGAAACATTAAACACATTCTTATATATATCCTTAAAAAATTTCACTTTAGCATTTGAAAATATATGGAATAGATATCCATTTTTATTATCAATCTTCAACTCCTTTAAATCATTGTAACTCTTTTTAAATTGACATAAAGTATGTTAATTTATACAAACCATTGCAAAAAAGTGAATATATAAATTGTAAATCAAAAGAACCAATTATGCATAAGATGGCCAGTTTTAGATTTTTTTTGTTTCGTAATGAAAAATTATGTCATTACCAGTGTGATAAATTAAAAAATATTGAGATATTTACCAAGGAATTGCTTGAAGTTCGTTATAAGATTGAACAGTTTAACAATACTTTATGTCAATTTAAAAAGAGTTAATAATGATTTAAAGGAGTTGAAGATTGATAATAAAAAATGAATCTCTATTGTATATATTTCAAATGCTCAAGTGAAATTTTTTAAAGATATATATAAGTATGTGTCTAATCTTTCATTTTGTGTTCCAAATAATATTAATAAGATAGTGAATAATTCTAAAAGTGTCATATCTGTCAAGCAAAAAAGTAATGTTGTGTATCAAATTTTTTGTGGATGCTATGTTATCATATGTAAATTAATCGAGGTGCAGTAGTGAGAAAAGATTAAAGGAGCATGAATTGTTATACAAGCATGTGAAAAGTAAAAATAATGATTTAATGACTGCTTCTGTTTTCTTGGGTCATGTAAATATAAATTTAAGTTTGATCTTGAAAGTGTTAAGATTCTTCATGAAGAGAGAAACCATAATAAAAGAAAATTAAGGAGGCAATTTCAATAAATAAAAATAAAATGAATATAATTAACAGACAAGCTGCTAACATTAAAATTTGGAATTTATGGGATTTGAGTCGATTGCTTTTGTTATGTTTTTTGAATTTAACAGTAGTTGAGGAGGATTGGGAATTAATTGAAAGTATTTCTGTGGATTGAAATACTGTATATAATAGTTAATTACCATTATATTTATTATTTTTATTGTTATATATATAATGTACACACTTAAAGGGAAGTTAAGAGAATAAAATTTGATGGGACTATTTAAATCATTTAGATTTTGCAAATAATATGTTTGTTTTTACAAATAATACTTCAGATCACTAAAGACAAAAACTAAAAAGGTTAAAATAATGTTCAATGGATTTTTTCACAAGAAGAAAATAAAGATTGATAATTATGAATTAGAACTTAAAGGGAAGTTAAGAGAATAAAATTTGATGGGACTATTTAAATCATTTAGATTTTGCAAATAATATGTTTGTTTTTACAAATAATATTTCAGATCACTAAAGACAAAAACTAAAAAGGTTAAAATAATGTTCAATGGATTTTTTCACAAGAAGAAAATAAAGATTGATAATTATGAATTAGAAGTTAATGTCAAATAATTAGATCAGATAATTAATACAGATGGAAATATAATGGATGAAATTAATCATCGAATTAAACTTGGATGGAGTATTTTTCGTACATATAATTTAATATTAAAAGGAAATCTTTCTATGTGTTTGAAATGGAATGTTTTTAATAGATATGATTTACCACTTTTTATTTATGAATCTGAGACTTGGAAACTTAACACAAGAGGAATTAAGAGATTTCAGATCATTTAATAAAATGTGTAACAAAAAAGGATTGAAAGCAAAATACTAGATATTATCGAAAGGATTAAATGACTGAAGTAGACATTGTCCAAACATGTTGCTAAAAGATATAATAGATAGACAATTGAAATATTAAAGTGAATCCCAGGAAATTATAAAAGTTCTAAAAGAATGCTACATGTGATATGGATGGATGAATCATGTTAGCATAAGAAGAGTGAACTTATATCAGAGAAATTGGATTAAACTTGGAGAAACCATCATTTCGTAATGGATTAATAATGGTTGAAAATGATGATAATAATACACTTAAAACAAAATGTTGAACAATATAATTGAAACGCTTGGAATCCTTTTATTAATATAATGTTGACTCACAATTGGTATCAAAAATTGGTTATTTTTTACATGGGATAGTGTTATATAATGTCTGAAGAATGTCATTCATTCTTCATAGAGAAAAATCTCAAGTTCTCTTAAGAGCTTTTCTTACTTATTAAAATTTCAAATTAATAATTGTTTAAATGAACTTATGAATTAAATATTAATATCCTGGAAAATGACAATGTTTGCTGCATGATCTGAATCTGATCTTCTAAATTTTAGTATACCTGTGGCTATAATATGTTTTTTTAAAATAATGATTGAATCAAATGAATAATACCCTGAAGTGGCTGTCCAAATTATGCTGGTTTCTGCATTATGTTTCACAATTGAAATAAGACACTCAGGTTATATTTGAGAATTGACAATCTATTTCAGTGGTTTATAAAATTAAACAATTTTTAATATTCATAGAGTTGTCCCTTATGCATTGTGTTATTTTCATTATTAATTAGTAGTTTGAAGTGGCAATTTGACCATAAATATTCTGCTTAAAAATTTATGGCAGATGCTTTTTATGGGCACTGAAGTTGCACAAGTTCATTAATGTTTGTAATGTTATGTATGTTTGTGAGGTATATTATTTGGTTACAATCCTTTATATCATATGGAGTTCAACTTCATAAACATTGATGTCCTACTATAGTTGTTTCTGGTTGTTCACTTATCGTTTGTTAATATAGTCATCATATTTGAGTCTGTTGACCCTGAAACATAAAACTTCACTAGTTTTGGATTCAGTGTTTTAATTAATTAGATACTAAAAGTTTAACTATTTTTAATCTGAAACAAGTTTAAAATTTTTTTGTTATAAGCTTATCGGATTGATTCCAACTTTTTGTGAGAAACTTTTTATTTCATATTTAGACTTTATGTATTCTATTTCTATGCATTATGTGTGTGTGATATAAGTTTATATTAATTTAAAACTAATTCTATATGACTTGATGCATTACTTTATGATCAAAAAACAAAAACAAAGGTATTTATGTATAGTAAAAAGAAAAATGAATTTCATTTTTTACATCTAAAACATTAAATAAATAATAGGAAAATTGAATTTATTTACTTAAAAAAATGTACATGATTGGATAAATAAATTACTAAGTAATTGAATTGCATGTAACAAAATAACAATTGTTTTAATAATAACATGAAAAGCTGAAACCTTTGACCGATGCGCCTTAAAAATGCCTAAATGACAACCAATCAGATAATAATAATGACTGCACAAGGAACTTTCAATTCAAAACACAAGTCAGAGATTTTATGAGAAAAAGAAGGAACCTACCTTCTTCTCTACTTAAATTTATATATAAATAAGCCAGACTCAAGCATTTTGAACTAAGAGCATGAAGCTTTAAACACCTTCACATTTAATTCACTAAATATTATATAGGCATGCTTTGCTTTCTCCAAACAATGGACTAACTAATTAAAAATTCAAGCTCATTTGCATATGTGTACAATAAATCACAACAGTCTTCATTTGTAAAGCTATGAGTATGAGATTTGAACATTAAATCTCGAAAGCGCTAAGCAAACATATTACATATTATAGTGATATATAGAGTAAGTTAAAAACAAACTCTTATGAAGCTTCAAAAATACCCTCAACCTCAGACCGTGGTTTCTGCCTCTAGCGTCATCAGTGAGGTGCTAGGGAATAAAAATACTAGAACTAGTCCAGCATTTTATCAATGCCTAACTATTGAGAAGAAAATCTGAAACTTTCAGACATTTAAATGTCCAAAAATCCAGCTATCTAACTCAAATAGCCGTATGGGACTGAACTAAGTTCAGATACACCATATATTAATAGCTCTAGCAATATAAAATTGCCAAAGCATTAATAGCAAAAAACTAAAATTAAATTGATAAAAAATCAAGTCATATGACCTAATTTTAATAAAGCTCCTATTTACAAATGTTATATATAGAGTAAGTTAAAAACAAACTTATGAAGCTTCAAAAATACCTTCAACCTCAGACCGCGGTTTCTGCCTCTAGCGTCATCAGTGAGGTGCTAGGGAATAAAAATACTAGAACTAGTCCAGCATTTTATCAATGCCTAACTATTGAGAAGAAAATCTGAAACTTTCAGACATTTAAATGTCCAAAAATCCAGCTATCTAACTCAAATAGCCGTATGGGACTGAACTAAGTTCAGATACACCATATATTAATAGCTCTAGCAATATAAAATTGCCAAAGCATTAATAGCAAAAAACTAAAATTAAATTGATAAAAAATCAAGTCATATGGCCTAATTTTAATAAAGCTCCTATTTACAAATGTTATATATAGAGTAAGTTAAAAACAAACTCTTATGAAGCTTCAAAAATACCCTCAACCTCAGACCGCGGTTTCTGCCTCTAGCGTCATCAGCGGTTTCTGCCTCTAGCGTCATCAGTGCACTGATGACGCTAGAGGCAGAAACCACGGTCTGAGGTTGAGGGTATTTTTGAAGCTTCATAAGAGTTTGTTTTTAACTTACTCTATATATAATACATATTATAGTATAATTATAGCTTCACTAATGTATGCGGAAAAAGTCGCATATTTATAATTATAAATAAACAACGGGAAATCTTTCGATTTACTATGCAGTAATTTTCAAATCTAATGAAATGATCATAACAAATGAAAATATATTAAATTTATTAAGCGCAAGCAGATGATATAATAATAACATGAAAGGCTGAAACCTTTGTCAGATGCACCTTAAAACAATTGTTTTACTAATCAGTGAAAGCACTTTTCAGATTTAAACAAATTTTAATAATGCTATAAAATATACAAAATTTTGATGAAGAAAATATTGTATTACAAATTATTTTTCTACGTCTTGTTAACAAGCAGGCTTCAGAGTGCTTTCCACTATTAAATAATGCTTGATTGTAGTTATGGTAATTTTTAATGGCTAGCCACCTTCTTTACATAATTTATTTGCAATCTTAAAATTTAGAATCTCTTTATTAACTGTTTCTAATTATGTAGTTTTTCAGAAAAGTCTGTTTTTAATTATGCAGTTGAAAAAAATATTACTGAAATTTTTCTTGATGAATCACATGTATAAAAAAATCATTTAAATTGTTAATCAAAAAAAGAAAAAATTAAATAAAAATAATATACAACAAAATGTAATAAATTTATAAATTTTAATTTTTTTGCAATATAATTTTTACAGACCTGCCATTAAATAACAGTATATTGTTGCCAATATATAAAACTTCTGAATTTTAAAAGAGTTGAAATGAAATCATTTGCACTCTTTCTTACTAACAGTTTTAGATTCTTTTTTCAGTATATTTTGATGAGGTTGATGATTAATCAATTTTAATAAAGTTGATCATTTTGATTTTCTCTTATATTTCCATATTTATTTGGCAAATAAAAATGAATTGTTAGAATAATTTTTTTAATGTGTTTTGATCTATATTATTTATATTTTATTGTTTTAGAAGTGATAGTTATTTCTTTTTAAATATAAGACAGGTGTTTTATATTTGTATATAACAAAGAGATCCACCTTATTTTCCTTGAATGGTGGATTATATTTGCCTTTTTGCTGCATAAAACATCAAATAGTGGTTTCATTTTGTCGCCTTCCCACCTAATGAGGAACAATCAGCATATTTATTAAACAAAAGAAAAACAATTTTGGAATTATATTAAGGGATTTTTCACATTAAATAGTATTACTTCAAAAATATTTGTATGGATATGTGCTTGATTATGATAAGCAATAATGGTTATGTTTAGTAAAATATATTATCAAGGAGATCCAAAATACTTTATCATCATCATTGATATTTATATAACTACAAACAATACCTGTTGTTTATATATTCAAATCACGTTTGCAGGTCTGATGCTGTATAATTGAAAAAAAAACAAAAAAAAAATCTACAGATTTTACATTAAGTAATTGAAAAATTATATTTTCATAGAGGCATTGGGAAAAAAAAATTGATTCACAGTGCATAAAATGAAAAAAATAGTAAACAGCAAAAAAGAATAAGTTTATAATTAATGCCAAATTGTAATTTTTAATTCTATCATTAAATAATATTGTATTACTACCATATATAAAATAATGTGCAAATTTTAAACAAGCAAATATAAAATCATATGTTTCTTATTCTGTTTTTACATAACTTTTTAAAAACAATTTTGATTTGACAATAATTCTCTTTTTACATGAGTTGTTTTGAATTAATATGATAAATCAAAAAACTTAGAAAAACAATTTATATATGTTATTATCATTTCATCTGATAAAAAAAAAGTTTTCATCTCTTTATTTTTATTTTTCAAAAAATTCTCTTTCTCGGCAATATTTTTGCCAATGGAGAAATTTGCTTATCTACATTTTAATGTTTTCTACATTTTGTTTTAAAAGGAGGAATATCTTGTTGGTGGTGTTTTGTTTGCATTTTGACATTTTCATTGTTAAGTTTTAATAAAAAAGTGCACTTTGTTGGTGTTGATGTTAAAAAAATTTAATAAAAATTAAAGCAAGATGATCCTAATGTAGGAATGAGTGTTAAAGTTTCAATGTGATCTGAAATTGTTAAATGCCATCTTATAGAGAATGTAGCCACAATATGAACCCAGCCATTAATAACTGAATTCTTTCATAAAATCACTATAACATCAGCACCACAGGACATTATTGCTGTTGTTTATGAGTTCACAGAAAGAATTTCAGTCATGGATGAAGAACACAAAAACCAAAGCATTTTTAGTGATAGCAGTGATATTGCAATTGTGCATAAACATATGTGTTTATCATCAGAAAATGACAGCGAATAAAATCTTGTTAGGTATATCTCAGATTACATATTCTGCTCAATTTTTATGTTCCTTAATTCTTTACGTTTTTTGTTTTTCAAATGAAACTTATATTCCTATAATTTATTTTTATTTTTGAGCAATGTTTATGAAATAAAATTTGATAGCATGCAACAAAGATAAGATTCTAACAAGATTTTCTATATATACAATATATTTTTTTTACACATAATTTTTGGGAAACAATCTATCATATAAAACAGAATTAGGTATATATATATATAATTTTCATTTTATTTCCTAATGTTCTTTGAATAATAGATTCATGTATTTGTGAGCTATTTTCAACTGTTATAAATTTTTAATTTATTTAATTTGTATAATTTTATTTGTTTTTATGTTAATGTAATATTATATGAAACTGAAATACCTATTTTATATATTGGCATCTATACATTCTTAGTTTGACGTTATAAATATCTATGTTTATTGGAAAAATATTGTCACATTAAAATTATTTTTATTGTTCAATAAAAAGTGTAAATATGTATTTATATAATATGAGAATATATATTTCCAGGTCTAATTTTTTAAATCTTTAACATTGTTCCTAGAGGAATTTGGCCTCTCCATCGTTCACAAATTCATAATTGGTATTTTTTTTCCTGAAACCATTTAATTTCAAATCATGTGGTCTTACTATTTTTATTTTTATATGTAAACATATTTATTTATATAAATTTTATCTACTTAATAATGCTGAAAATATTATATGTAAAAAAGTTCATTTTAACAATCATGAATTCATTTTAATAATTATTTATAATTTGAATTCATTTTAATAATTATTTATAATTTGAAGATTTGAACAAAGTGTTTTTTTTTCAATGTGACATCTATGGGTCATCATGTGTGTTAAATATTTATTTGTCTCTGGCATTTTAGTTTTTATTCATCATATTAAGATAGTTCTTATTTTTATTTACATTGTTTTTAAAATAAATTTGTTAATCCATTTGTTTTATATTTTTAAAATATTAATATTATGGCTGATTAATTGTTTATACATTAAATTGTTCTTATTTAATGTTAGAGTATATTCCTATATATATATTGGTAATGAAATACACTATCAGATCACATGAATAGATTTGGGCTTGGACATTATAATGTATAATATTATACTTTCAGTAGCTAATAGAGAGTGAATACTGATGACAGAGGACCATATCATGCATTATTTAAATGTTAATTAGCATATCTGGATTATATATATAAATAAGTACTTGTAAAATAAATAAAATATCCGTTAATTAAAAACAATATTGTAATTATAATTGAAATAAAATTTTTAATGGTTTATAAACAATTACAAACAATCTTAAAATCCGCAGAAGTACTTTCGGTTACTTTCTAACCTGCCTCAACTGCCATTAAATTCAAAAACCAAAAGCGGAAGCAAACGTCATCAATTCAAATTCCACGAATCTCGTATTTTAATGTTAGAAGCTTGTCGATTTATTAAATGCGTTTTATTCCTGTTTATAAAAATTGCCTCTTTAATTTGTCTTTTACTATGGTTTCTCTCTTCATGAAGAATTTTCACATTTTCAAAATTAAATTTAAATTTATATTTACATGTTTTTTCATGATCAAAGAAAACTGAAGAAGATATTAAATCACCATTATTTTTGTTTTTTACACGCTTATATAATAATTCATGTTCCTTCAATCTTTTCTCAATACTGCACCTAGATTCACCTATATATGATAGCTTACAATCACAAAAAATTTGATATATGACATTACTTTTTTGCTTGAAAGGTATGACATCCTTAGAATTATTGACTAATTTATTAATATTGTTTGGAACGTAGAATGAAACATTAAACATATTATTATATAAATCCTTAAAAAATTTTACTTGTGGATTTGAAATAAATGGAATAGATATCCATTTTTTATTATTAATCTTCATTTCTTTTAAATTATCATAATTTTTTTGTCACAGCTGTTAATTTGTTAATAAATTTTAAACACAGTATGGACTTATCACTGTATAGTGCATAAGTTAAAGAATTTAATACTTTGGCTATCATCAAATGCTGATATCAATGATTTTCATCTGAGTCATAACTTAAATATTTCAGTGATTCATGTATATATTAAATTTAAATCATAAGTGGTTGTGGCTATTGACATTATATTTTTGGCTAATGTAATGAAGAAACTGAATGGATCAATCTAAGCACTAATATGATATTTAATATTAGAAAAAGTTTACAATACATTAAACCAGTATAGCAGTATTTTGTTCAATTAAAGTAGAAAATCATGGTTTGAAAGAATTGATACTTCTTATCTTAAGTTTTCTATAATTAGTGCATGCTTAAAAATTGTTATAATTGCAAGGAAATCAAGTTATACATCACATGACTAAATTTAATAAGCTTGTACTACAAATGTTATATAATGAGCGTGAATAGCTCTTAATAAGCTTTTCCCAAATATCCGTATCCCCAGGCCAGTTTCTAGCTGTTGGCTGTTGTAGTGAGGCGCTAGGATATTCAGTTATATTAGATCTAATGACCTGGTATTTTTAGATCTAATATGACTGAATATCCTGATGACAGTCAACAGCTAGAAACTGATCTGGGAATAAGGATATTCAGAAAATCTTGTTAAGAGCTATTCATGCTTTTGTACTACAAGCTTATTAAATTAAGTCATGTGATGTATGACTTGATTTCCTTGCAATTATAGTTTTGCTCTTGAGGCTTTGGCGATGTTATATTGCTAAAGCTGTTGATATATGGTGTAACTGAACTTAGTTCAGTCCCATATGGCTATTTAAGTTAGATAGAATCCTTGTTTTTTACTTCACCTTTGAGTTGTAAGTTTTAAATTGCGCTTTATGCAAAAAAGTGAAGCTTATTATTATTAGAAAAGAATTATATTAAAAATCTGGAAAATGTTGGATTTTCACACAACATTATCTACAAAAAGATTAGGCAATTTCAAACTAAGCTACAAACTGACACAGTTAGAAGCAATAAACCAAGAATGCTGCTACCTTACATACCATCAATTGCTAGGAAATATTATAAAATATTTGCTGAGTTCTTCGAACTAGGATTCCACACCCCACCTTCAACAAACAGAATGATAAACAATATCAATGACAAAATACCTTCTGATCAAATAGCTCAAGCAGTTTATAAAATTTCATGCCCAATCAATGGATGTAGAGCAGCAATTTATGGAGAGACCCATACCAACATTACCACCAAAACATCTACATCATCATTTATACAGGAGAGCTCTAAATAATACTGAAAACAAATCCATATTTTTGAGCACCAAAAAATAACAGGCCATGTGTTCGAACCCACT
This sequence comes from Epiperipatus broadwayi, assembly GCA_028023455.1. Classification (NCBI taxonomy): domain Eukaryota; kingdom Metazoa; phylum Onychophora; class Udeonychophora; order Euonychophora; family Peripatidae; genus Epiperipatus; species Epiperipatus broadwayi. The sequence goes on from JAQFVV010000065.1 coordinate 1,502,310, forward strand.
ATGGTAAGGGCACTGTGCACTGAACATAATGATATGAAACGAAAGATTAATGAGGCATGCTTTATTGCAAATGACAACTCTGCAATAAATCGAAAAGAATTTCGCTTTGCCATCTCCAGAAAATGGTCTTTATGAAAGAAAATTTTGCATAAATTACCGCTAAACTTCACTTAAAGTAGGCTATGAATATGGAGACTTAAGTTCTCTGAAAGCGCTCAGCCATATAATTCTTTTTTAATAATAATAAGCTTCACTTTTTTGTGTAAAGTGCAATTTAAAACTTAAGCTAGATAGCTGGATTTAAAGACCTATAGACATATAGATGTCTGAAAATTTCAGATTTTCTACTTAATAGTTAACTATTAGATAAATGCTGGGTTTTATCTGGTATTTTTAGACCTAATATGACTGAATATCATGGCACCTCATTGACAACAGCTGGGATAAGGATATTTGGAAAAGCTTGTTAAGAACTATTCATGCTCATTATATAACATTAAAAATTGCTATTACACACCACACTCTCAAAGCCATTTAAGCATAAAATGCAATATTTGCATAAAAGAAATTATATACATCATAAAATTGTCTAATAATTGTTTGGCAATATGTTTAGATTTTAAGGTTAGTGATTGACTGTTTTCTGTTACTATCTCTCAGGAAACAATTACAAACAATTAATGAACTCTTTAAATCTCATTATACCATCTGTGATTTATTATTATAAAGAATATTTATATATACATATTCTCATTCTTTGTATCTATTTTCAACTTTTGCAACGATTTCCATTAACCCTAATTTTACATATACTGCATGTAAATTCATTACATATATATATAATGATCAAGTAACGTTTGAGCTTCAAAGTGATACAACTATTATATTGGACAAATTAAGATTTTTTTTTTTTTTTTAAATCTCAATTGGAAATCAATCTAGAGAACTTTAATATTTTACTCTCATTTTTACCATTGGGCTTTTAGGAAGATACAAAATGGTGCTAGATGATTATTAATTTCCCAAAGGTAGGGTTTATACATTGGCATATAGATGATATAATCAGTATCTTTTAAGATGTTCTAAATTTTGATATAATTGTGAGCATCTTGAAAAATTTGCAAAATTAGTCTGAATCACTTTTGTGCCCAATATGAATCACTTTTGTGTCATATAGCAAGTATTAACTGAATATAAAATACCATTTGTTTATCCACCCAATTTTTTTGAAATAATGCTGGCTATCAAAAGCATTAGATAAATTTGTATTGTAGAAATTTTGATTCAAAAGTTTCATTTCTTAATAAGAATATTGAACTCATTTGTAAGTGGCTGCTAATAAATGAATAAATATATGTATAATAAGCTCTAAGAAAATAATATGACTGGTTTACTAGTTTTCTGTGATGTCTATTTAGGGATGATGTTAATATCAAAAGCATATGCAATACTGATCTAGTCAGTTGAATTTTTTGCTTTATCTCATTACGTAATTCCCAACAATAAACTATTGTTTTGATTGCTATAATTTTTTAAATAAAATTTTAAAATAACCTTTGGATCCAAATGTTAACTGCAGTGTATGGCATACATTAACTGACTAGAAAATAGATTTCTGCTCCCAAAATCCTAAGACGAATTTGAAACTAATTTGATATAGTCTATCACATTAGCAGCATGACAGTTATAATACCCTAAGTGAATGTACTTCTATATAGTATTCATTTGATTTTTTAATATCCTCATTATCTGATTGTTAAGCAAGCCCATACATATGTAGTAACATCTCACAAAAATGACAATTTGCTTGATGACAATTTGTTATATTATCATCATTATTAAATTACTTGAATTTATTTTTTGATGGTTTTTGGTTCAAGGTATATTTTTCACAATAACTTCAATTTACATGAGATAAGAATAAAAATATACCATAAAATTCTCATACCATGAAAAACAATGAAGCTGAGAAAATATGATCTTTATTATGAAATAAAGCAAGATAAAAGTTTTCAGCACTTTTTAAAATATTTATTTATTTATGAATTAAATATTTGAAAACCAGGCACTCTTCACAAATCTGGAGCTTAATTGTAAATATAGGGGACTTGGACTCAAGGCTTTCAAGCATCCTTCAACTATCCTCACTATCTCATACAACTGATACACATGACCACACACATATAGAAAAGAAAAATAATCACCAATATACGTATTTCATGCTAAACCAGCACTCATCAATTGGTCCAGATTATCATCTCCCACATATATATAAAATCAGTGCTCAGTTTATATGGATGGCTGAAAAGTTGGAGTTTGGAGTAGTTTGAAGCCTGTCCATTAAAGTGTGAAGATTTGCTATCTTAATATAAACTGAGCACTGATTATATATATGTATGGGAGATGGTAATCTGGACCAACTGATGAGTGCTAGTTTAGCATGAAATACGTGTATTGGTGATTATCTTTTCTACATGTGTGTGGTCATGTGTATCAGTTGTATGAGATAATGTGGATAGTTGAAGGGTACTTGAAAGTCTGAGTTCAAGTCCCCTATATTTATTTATGAATTATAAATTTTGGTAGATAAGTTTTGAAATTGGTATTTTAATGATGTTTTTAGTATTTATTAATTATAAAAATATAATTAATATAATATATAAAAAGTTTTACCCATGATAATTCATCTGTTAGTAATGAACAAATGAAAATGTTGATATGATTATTTTTTTATGTTATATGCACTTGTTTACAAATGTTATGTGAGAAATAATGTGAGAAATAAAACAAATATTACAGCATGCTATTATTGATTTGTTTGCAAATGTTTATTAAAAATAACACTGATGTGTTAAGCGCAGATGTATATTAACAGCATGTCTGAGTAATTTGGCCAACTATTTAAATGACTGCCAACTAACTGTTTTTAAAATGATACTAATGTAATCATTTCATCTGAAAAATAGTTTTGAAATAATAATTCATCATAATCTTTAAAAAGTCTTTTATACAAAAATATAAGCTTAAAAAAGGCTGTAATTCATTTTAGAATGATATCTAAAAATGATTCCTAACCTACTATTACAGTGAAGAGAAAGATTTTTTTTAGCATATCTATATATGTGCATTATTTACAATAAATTTTGAAATTATAATGATTTATCATCTTCACAATGTGTTTATATATCTATAGTCTTTGACTTTCTAATTATAATTATAATTTGTGATTGCTCAGCTGCTGTGTCATACATTTATTAATTTTCAATATTTATTTAAATATTTTTTCAACTGCTTTTCAAAATTGTGGGTTTGTTTGAAGTTAATAAGTAAATATTTTTGTTTGCTAAATAGAAAGAAATCATTGTGGTATTTTCAATATTAATTTACTTTTTATGGTAAAATGTTAATAGTGGGTATATTATTGAAACAGTTAATTTTAATTGTTTTGAAAATACTGAAAATGTTAATATTGTAGGCTTTATAATAATTTTATAGAGATTTATTATGTAAATAATTTTTTTTTTTTAATTTAAATTTTATTGATAAAAATTGAGGATAAATTATCAATTATATTTTGTATTTCAAATGTTTTAAAAAAAATGCATAAAAGTGTATTTTATCTCTTTTTTTTTTTATATAATGTTTTTTCAAATAAAATTTTAAAATTCAAGTTCTAAATTATTCTTTTAGTTCTTTATAAGCACATAACATATATAAAGCTTTTAAATGCTAAATAATTAAACTTTGAAAGAACTGAAAGTATAATATTTTAATAAGGATTAGTTCAATAGTGGCAGTTTATTTTGCACTCTAGGTAGTGCCAACTATTTGCACCCTCTGCTCCCAAAAAGTTTGCCAAGTTCAATTTTTAAAAGTAGGTGTTTTGTAGAAAAAAATAAAAAGCACAAAACTTGAAACTGCTCTATTTATTTTCAATTGCAGAAATAAATAAATAATAATCAATTTCCAGAAAAATTATTAATTTGTATAAAACTAAAACTCTTTAAGATCATCACAATAGCTTTTTATTAAAATCTGTGTGATAGGCGGATACCTAGGTGGCTTGTTCCTGGAAGATGTGACACATTATCACTTTACCTCAGGAGATCATGTGATATTTGAGCATTTTAGTGTCATATTGAGGATATAATTCTATTTCATTAGTTTGAACAAAGTTTTTTTTTTTTGTTGCTCAACTGAGATTTGATCCTAAAATATTAATTGCAGAGTCTTTCCCTTTATTATTATGCAAAACTATACAAGGCAGACTATTATTGTTAATAAACAAATGGTTTTTTTTTTTTTATCATTGTTGTAGGTAACCTTTAGGCATAAATGGTGATCGGATATTTGACACTTCAATCATTTTTTCAAGTTGATATTTTTTTTGAGGATAAACATTTAATGAATTTTACACAGCATATTTTTATGGATATATACATAAATATAATGTGTACCAGAAGTCAATCCCATAGATAATTTCTAGTTTTTTAAATTTTATTTATTATATTTTATTTCATACTGATATAGTATGACTAAATAAATAAAAGAAATTAATAAAAGAAATGAATATCTATTGTTATCATGTATGGAAAGGAAGATGTCTACTAGCAATCAGTTGCTAAAGAGTTTACTTCTAATCATCTTGGAGGCCTTTGGTTATTCATATACAACTATTGGTAGACTGTTTGAAAAATTAAAAATGTGAGAAGCAATTATAAATGGTAGTATTGTGTCTGACCAAGAAGTTCACTACTGATACACAAACATCTGCACAGGGCTTGTACCTACATCTGAAAAATTGTCCATGTATAATATATCATTGGAAAAATTGGCACAAGAAACAAATGTCTAGGTGAATTACCTTTATTAGATGCATTCTGCCATTCAAAAGTCATATCAAATGATTAAGAAATTATTTAGAAAAAAATGATAATTATTTTGAATCTTTATTTATATAATGAATTGTCTGTGATCTAGCACTTTTAATTATTCTGCATAACCAACTGAGGATAGCATACAATTATTGCACTTTCTGAATTGAATAATTTGTGTAGATGTGGACAAATGAACCATATAGTTAATGACTATCAAATGTCTGGCTACAGAAACCGAATTGAAGGTCAGTAATGATTCTATCTCCTGATTGGAAACTTTACAGATTCCTTTTAATTTTTTGCTAATAGTTAATCTATCTAAAATTTTTTTGCATTTGCTAAATAAATAACATATATACATACACATGCACAATATATATATAGACAAGAATGTAAGACCAGGATTTGGCTCTAAAAATGAGACTGCATTTGTAACTTTTTATTTATCACAGTAAGAAAATTGATTCTGATTGTCAAGCATTGGTAGCTGAGAGATCAGCGCAACTGCCTTACAAGTAGTGTCTTGCAGATAGTTGTCGCGGGTTCGCTTCCCGGCTGATGCTTTGGAATATGGGGGAAAAAAATTGATTCTGATTGCTTTCAGAAAATGTCATACTTTTTATAGATGCTGCCATTGTTCACCGTCATGCTAGCAGTTATGTCTTCAAAGTCTATTGAGAAACTCTTTGTTCATATTTTTTATCTTTAAAAAATATTATAAAAATATAAGATAAAAAACATTATTCATGAAAAAGTATTTTTATTATATAAAATATTTGTAGAACTTGTCATATTATTGTTTTTCTTCTCTCTCCAAAAGATTCATTGCTGCTTATATATATATATATTTACATATTGTTTTGATATGATGATGATGAATAACGTTTTGAAATTATAAAACATCAAATGTAAAATCCTTTGGATAGCTGATATTTACAATGATGAAAATTTTATTAAGATCACATTTGTTTCAGATATTCATATTATTTTCATATTAATATCAATGCAAAATTCTCAGATCCATAAGTAAGAATAGTAAAACATATCTATTAAAAATCTTTCTTTTTAAACATATCTGCATATTTCCTTTAAAGTATTAAATTATTTCTACCAGAAGCATTCCAACCAAGCTTAATTCTGTGATTAATTTCAAGCCCTGTTAGCAGAAGATCAATACAGAAATTTCAAACTACTCAACGAAATATGGATATATGTATGTTAGGAGTAACAAAAAAGGATCAGAAAGAAAATGTATAGGTAAGAGAACAAACAGATATTGACAATACTCAAAGAATTAAGAGACTGAAATAGAGCTGGGCTAGATGTATTGATATAAAAGATAATAAAATGGGCAGTTGAAGTTTTAAATTGGATCTCAATAGACTTTAGCTGGTGAATTTAAGGTTGGCTTACGTATTCCCCCTAATACTAACAGACTGATTAATAATTCGAAGGACAGAATGGATCCATCTCAGACACCCTTGGTCATATACAGTATTCCATGCCCTCAGGCTGGATGCAGTGCCACATATTACGGGGAAACCAAGGCCACTGTTCATAATAGAGCTGCTCAACACATGTATACATATAGAAGAGCAAAAAAGAATAATGATAACTTCTCAATATTTTTCGAACATGAGAAGCAGGCTGGCCATGTGTTTGAACCCTGCAACCCCAAGATAGTGTGCTCTGAAGCCAACGAAGTAAAAGAAAAATCAAGGAGACATATTTTATTATCAGTGATAACAATGCCATCAATAGACGCAACATGTGTTTTGCCATTTCAAGAAAATGGACAAATTAATTTGCATACACATTTGCATACATTATTATTTAGTAACATTACAGCAATGGTTTATAACCTATTTTGGCCATGAATGTGAGAGAAAACCTCGAAAGTACTAGGCCTAAATTAATTTGATTTAATTGTTTTTGGTTACTACTGACAGCTTCTTCAGCGGGTTAAATCGCTTATATATGCTAAAAGATCTAATAAGAAAATTTGTTGGTGTGATGTGGAGAAGCCATAGATTAGAAAAACTGGATTAAACTTGGAGAGACCATTATCCTATACTGGAGTGTAGATCTTTGAAAATGATGACCATTGCCAAAAAATTTATTACTATTGTATTTATATACATTTATACATGTACACACATACATAAAAACATTGTTTTTATTACAAAAGTACTTATGTTAATAGCAATTTTACTATTTTATGTAGCATGTATTACCATATATGTATAGACATTTATACTACTTAATGGTAGTATGTTGTGAAGTTATGCTAAGTTCACTGCCAAATGTAAGTTAGGATTAATAATTAATGGTTGCTGTATAAGTGATTTTATTTATGTTTGTTACAGTTTGCTGTTGCACACTATTCTTTAATGATATTTATTTTAGTATTTAATGTTCAGAACTATACCCAATAAACTTTAAGAATTTTTCATAATATCAAGTTGCATCGTTTTTATTTATTTCTTTACAGTTTTAATAATGTATGTAAAATTTTGCATTTTATGACAAATATTGAATTGATTGACTTATAAATTAGAAGCAAAAAAAAAAAGATAAATGATCTAAATTAAAGGGATAGTTATGAGTATTTGAAAATGGCCATGAATAGAAGGGTTTGGGATGGTTTAGATTTATGCCATAGATTTTCCAGTTATCTGATGGCAGTGATATTTTACAAATAGATTAAAAGATAATTTATTATGATGACTTGAAATATTTTTTAAATCAAGTTAAATATATACACATATAACTAAAAAGGTGAAATAACTTTTAAATAGACTTACTTCAGAGCAGAAACTTCTTCAACAATCTTTAAATGGGCAACAATGAAATAAGCATTACTTCTCAAGTAGCTAATTTCAGATAACAAGGTTTTAAAATTTTTCTTGTTTTACATTTAGTTAAAAATAGGTATTTATCCATTTACCAATCCTTATGTAGACAAATAATATATGAACTTTCAGCCTGATATAAAATCCAAAGCTTGTTTTGTGGTATGAAATAATTTTCAAAATTTTATCTAGCTTAGATTAATAATCACTAAGTTAAGAGACCTAAATTTATTTACATTTGTGAAGATTAAGCCTTCTTTCAAGTGATAATAATAAAATATATTAGAATTCTCTTTGTACTAGAAGTGATTATCTACAATTTTAAAGTATATAATGGGTTCCAAAGGAGATGTTTGAATTTTATTTGTGTTGAAAATTTATGCTATTTCATTGTTTTTCTTACAGGATATTATAAATTGATTATCTATATCATTTTAAATGATGAGAATAAAAATAAAAGACCTAATTGTCTTCTGATATATTTTATGTATGCACACACCAAATAATAAAGTCCTTCTCTCTTTCATTTACATACATGTTAACTTTTCACTACATAGTAATTTGCTTGTCACTCTCATAACCCAGTTTATTCTAGCAGTTCAATTTTAAAGCTACATCTTAAACTTTAGTAACTCTATACCTAATATATAAAGTTGCATATAAATTTAAAATAATTTACATAATTAAAAAATAAATGTGACAATAATAACATAATTTTTAGGTTGCGCTAAAAATATATTATTAAAAAATTAAAGCTACATATAAAAAATTATTTGAACTCTTTTTATTTATATTTTTATTAATTAATATCAAGGTTTATGATGAAATCTTAACTGTATAATAATTAGTCATTAAATATAAATTTACTATTCAGAACTACATTGTTAAATTTTTATGAATTTTTATAATATCAAATTACATAGTTTTTATTTATTTCTTTACAGTTTTAATAATGTATGTAAACTTTGCATTTTATGACAGATATTGAATAGATTGACTTATAAATTAGATGGAAAGAAAAATTGATAAATGATCTAAATTAAAGGGAAGTTTTGAGTATTTGAAAAAGGTCATGAATAGAAGGGTCTGGAGATGGTTTGGATTTATATGATAGACTTTCCAGTTATCTAATGGCAGTGATATTTTACAAATAGATTAAAAGATAAATTACTATTAACTGTATAATAATTAATCATTAAATATAAATTTACTATTCAATATTCTCTTTCAAGCAAACGACCAAAGACAATAGAAAAATGCTAATAATCTCCAAGATGCATTTCTGATGAACTAGTTTCATCAGTTGGTCCAGATTATCAAACCACTCAAATATTTTCATCATTATTCATTCATCATGTTTTATTATGATTTAGTTTGCAAGTGTACAACTTTTGCTCTACACTAATGATGATTTATTATCCATTGGATAAAGATTTTATTCTGAAATTTAGTCCTGTCATTTGGTGATCTGGTTTGGAAGGTTTTCAGTGCTGCTAAATTACTCCAAAAAAAAACTATGCTATCAGTATCAGTAATTAAATTTGCCTGCAATTTCCTTATAGGTATATTATCAACTAAAACATACCTAAATCAGGATTTTATAATGGAACTTCAAGTAGATTATATCTTTTATCAGTTATTATTGCTTTAACAAAAGTTTTGCTGATTCTTTAGCTTTATCTATTTAACTGCTTAAAGAATATTCAATATAATTTTAAACCCTGAGAAAGGAAAGTAATACAACAATTTCCTGTTTGAATAAATTTAATTGAATATGAAATTTATAGATATTTATATGTTATAGATTCTAAAATAGAAAATCATTTATCATTTATAATACTAACCAAAACACCAAAATTTTACTAAAAGTTTTCCACAACCATGGTACTTTTCAAGTGAAATTCAATAAGATGCATACAACATATATATACAAAACAAAATAGCCATTTCATTATTCTTATTGAATTTCACTTGAAAAGATATATTTGTTAACAAATGAAATCATGGTTGTGGAAGAATTTTAGTAAAATTTTGTTGTTTTGGCTAGTATTGAAATGACATGATTTTCTCTTTTATTTATAATTACTAATATAATGGTAAGTAGTATTTAATTTTTATATTACAGTCTGAATGTAAATATAGCCATTTTTTTTCTACAAAGACACTTAGATACTTCAAATTTTTTATTAGTCACTCATTATAATAGAGATTATCCAATAATGAATAATACCGTGTGTTAGGGATGTAATCATAAACATATGATCAAAGACATGAAAAAGATATATGATCCCCAAGATGCACATTTCATGCTGAACTACCACTCATCAATTGATCTATGATGAAAAAGATTATGATTCCTAAGATTCACATTTTGTGATGAATCAGCATTTATCAGTTGGTCTGGGCCAACTGATGAGTGCTGGTTCCGCATGGAATGTGCATCTTGGGGTCCATAAATTTTTTCACATGTCTTTGGTCCTTCCACAAGGTGTTAAAAATGGTTAGAAAACATTCTCTACCTTGCATGAGAGCGATGTAATGAAAATTACATTACAGAAATATTATCCACCTAGATACTTGGTCATTAAGGTGATAGTATAATATTGTTTAACATTTTCTTTAGCTAAATTTATATTTACCTACTTATATTAACTCATTTAACTTTTTAAACTATAAATTTGTGATAATTATGCTTATATATACACACACATTTATATATTTATGTACATGTTAATGAAGTCTATATGTGTGTGTATATATATGTTTATACATACCGTGTAATTGGTTGCATTTTTTTTTTTTTTAGTAGTGTCTTTTTTTCTTCACAATTTTAATAGTTGGTTATTTGATAGTATTACATGTTGAGTCATACAATTAATGTTTATGTTTTGATTTTGGATTATAATAAGACTGTATCTAGGTAAGTCATTTAAGGAGTGAACAGGGACCCTAAATTGTACCTTCTAGGCATTTAAGGTGTGTAAGAAGAACATTTGTCAAAGAATGAGATTTTTGAAAGTTTTCTCTAGTGAATAAAATAGTTAATTTTTTTTTTTTTTAAAAAAGGGCAATTTTTTATTATTAGTATCTTTTGATGTTTTTACTTTTTTAAAATTATTACATTTGATGTAGACAGTAGTGTTTATTCCTTTTTTTTTCCTCCAGAATATTTTTTATACACTACTTTTATTGATACACTTATGTACATATTCCTGGAAATTAATCTTAAAAGTTAAGATAACTGACTCAGAAGTATGACATCAGTTTCTGGTAAATTAGCAATATTTTATTATTGTAAATCATTTATATAGCACTAGAAGTGATGGAGTGGGAAAAGCAATTCATGGAGTTGAAACCATTGCACTAAAACTATGTAGGGTGCCAATTAATTTCATAGCATTGCACCAAATCACAGGGCAAATAATAATCAAAATGGCTTATTGCGTGGGAGTTTGTGAGAAGCTTGAGCAGTGGTGCCATAATTTATTAACTTGAACTCCAAAGTCCATTACTCTCCACTGCATTAGGTCCTGCAGTGTGCCAATCTGTTTTATAAACTATAGAATTTCAGTCTGTAACGTAATATCTTTTTGTATGTGTGTGTTTTACATTGAACATGTAAGAATGTCTTGTTTTACCATCAACTGTACACCAATTCGTTATCGTTGTTAATAAAAAATAATTCATCTAGTATGTACATTCATATATATAATAATAAAAATAGCATGGTTAATTACCTAAGTCTCTTCAATTGCCATTAAATCACAGTTATATTTATTACAATATTTTTTAATTAACAGACATTTTATTTGTATTATATATATATATTTTAACTTCAGCATCAGCTCCATTTTTTTTTAAAGAAATGATCCAAACACTTAAAGAATATTTCCTCAGTTGATTCACCAACTGATCAACTTTATTAATAAATTATTAAGTTTTTTAAAATGTTCCTATATTAATATTATTTAATATTAAATTACTTATTTAAACAGGATATAATTTATAATCAGATGTATTAACGATTTTCACATTTTAAAAATAAAATGGATCACTGATTTTATAGAGTATGCATTGGGTAGAATACTTTGTAAAGTAATAGTTTTGTATTTTAAGGTATTTTATTAATTATCCACTTTAAAAAATATTCTTTATATGCCATATTATAAACATTGGTAATATTAAAATGAATACAATTTGCAGTAAATATATATATATATGCCTCCATTATTTATTGTAATAATTTCTAAATGTCCTTTACTAAATTACATTATTATTTATGTATAATATATATATTCAGTTTTACAAATGCTAGTTTGAATCTTTTCTTTTCAATAAAAACAAATTGTGATATAATTTTATAGAATATTTTGACATTGTGGCAAAGAGAGAATATTTCAGCACCCTAGCAAAGACAGTGTATAAAGTTAACTTACAACATTATTCCATTTGTATTATGTATTATGTCCTATGCAATTTATCTCAATGGTAGAATGATATATTTGAAAATGAAGAGTCCCTATTATCAATTCTTAAAGAAATATAGTAAAAGAAAAAACCTGTTTAGTCAATAGAATATACTCTACAAGCCATTTGAATGTTACACGATCTAAAACACAGCTTCTCAAATTAGGGACTGTGAATCTTGTTAAGGAAGGCTGCGAAAATAAATTTCAAATATTTAAATTAGAAGTGCCATGAAAATAAATTTCAAATATTTAAATTAGAAGTAGATAAGTAGATTTATTTTTATATGTAGAAATCATTTTAAAATTTTAATGTGAAAATTTGCACATTAAGCCGTATAGCACAATTTAATAATTGTTCTGTTTATTTTATAATTCATATATCATGGAATACCATTATTTGCACAATTTATTAATTTTGTCTTTAATATTTACCTCGAGAATATGCATATAAAATGCGATAGTAGGATCTTTACAGGTGTTTAACCACAAGCTTATGCTATGGAAGAAAAGAGGGGAACCCTTCTTTACTTCAACCTACTTTCTATTTAAATAGGTGAAACTGAAGTGGTTAGATCTGCGAGCGTGAAGCTATTCAATACTTCACTGATTAAGTCCACATTTCTTATTACACATTAATACTCATGAAATCTTTCGATTTACGAGTCAATGGAAAGATTTTATAGTTAGAAATCTATTACAGTAATTTAAAGTTGTAATTATAAATTTATTAAACGCACATTGATTTCGTGAGTAATATTTACCAAGGCTGTAACCTTGAGAATATGCGTATAAAATGCGATAGTAGGGACCTCTACAGGTGTTTAACCACAAGCTTACACTATGGAAGAAAAGAGGGGACCCCTTTGTAACAAGTATTACAAGTATTAGCGCATTTGATAATTCTTCATTAAAAATTGTATCATGAGATGAATAAGTGGCTAATAGAACAATATATTTGTAGAGATCACAATCAAAGACAATGAAAACATCAAAGAATCTTAATTGCAACCAAATTATTTCATATTTTACTACATCACTTTTAATACCAGATTTCAAGAAACAAAAAAAATAATCATTTGAAAAAAATTGTAAATATGATCCTTTTGCTTGAAATATAAATTTCTGTCTTCATATAATATGATCAACACAAACCTACATGTATAATCTTCTGGAAACAGTTGTCAAATGATTATGTGAGACCTTAGAAACTTAACTATTTCGATATTATGCACATTGAATTTAAAAGTAAGACAATTGAATTTTTTGAAAGAAAAGCTGAAAAATTAAAACTGCAATCTAAGTTTTTTTTAAAACATGCTAAATTAAATGACAAATTATTAAAAGCTTTCAAAATTTCTAAAACAAAAAAACCTTACAGATTTTTCCAATAGCAATAAAAATTTGCGAAATTATCAATTTTTTCATGATTTTAAATCCCTTAAAAAAATTCCTGTATTCAACATCACGAATAAAAAAATAGATAGAATTGCTGCTAATATTTCTATGTTATTTTCATGAATTGAACAAATTACAATATTTACCATACAATTTGATTAGTGAACTGATAATATGAACGATATAGTTTTATGGTTTTTGTCAGATAATTCATGAAGATCTGCTGTTTTGCAGAAGTACCTCAGGTAGAACTAAAGGAAGAGAGATATTTGAAAAGGTGAATAATTTTTTTTAATAGATAATGATCTTAATTAAATATCAAAAATGCATTGGAGTTTGCACTGATGAAGTTGCAGTCATGAGTAGCAGGATTTATAGGATTAAGAAGGTTTTTTCGAATGCAAGACATGTCCATTGCATTATTCACAGAGAAAACCTAGTATTTTGATAGATGGAAGAATTACTTAATAAATTGTTATCAGAAGTTTCCACAATAGTTAAGTTTATAAAATATTAATGCCACTAATGCAAGAATTTTATGCCAAGAAATGGACTACAATTATGAATCGCTTTTATATTATATACAAAATGAGATGGTTATACCATATAAAGTTCTAAAAAGAGTTTTAATATTAAAAGATGAATTATGAATTTTTCTTATGTGTAAAAATCTTATATTAGCATCTTGTTTTTCTGATCAAAATGGAATGTTTGTTTTCTTACATGATGGATTTTTTTGAAAAAGTAAACAAATTGAATCTTTATTTGCAAGGAAAAAAATACCAATATATTAACCCTAAGCATAAAAATTGCAAGCATTTTACAATAAACTTTCTGTATGTTTTAAAAGTTTTAGGAATAATAATACAGTAATGTTTGTTTCACCTCATGAATTTCTTAAGAAAATATTTTATTATCAGCAGAAAATATAAGAATATCACAAATCCGATATTTTTTTTTTGAAAAATATTTTAACATAAATGAATATAAATAATATGACTGGATAAGAATGCCATTTGCTTCAATTCCTACAATTTAACAATTTCTCTTGGTCATCCCAAGAACTAATTGACCTGACGGCAAATTCAACCCTTGAAACAGATTTTTGTATATTTGTTAGCATTTTAAATCCAGTGACAAAAAAAATATTCTTCATTGATAAACTCAACCTTTAAGTATTCTGCTTTTGTTCACATCCACATTGCTTTGAGAAACTGCATTTTTAAAATTGTTGTGTCAAATATTTCACTTGATATTGATTTTTTGGGTAGCAGTATTCTAATAAATCTGTCTCATTAAATTATTAAAATCTGATGTATTATTCAATTTTGTTCTGTGCTTCATATTTCATGATCTTTGTAATATTTGTAATTCTTTTTAAGTATTTTGTATGATAATGGAAATAAATATAATATTTTTTTTATAACAGTAATATATGGATCTATTAAGAATTATTTATTGGGGGGAGGGGTGTGTTTCTAGATAATCCAGGGGAGCCTTTATATCAATGAGTTTGAGAAGCACTGATCTAATCAATTAATTACATGATTACTTTGAATTAAGAAAGCTTGGATTAGAAATCATATAAATAATTATATTTATTGTTAGACATTGCTATATTTACTTTTATTGGATTTTGATTTGACTTGTTTACTAATTCAGCTTAATATATTTTAATTAAAATGTGATTAGTTCAATAAAGTGATAAATGGAGAAAAAAAAATTTTTTTTTCAAATTGAAAATGTGTGTAGGAAAGTTTTTCTATTGTAAATGTTATTTTTTTTCCAATTAAATGTGAAAATTTGCTTATTATTAAAGTGAAAACAATTACATAAAATGCTTTCTCAGCTGATCTCATTTTCTTTAATCCTACAACGCCTGTTTGCTATTCCCACTAGCGTGTCACTCGCCCTACAGTTCTAGCAAAATTAATAACGCCATTCAATTTTTTTTATTATTATCTGATTTTTTATTATTATGTTTTAGTTAACGGGTTAAAAATAATGTTTAAAATATTAAACTAATAGAAAAACAAAAAGTAAACAATTTATTTATTGATTTATTTTGCATCTAATATAATTGTATTTATTCTTTCAGGCGTTCTGTTTTTACTGTGAACTTATTAAAGTATTTGATTATTTTTAATTGTGAAATAGTTGATATATTTTCGATATAAATATTAAGCCTATGATTTAATTAAAAAATAAGTTAACATTTTTAATTGGGTTAGATATATATTATCTGACAAATATTTTTTATGTACATACATGCAATGTGCAGTTTAATAGCGTTAGAGTGGGGTGAAGTTTCTGTTGTCATTGATTTTTAATTAAATAAAGTAAAAAAAAAAAGCCTTGTTTGATCACTCCATGGATCTATTCTATTCAACATGACGCTTGTCTGTCACATGACCTAATCAATTTACTTGACGATTATTTTTATTATGTATAAGTAAATGGAGGGATTTGAATTCAGGATTTTTCAGTCTATTCATCATCCACTCTATCTCAAGCAACCGATACACATGACCACGCACATGCGAAAAAGATATATGATCCCCCAATATATCTATTTCGTGCAGAACCAGCACTCATCACTTGAGCCAGATCACAATCAGTGGTCCGATTTATATTAAGATAGCAATTTCTCAAACTTTAATGGACAGGCTTCAATCTTCTCACCCTTCCAACTATATATAGATGATCTAAGATAGCTTGGATTAGATTTCAAAAATTATTTATTTATTGTTCTCGTTGCATATTTTCCTGATTAGACGTTGCTGTATTAAATTTTGCTGGACTTATCTAATTTAAATTGCACATTATTAGTTCACTATTTTTTAGCTTAATATATTTATTATGTTATTAAAACAATATAAGTAAATGCAGTGAAATAATGGAAAGGCACGTGGGTAGGAAACTTTTCTATCTTAGTAGTTTAAAGGTCCCCCCCCCCCAAATAAAATGAAAAATATTTTAAATAAACAAATCATTTTGTAAAATGCTTTCACAGCTCATTCTTATTTATTTACGCCTATAAAACGCCAGCATAATAATCCCAATAGTTTTATATTCATCCTACAATTCTTGCAAATCGATAACGTTATTTTTCCTGATTTTTTTAAAATTTAATTTTGTTTAGTTAAAGGTTTGAAAATAATATTTAAAATATTAAACTGCTAAAAAAACAATTTAAAAACAGTCTGTTTATTTACTGATTTGTTTTTGCATCTTAATATAATTGATTTATTTTTGTCTTCCAGATATCTGTTTATATTTTTATCGTTTCCTTGGTCTGTTTGATAATTTGGTTTTTTAATTGAGGATCAATTGATAAAATTTGTTTGCATTTAAATATTAAGTCTACAATTTTTTTTTTAAGTTAAAAGTTTTATATTATAAATGTATGGATTTTTTGTACCCATAATTGTTTTGGAATAACAAAAAATAGAAACATTTATTGTTTGCTTTCAATTTTTATGAGACAAATATGGAAAGGGAGGGGGGTGATATTTGTTATCAAATTTTAGAACTGGTTAATGTTTTTTTTTTTCCAATAATAAAAAAATAATTACATCTTAAGCTTTTTTTAAATTTGTATTTGTGAACAGTTAGTATAAGAAAATTAAGAAGGGTAGAGGGAATAATGTGAGAAGATAAATTGAAGCAACCAAAGTGATAGAATTAACATGCAATTTACAGACCTTGAATTCTGCCATTCTATCATTACTCTAAACCAAACAAATGGACTTTTATTGAGCTTAATGCAGTTATATTGAAATGCTGCAGCAGTTGAAAGGGAAACATGACCAAGAAAACTGATTATCTTAAAAGAAGGCAAATGAACCTAACTTGGGAGTGGGAGTGATGGGCTTATTTGTTTGCATTACATAATGAGGAATTTTAAAGAGCTTGAAAGAGGGCCACCATGTGTGAGAGGTTGTGCAGGGCACAAAGGCGCTTCACTATTGGGGTGCCAAGAACCAAGATAATAACATTTATATGTAAATAAGATTGTTTACATTTTCAAATTATTTCAACATTAAAAATATGTTGTGAATGTTAATATTTTTTATTTAAATAGAAGAGGAGTAATTATGTGGGTTTCAACTTTCTAGACATGAGCTCAAAATATACTACATATATACATTTATCATTATGCTAAAACAAACAGACCAGTGCCATTTTGTTGTGATAACTAATAAAACTTATACATAAATATTTAGATTTCCGAATCACTTTATTTGTAGAAACACATTTTGATTTTAAATATTTATTATTTAAATTATAAAAGAAATATTTTTTTATTTAAACTTATTGTGTCAGTTGTGCTAGCCTCAAAATATTTTTCATATCTACTCTATCATTGCGCAAAAATGAACAGTCTGATACCCTTTTGTCACTGTAATTATCCTAACTTATATAGAAAGTAACATATTATTAATAATTTACTTAAAAATAAAACTTATTTTAAAAATATTGCTTCATTCTGTATATGATGAAATTTTTTTAATCAATGATGTTTTACAAGTTCTAAATGTGTGGTTCACTTGGGAGTACTGATAGAGTGTCCGCCTCTGAAATGTCAGGCCTGGTTTCGATGCTGTACAAGCTAACATTTTTTCAAAGGCATTATCTTTCTCCTTTTTGTTGTATTATTATTATTATCATCTCATGTTATTGTTTTTACACATTTTACTAAATAGCTTTTTCTATTTTTAATAACAATATTATCTGTTTTTTTTTAAGATGATGTATTATCTTTTTACAGATTTATTAAACAGCTTTAAACTTGCAATTGATCTACAATCCAAGAAAAACAAAATGAGTAAAAAAACATAATTTTTAAAAAGATATTAAATTATTTAATTCTTAACAAACTTCATGGAAAATTTTTATTATTGAATGAAAACAAGTAAAAGTATTTTTACTGTAATAAATAATCTATTTATATATTTATAAATTGAAAGTTTATTCTCTTTGTAATAGAAAATGTAAACAAGTTATGTGTCAGGGAGATTCAGATTTAAAAATAATGAATTGATTTGGAAAACAGAACTTTCTTTTTAACAAGAAGGTGTTAATAATATGTAAAAGTTATATCAGCTGTGTAATTTAATAATCTTGTTTAGTGATCCTAATAAAATATAAACAATGTTAGGTAAGAAAAATTTAAAATATCGGAGTCTATATATATACATATAATAAATTATAGTTTTTGATAGTGGAATAACACCACTGACACCAGATAAAAAATTAAATAGTAGTATTAGCGTAAATATATTATTGAAGGAATATAATTTTTTTAATAGGAAATGTGAATAAGTTTATGCATGAGAGATTTTCACTGGATTTTCAAACAAACAACTGCTTTTAATGAATTATTGACCCATTGATATAAAGTTGATCTAAATATTGAGTAAGAATAATGGAGATAAGTCAGGTGCCAAGCTCTCTGCTTCTTGCTTTGAAGGATGAAACTTCCAAAGAATCATTCTGGATGTACATAATATATTTAATAACCAGATAAGTAACTAATATTACATAATTATATAATATCAGAAGATGAGGGAAGCAGTGCAATGTTTTCATTACTATTATTTTAATTTTACATGTAAACTGATTTATTTAAAAAGATTTTAATGGAAAGATTTTTAATTAAGATGTCATTGCAAGTCTAATTTTATATGTTATTTTAGTGTGTGTTTCATTCTCTATGTTTATTTTATAAAAATGAATAAAACATATAAGGTATTTACCGAACATGTTAAATGACTAAAGCTATATTTTGAGATTTTTCTTGCAAAAGCGCTGGAAAGAAGTGTCTTAATTTACAAATATCATTTCATAGAATGGGGGTGGAGGACAAAATTTCCCTTGTACAAAGGTGCTTCTTAGTCAAGCAGTGGCCCTGGCTTAAAACTACCTCAATTATTTGCTGAATACTCTTTAATATTTTTATATGAACTGTGACAAAACTTGTATATGATATGAAAGCATTGTGTTAAGGATAAAATAACCTAAAGGAATTTTTTAAACATGATGCAAATAACTTCCATAATGTAAACTTGTTTTTAACATTAAAAATAAAGTTTATTATTAATCAAAAGTTATCTTTATTTCCTTTTTGACACCTTAAAAGAATCACATTGGGAAAACTCTTAGTATTTATTCCATATATTTTTATATTTGCTGTTATTACCATGAAAGTATTCATATGATCATAAACTTGGAAGATCCATAAGGACAAAAATGATATACAACGACGAAAGTAATGGTTTTATTGCTTTCATTTCTGAGTTTGAGATCAATAAGGCATTGGTTGTTGTTTTTTTTTTAAAAAAAGTCAGAAAATATGAGGAAATATATTTGTAAAAACAATATTATGGGATTTCATGTTATCTCATTGTTTAATAAGATAGATTACCCACTTTTCTAGAAAATAAAAATACTCTATACAGATAATTTTGTTTATGCTCTTAACAAGTTTTTATTTTGGTTGAATAAATAGAGGAATTTTATATAGGTATATAGAATGTATTTAAATGTACTAATTAATATTGTATAATCGCATAGGATAACTTCCAAAAAAAAAAAAAACAATTTGAAAACTGTCTTGCCAAATGTGGTATATAGTAATAGCTATTAACACATAAATCAGTGAAACTTTTTGTTATCAAGTATTCCTAAGTTATTTATGTAAATCTGCCATTATCCTAAAGTATTTATATAGAAGAAAAAAAAATTAGATTTAAATGCAGGAATTTGAAAACATTTGAAAATATTAAATAATAATTATTAATTCTAATAACTGTTGCATATACATTTGCAATGTGTTCCACATATTTTATTAAACATTTTTATAGTATTATTGCAGTTTTATAATAATAATAAATACACATTTACAACTTACTATTTGCTTTCTACAAACTTTTTCGTGCTAAATTTATTATAATGAATAGCAATTAAATACTTTCCTGTAATAAAATTTCTATTAGATTTTTTATACCATTCACTGGAAATAATTTATTTGTTATTTTCCAAGGAAAAATGAAAATCACAAAATCAGAAAACAAAACAAGGTAATGGTTATGTTAATCAGGATATTGTATCAATTTATTATATTTAATTTAAAAATGCACACGTATTAAATTATTCAAGATTTAAAAAAAAATATTATGCAAATAAATCTTAGCTTGCACTAAAATAATGAAGTCTAGCAGGCATTAAAATTAAACGCTCCCTGATATATTATATATACATTTCCAGATGATTGATGTTCAACCAGTATGAGAATACTAAGTTTCAATGTCAAGGATGAATAATATAGCTAAAAAGTAAAAAAGAAAAATTAAAACTTTTATTACCTCTTCATAATTGAATATGAAAAAATTATTTTGATATTTTTTGCGTTTATTTTTTCTCTGGTGTGATTGCCGAATCAGATTTAAAATTGGGATAGCCCAATCAAAAGTGATTTGAATAGTGAGGTATATAAAACTTATTAGTAAATAGTGAATGTATATATATGTTCTAATAAATAAAATAGATTCTTTTTTTTTTTCAATTTAAAAAAAAAAAAAAAATTATCTCTAGTTTCTAGTTAACTTTCATCTTTTTTTAAAAAGGAATTATAATGTTTAAAATGCAAGTATATATTTGATTTTAGTTTTTAGACTTTTGTTTATAGTTTTATATAATTAATTTAACATTGTTTCTATTTTCTATTGATATATATATATACAGTACACGTATTTGTTTTCTGGTTTTGTTAATTTCACTGTGATTTTTTAAGAGATTTCTTAACTATACAAAAGTAGAAGACAAATCTAAAAATGAAGGTAACTAATTATTACAATCATTTCATCTATTTTTTTTTTAAAATTATTTTTGCAAAACACTTTGCTGGTTTAGCATGAAATACGGCTATTGGTGATTATTTATCTTTTCAACATGAACATCAGTGTTATGAGATAGAGTGGAGAGTGGTGGATAGTGTGAAAGTCTGTGCTCATATATCCTATATATTACATAATATTGATACAAGTATATAATAAGCCTGTATTTCAGTTATAAAAACATTTTTTAAAATTTATTTTTACTCTATCTTTTGCCGGATTTTTTTTAATGAGCATGAAATTAACTTTTAATTAAAATTTAAAAAAATTAAAAAGAAATTGTCTTTTGTGAAAATGAGATGATTTTCATTGATAAAGAATCTCTCTGACTTCACCTTAACGCAAACCATCTGTGGGTCAGGAATTACTCCCTAGGCTATCACACCCTAAAACTGCTGTTTCCCAAGCTTCTGGATTAGCGTCTACCACAGACTTCAAATTTTGCCACCCTCTAGCATTTTTAAGGTGTGACAAAAACATTTTTATTGGTGGGTTGAAAATTTTTTTTAGGTAGCTTACACTTCATTAGAGGTGGCGTTTTTATTGTTTTAAATTGATTTGATCTGTTGTTTTTTTTTAATTTTCAAGGTGTGTTTGATTTCCATCGAATTTTTTCTCTTCCGTCAAAGTTCTCAATTTTTCCTTATTCTTTCATCATAATCCGGGATTATAATATAAATTATGAAGCTGTTTGTTTATTTTGGTTTGTGTATGTATGTGTATGCGCTCATTCACTAATTAAACATATTTACCGGTTTTTTTCAATCTTTTTAGTGCTATTGCATTAGTTTCTAAAGATTATTTATATGAACATGATACAGTGATTAATTCTTTTATTATATGCATAAAAACATTTTCTTTTCAAATGTTCATTGGGTATTTTTATTGTACTTAATTTAAGAAAAATATATATGTAAAGGTATGAATGATTATATGTGCTTAATATATGAGATTTACTACACAAAGTTCATTTTTAACAAGAAAAATGATTCTGCATTAACTTAAAAATATATATATATTTGAAATACAGGCACTCTTCACATACCTAGAGCCTAATTGTAAATATAAGAGATTTGAACTCAGATTTTCAAGCACCCTTCAACTATCCATACTATCTCATACTACTGATGCACATGACCACATACATGTAGAAAAGATAAATAATCACCAATATACGTATTTCATGCTAAACTAACACTCATCAGTTGGTCCAGATTATCATCTCCCACACATATATATAATCAATGCTCAGTTTATGTTAAGATAGCAAATCTTCACACTTTAGTGGACAGACTTCAATCCACTCCAACCTCCAACTCTTCAGCCATCCATACCATTGAAAATCTGATGATAGAAAATCAAAATCTCACACTGATGTCAATATTATTGCCATACCCATGTTGACTTCAAGTCATTCTGATTCCTCATATATAGAACCTTATCCATTTAAATACATAGAAGAGGGATGGGAAGGATGCAGGCTTAATGTGTAAATATTTGAAATGCAGGCACCCTTCACAAACCTGGAGCCTAATTGTAAATGTAAGGGATTTGAACTAAGACTTTCAAGCACCCTTCAACTATCCATCAGAATGACTTGAGATCAACATGGGCATGGCAATAATATTGGCATCAGCATGGGATTTGGGCTTTCCGTCATTAGATTTTCATTGGTATGGATGGCTGAAGAGTTGGAGGTTGGAGTGGGTTGAAGCCTGTCCATTAAAGTATGAAGATTTGCTATCTTAATAAAAACTGACCACTAATTATATATATATATGAGAGATGGTAATCTGGATCAACTGATGAATGCTGGTTTAGCATGAAATACTCATTGGTGATTATTTACCTTTTCTGCATCTATGTGGTCATGTGTATCAGTGGTATGAGATAGTACGGATAGTTGAAGGGTGCTTGAAAGTCTGAGTTCAAATCCCTTTATTTAAAGTATATATATACACATATAAAGACATATGTAGGAGTTACTTTAGTATTATAGTAAATTGTATAAATTGCTATTATTTTTATTTATTTACTAGAAAATAGATGCAATCTAAATTCAGCAGGAATGTCTCAAGTAGCATAGTCAAATTTGAGTCAAGATATCATATCTATCACCAACCCTGCATAGTTCACATTTAACTTTGATGATGATTGAGACCATATATCTAAAGTGTTATTTTGATGTGTTTCTATGATGTATTATAGGGAAATATCATGAGGCTATCTTTTCTATGTATCTTTGCATATTAAAATTTTACATAAACTAAAATTAAAATTTGTCACAAAATACATAAATTTAGAAGTTATCTGAATTAATACAGAATTTGTAAATGAAAACTTTGAGAATTTATTATGGACGATCATGGCAAACAGTTTTTTAAGATCAAGTATAATTTTCAAAATGCGATTTTTTTTACTTGAATATTTGGGAACTTTTTGCTGGTCTGAAAAATTATTGCATAATATGAAGACATTGATAATCAAAATTGATTAAAATAGAGAAACATTTTCTTTTTCTACTTTAGTTTTATTCCTTGTAAGCCTGAGTAATCAGTGATTACTAAACTTCCAATAAATGACATTGAATAGAGTGTTATTGTGATATGGATATTAACAAGTAAATATCGTTTCACAATTAAAAATAGATAATGTAACCATTATATTTAAAGCGTTTAGTTCAAAAGTCCCAATGGATAGTTTAAATTCATCAATAATATCAAAACGTTATAGAGGAACCACTATATGAGCTGTGTCTATATATACTATATTATTTATATGCTATCCAAAGAAAGTGTAAATAAACAAAAAATAAAAAAATTAAAATTCACAAATTTAATAAATATTTTCAGCAATTATTTTCTCATTAGTTCTAACTTATCTTCATGTATTAACTATATTTTGTTAGTGCTAGATACATTAAAAGCACTGGCCATTTTCACTTTTTCTTACAAAAGTTGATAATAGTATTTCATCTGATAAAATATTTTATTAGCTTAAGAAAATTCATATCCTTAATAATCAATAAAACAAAAGTTATTAATTTACAATGGACAAAAAATCTTTTTTTCTGAAATGCATCACATATAGAAAGAAATAATGAAAAGAAAAAAGCATATTTGTGCTATTGTTGCTTGCGTACTCTGAAATGACTAAAGCATTGAATTTTTGGTTAGAAGATATGAATCAGTAAAACATCTGGTAGCTATTGTTTACTGCATTGGGTCAGAAATCTTAAAAGAACTTAAGTAGAGTCAAAGACTTAATACAATAATTTTTATTTTTTGAAGGAATGTATTAAATAAACACTCAAAAATATATATGTAAATGTATTATCAATTTATTATACTGCATTATTATTTATATTTTGTATATATTATAATCTTCATTTGTATATGCATATAGATAAAGTATGTCATAAATCTGTTGAAAAGAACTGTATACCTATAGTACAGTAAAGAATACACATCATATTGCAATGAAAGCTTTTACATAATATGAGCGATTATCTACTATATGTGATGTATGCAAAGGGGACTTGGAATAAAATGTAGCAGATATCGCAACTTCATTGTATATTGTATATGTTTTTAAGGTACTTATATATTAATCCAACAATGAGATGTCACATATATATATTAGTCTGGCAATAATTTTCTAATCTTGCAATCTTGGAAAATAATATCTACATGGAAACTTTTGATAAACTTAATCAATTAATTAAAGATTTATTTGAAAAATTGACGACCTATAATTTAATTTACTGGACATTTTACAAACATCTACAAATACGCATTTACATTTTTTGTGAAAAATTATCTTCCACCATGTAAATTTTTAAAGATTTTTTATTTTGAAAAATGGCCACATATAACTATTTAACATGCATTACATTTTTTTTTTTGCGGAAAATGATCTTTCAACAAGTAAACTTTTAAACTACATTTATTCCAAATGGTAACCAAACCAAAATATATATATACTCACAAATTTTCTTAGCATCACTGTAGTGGTGAACTGAAGTTTCTTATCTCAAAGCATGTTCCGTTACAAATGACTACTCTCTTTTGACAGTCCTGAATGAAACAGTGCCATTGTTTATCCAAACTGTGGACATAAAGTGTGATATCATGGCCATTTGCATAAACTTTGTGAGGGCAGGATGCCATAATTTTGAAAATAGTGGATTGCACCGTCCTCATAGTGAATAGTTATCAAATTTTAATCACTTAATTTTTTTTTTGGGGGGGGATGCTATGCATATTTACTTTGGCAAAAATTAAAGATGATAAGTGAATCACATGTACCCATTACTTTCACCAGATTGATTACTCATGGTAGCATTATTTCATGACATCACAGTATAGTTTAAATCAAAAATTAGTAGCAAAACCAACATTTTGATTAATAACATCCTCCTCATTGGAATATTATCTAATATTCACTTACAAAATTAATTCGTTTCCTTTTTAGAAGTATGTAAATATGTTTAATTTTGTCTTTATATGCATGTTTGTGCCAGCGATTTTCATCATTGCCAACTAATACATAAGTACTGTTTTTAATATATACATAATATAGATGTTTAAGATGCTTATACAACACTGTATTTATAATTCATCAGAAGCTTCAATTATTTCCTGGTCAATTACAATAATTATTATAAATACATGAAAGTACACCTAAATAATGTGTACATTAAAACTGCATAGATGTTTTTAAAATACTGTATTTGAAAACCTTTACTGTGGACAGCTGTTTTTATTACATACTTTTGATTTCTGATTATATAATGAAAATAATTGTAAAAAATACTGTAGTAAGATTTGAAATACAGGCATTCTTATACCTGGAACTTAATTGTAAATATAGGGGGATTTGAACTCAGACTTTTAAGCAAGCTTCAACTATCCACATTATCTCCCTACTGATACACATGACCCACACACATGTAGAAAAGATAAATAATCAATATACATATTTACAATTAAGTTCCAGGTATAAGAATGCCTATATTTCAAATCTTACACATTACCTGCATTCTGCTCATCCCTCTTCTATGTATTTAAATGGATACTGTCCTATACAGGAAGGGTAAGAGTAACTTGAGGTCAAAAGTGGGCATAACAACAATATTGGCATCAGCACGGGATTTGGGTATTTTATCATGAGATTTTCAATGGTATGGATGGCTGAAAAGTTGAATGTTGAAGGAGATTGAAGCCTGTCCATTAAAGTATAAAGATTTGCTATCTTAATAGAAAGTGAGCACTGATTATATGTATGTGTGGGAAATGATAATCTGGACCAACTGATGAGTGCTGGTTCAGCACGAAATACGTATATTGGTGATTATTTATCTTTTCTACATGTGTGTGGTCATATGTAACAGTAGTATGAGATAGTGTGAATAGTTGAAGGTTGCTTGAAAGTCTGAGTTCAAATCCCTTATATTTAAAATACTGTAGTGTTTTTTTTAAATTTTATACTATATGTGATATAAAAGTGGAACAAACTTTAAAAGAAATAAATAGGAACATAAGACATTAATTTCAAAATTTACATATACATATTTTAAAAGTATCTGCTAAAACAAAGTTACTATAAGTTTTCTTATTGTGATGAAATTCATGTAATGAAATGCAAAAAATACATTGTCACCCTCCATTGCATCATATCACATCTTTCTTTAAAAGCCAAATGTGTGCTTTGAAATTACAATTAAACAATTCCATAGCATTTAAAGGATTTTGCAATCTCAGTACCAAGTGTTTGTGATATGAATTAGAAAATGAAAAATTTGTTTATTTATTTTTTTCAAATATTAGGTATGTGAATTATGAGATATTGAAAAATTTTGATATAGCTATTTTATGTTTGCAAATCATTTAATTGTTGTAATCATCATCATTGTCAATACAGATTCAAGAATTTCTATAATCTATATCAATTAGTGTATTATTATTTTATTAAATATTTTTTGTCACTGTTTATTTTTTAGAATTTTGTACTATTAAGTTTATTGTCTATAATGAACTTTCGAACATGAATTGCTATGATAATTTTTACTAAAGTTGGTGAAAAGCAGAGACAAAAACTATCTTTCGTACTTTGGTATTATTCCTGCTATGACATATTACTCTGGTGACATTTTCGTTTGGTAATATATATTCAAAGTTTCCATTCATGATGTCATGGCAAACAAAATCCTACCATGACTAATCCCTCAACTTTTGACATATGCACACATCACCAAGTTGTAAAACATGCTGACCTGCAAGATTTTGTGCTATCACTGTCAAAAATGTTTTACTGATTTTTGTGTCATCCTTTTTTGGGGGCTCAAAAATTAAGCTTGACTGCGCTATGATTCATCTATAACTGGTCATGACAATTGATGTCCATCGGATGGTGTGAAGATTAGCTCGAAATGGCGACCAAAACCTTTATCAATCAGAATAACTATCTACAAGTGTGTATGTGGACATTGTTAAACGCAGTTAAACAAAAAATTGGAGATCTGGATAAAATTGTTGAAAAAATGTAAGAACCAGATTGACAGAATACTTCTAGAACAGTGAATATTTGGTGGATTTTGTAGAGAGACGTAGGGGTGCTTTATAATTAAAATTAGACAGTGAGCACTCATACAAATTACACTTCACAATGCCACAGTGACTCTCATCATTTGTAATACTGTTTTTTTCTTTAATTTAAAAATGCATTTAAAAGTAAAATTAGTTATATTTGTATGTTTATTTTTTTTTTGCTAAACATTTATATACATTTACAAGTAAAAGTTTTTATATTTGGGTGTGTTTTTTAAAAAAAAGATATTTAAAATATAACATTAAATTTATTAAAATATAACATTAAACTTACAGTTCACCATTATAGATAAAGGTACAATTTCATCTTACAGTTCACCATTTTTTTTAGGTATTATAATTTTATGACAGCACAAAGTGCCGTATTCTGCTAAGAGGGGGGAGGATGGTTTTGATAGGCAAGTACTGCCATAATAAAGAGGCTCAACTCACAAGTATCTGTTTTACTATTATAAATATATAACTTATTTTTTTTATATTTGAAGTTTCATATTACACTTGCTGTGATGTATGTATTATTCTAAGTTTTATGATATGTTTAAAATAATGCCTCCACAGGATCTGCAGACGAATTTTATCAATTAAGTTTGTCAGCACATTCCTTGGAGGTGTTATTTTAAGCATATTATAAACATAGAGTAATATGTCATAGCAGGAATAATACCAATGTATCCTATTTATATTGCCGGTCACATAACTTTACACTAAAAAATTTCTTCAAAGTTATAAAATATTTTATAGCAAACTAACAGATTTCATATAGTAAGTTTTAATTATGTAAGCTGATTTCACAAGAAAGTATATCAAGGGATTTGTTTTTAAGTTTGCTCAATATTTTGCGAGTAATTAGGATGCATTTTCACAAGTTGAAAAAAGAGCTTGGAAATTTTTTTTCAGTAACTGGACAAGAAATTCCTTGTAAAGTACAATAGAGTGAAAATAATATTAAAAATCAAATTAATTTAACATTAATCATTATCACGGAAGAATTTTCCAGCAATTTTTTTTTATTGATAGAGTAACATCTGTCAGTAGAACTGGCGCTTGATTGGGTATTATTAATGTGGGCTAGCTATTTCTAGACAATTGAGTGACAGTGTCAAAAACAGCAGTTATCTAATTATTCTCTTAATTGTAAATAAAATTAATGTAAAGAATCAGAATCCAAGTTTGGTATAATAATGCTTTTAGTTATGATTAAATTATCAGATTATTTATATATTTTTAAAACTTATTTATGCATGTGTTCAGTATAATTGCCAAAATTTGAAGATTCTTCAATGGAATTTTAAAATTGACATGCAGAGCATTTTCAATTAGTTGATTTTAAGATAAATGATGTTTTTTTAAAAAATTCTTTAAATGAGTTTAAATGCTATACTAGTCTTGTAGCACCAGTGAAGACTTTTTGTCTCTATAAGATACTTCACAAATTTCTGGAAGAAATATTAAATTGCTTCTATACTTAATTTGATTTCTTTTTACTATTTTGTAAATACTTTTGATTTTGTATTTACAAGGTCTGCCAAGTTCAAAAACATCCTAGAAAAAGTGCTATATATATCTCACTGCTGAATATCTTTATGGTCACCTTTGAATTATTTCCCTTGGAAAGTTATGCATCAACACTGTACATAGTTCATCCTTCAAAGCAATTTTGAAACTTTTTATAGATTGGCCATCAAAGCTGTTATATTAACCAAAATATTTTTGATATTTTCTTTATCTTCAAATAAAGAGAAGAGCTACTGGGGACTAGATCAGATAAATAGAGAGGATGTCTTTTATTTACTGGCTAAAAAATTTCCTCTCAAATAGTGCTATGCGATCTGGTACATTTTCACATGCAATTTTCTGAGAACAAAATTTTCAGTTAAGATTTTCCTGTTTTTCTGTTGATATTTACTTGGTCTGTCATGCTTCTCACAATCAACTAACAATTTTGGCACACAATTTAATAAATTTGTGTAATGTTTTTCTCAATTCTGCTTATTACTGACCAGCTTGACCTCTTTTCCTCAATATCACTTTCTTTCCTCTGAAAAATGTTTAATTCATTTGTGTACCACCATTTTCTTCATAGTATTATCCCAAACATGGACTAACATGTCCCTGATTTCATTTCCACTCTTGCTAAGTTTAACAATAAATTTAATATTCATTCATTGCTCTAACTCAATCTCAGATTGTCTCACGACAGCACACAACTAGAATGAACATCACTCAAATAGACATGATCATACTTCCAACATGAACACAGCTATGAGATAATGATATACCAAAGTTATGAAACCTTAATGAATTGTTTGTACAGTGTTGCTAAATTAAGTAAGTGATGACAAGTTTTTGAGTTAATTGTCAGATCTTGTAAGAGAAAGTTTCTACTATCATCACAGATGTTCTGGCTATAATGGTAGAAAACAGTGTAATAGATGATCTTAACATTAGAAATAATATTTTTAGAATACAGTTTGCTTAATCACAGGAGTGAATAATCTGTAGCTTAAATGACAATAATAAGATGATTCAGATTAGCAGCTTCTTTATCCAGATTACAAGTCCTTCTGGTGTAGTAGTGTATAAGATGGAATAATACTTCTCTTCTGATAGGAATAGTGATTAGATTTTAAACCTAAATAATCATCAGTATTTCCAGAAATGTTTTTCTTATATTTGGCAGAAAGTTTACATCAGTGCTATCAAATATATTTATATCTACTTGAAAGAGCAGAATAGTATTGTTCCCTAAAACAGTTTGGGAACCATTTATTGGCAAACAATTTGATACTAAGAATTTGAAACCACAAATTATTGTACATTATTGTATAGAAAAATTAGAAATACGTAAGCACTTATACTTTTATCAAAAAGGAATAGAACATATATCTAAGACTCGAATTCTTGATCTTTATCATATCCACATTATATGAATTTTTTTTTTTTTTTACAAAGTATACTATGTTTATGATTTACGAAATTTATATAATTAATCATATTCTTAGTTGCTTGAGAGATCATGTAATCACTGAGACTTGATTCAGGAATCTTTAGCTATTTGTCAACCCTCTTTTCTTTTTTACTTTATTCAGCCAAGAAGTGGTTAAGAAACCTTTCTCTCTTGGTCTGATTTTTTCTATTTTATGAAATTACACAAGCTTGATATATCTCACTCACTTAAGAAATGGTTGGTTTATGTTTCTTAAATGACAGGCAGGTGCTGCTATTCAACAATCAGAATCTGGGAATTTCTTAGATAATGATTATTCTTAAAATTGACCTTTTATAATTCTTTTATCTTCATAATAAACATTAAGACATTTTGCATTGACAATCATTCCTTAATAGTTTGTTGAAAAAAATCTTTCAGGCTTTTTTTTTTTCTATATCGAAATATTCCAATTTCAATTGTTGACAAATCATTAAGCTTAAAAATAGATCAAAGATATTTAGCTCCAAATCAGATTGTAATACTTCTTTGTTACATAATGTTTTGAATCATAAATTTTTTTAATAATATAATTTATTTATATGCAGATTTTTTAAAATTACTTTTTATATTTGTGTTGTTTGTTTACTTATAAACTACTTATACAATTTTTTTGAACATTTGGATTAGTGCAAGTAATTTAAACTGAAAGAAAGAAAATTTATTTTTATTTAATAAACTATATGTATAAATTGCTACATAATCATCTTTTTTTTTTTTTAACAGTCATTTTATTGGTGAAGGGCAAATACAGTAATACAAACACAGGTTTGATTCAGAAATTTAATGAAGCATTTTGGAATGACTTTCCAATTAATTAATTTTTCAAAATTAGTAATTAATGTCTTTGAAGGTCGTTGTTGTAAACCAAATCTTTCTAAGAAAAGGTTAAAAGTTCTCATTAATGTTAAATTAATTCATGTATGACATATCAAAATAAATAAAATATATATTCAGTTGAAAAAATTTAATACAAATCAAAAAATTATCGTTTTGTGAAACTTTTGATGAAGTAATATAATCTAGATTATAATTACTTAGATTACAAATTATTGGGGCTTGCTTATTCTAATGTAATTAGTTTACTAACCACATAATAAACATTTTTTATTTGCTTCCTTATAAATGTAAATTGCTTGTAAATATATTTCTCTAGTGTAATTGTAAAAAATGTTTTAGAGATTAAAAATCATAGTTGTTTAACTAATCTTGTTTAGTAAATCCTATCCTAATCAGATAGTCAAAGATGATTACAGTTAGCACAATATCTTAATTCGCTAAAAAATATAGTTATTGTCCTTGTGTTAGAGTTATATAACTATATAAATTGCTTTCCTGAGTTCAAAACCTTAGACTTTTTGAATTTCAAATTATTAGTTTGGATAATATAAAAGAAGTATAAATGGTTATGGAATGACTAGGTGCAAAATCATAGGCTTTTTAGTTCAAATAGCCAGAAATTAAATTATCCTTTTAATTACTGCTCTGAAGTAGAATTAATTTGTGTTACTAATGCAGATATTTATTCTACTTTATATTCTACAATAATGTAACATAAAAATAAACTTACATTGCATATGTATATTTCTACTTTTTGGAAGATAGAGAATTCTACTCTTTTGTAGTTTGAATTATCAGAAAATATCTAACAAGCCTGATGACGCTTTTTTATCTTGTTGGACATTTAAAATTATTTTCATAAATAAATTATAAATATCTGAATATATTTAAATTACCTACATCTAGGAAAAATAGGAAATTTGACTTTAAAAATATATCTGAATATATTTAGAATCATAAACCTGTTATATTGTAGTATGATTAATATTAATAAAAAATACGTGTGAAACTGTGTGTACTCCAGAAGTTAAAAGTGTTAAATAATTACATGTGAAAGTAAACGAGTTGTTTTAATTAAAACGAAAATTAGAAATGACAAATGGTTTTTCATATATATATTTTATAAAAAGCAAGGTGTAAAATAAGATGGAAGATCCGAATAAATAATTAATTAAATGAAGGATTAAAAATGTAAAGAACAATTTAATTAATTAGTTCAGAAATAATCCCAGAATACTTTTGCGAATAAAATTGTTAAGGAATAAACAATAAAGAAAAAAGTAGATACAATCTAGCGGGAAAAAAGCTAGTTAGCGTCAGTCCTGTTTTTCTGAGAGACTTATATGTAGGGTGAATTTCGGAACAGGACCAACGATGGGAGGAGAACCAGATATTCGTGTCTGAAGGTAATAAAGACCGACCTAGAGTAATTATACAGACTATACCTGTCTTATTATTATTTTTGTAAACCTTACAGGCGCTAGTAAACTACTTATAATCCTGTTTATAAATGCTTGTTAATTTTTATACTAATAAAATCTTGTATCTGTTAAGTGAGATATCTTAATTTCATGCAAGAGAGTAATAGTTACTTGAATTGGATGTGTTTGATTATTTCTCATAAGTAACATTAAATCAAGTACATCACAATTTTGGCGCAGTCAGGAGAAAACCTGTTTTTCAAGCTTTATGAAAGAAGTACACCGAACAGTAATTCAGAAGTCGGTGAGTTGTTAAAGAATTAAAATGTCGATAGGACAAGCTAATATATCAGAATTTGGGATAGATAATCCGCACGAATGGCCCTTTTATGTGCTTCAATTACAAAATTATTTTAAGTTAAATAATATTATTGAAAATGACAGGAAAGTAGCAGCGTTATTATGTTTGTCAGGTAGAAAAGTTATTGAAATAGTAAGCAAATTGTATAATGGACAAGTTACAGATAGTAGTAACTACGATGAGCTGGTTCAAAGACTAACAGATTATTTTAGCCCAAGACCGTCGAAGTATTTAGCTAGGTTAAAATTGAGAAACCGCAAACAAGACAAACTCGAATCGATTAAAGAATATGATATTGTTCTACGCCAATTAGCAAAGAATTGCGAATATGGCGACTTTGTGGAACAAATTCTTATTGATCAGTTATTATGGGGAATGAAGGACGATAAATTGCGTCAATCGTTATTAATTGAAACTCAGATAACATATTAAGGTGCTATTCAAAAGAGAATAGTATACGAATCAGTGGTAGAACAAGCTTTAGCTTTTTCAAATAGAACGGAGGACAACTCTAGGAATAATATTTTTAAAATAGAGAAAAAGTATAAGGATTATACTAAAGAAGGGAAAAGTTTCGAAATAAAATGTTTTTGTTGTGGAAAAGTAGGTCATTTGTCTAAAAGCTGCAAATGGAGGAACGAAAAATGTTATAACTGTGGGGGCAAAGGCCATTTAGCAGCAGTGTGCAAAAACCTAAACGAAAACCTGATTATGGTAAAGATCAGAAACAGTGGAAAACAGTAATTAAAAGAAATATCTTAAAAAAATGAGCAGGATCAATTAATGCTAGAGATCAAGTTAAGTAACAAAAGAGTACAAATGGAAATAGATAGTGGCTCTGGAATTTTGTTAATATCCATGAAAAAGTGGAAGGAAATATCCACAGATAGCCCTCAGATTAAAATACAGAAAGCTAACATTAATGTTAGAGATGTAAACGGGAACCCTATCAAGTTAATTGGGAAATCCGAAGTAATAGTTGGTTTTAAAAATAAAAACTACAAATTACCTATATATGTAGTAGATAAAGATATTAGTTCACTAATAGGAAGAAACTGGTTTAAAGACTTAGGCATTAAAATTAATATAGTTAAAAAGGTCTCGGTTGAAAAAGAAATGATAGAGTTATATCCGAATTTATTTACCGAAGATTTAGGGTTGATAAAATCAAAGCCCATTGACTTGCACTTAAATGAAATGCCAAACCGGTTATTTGTAAACCGAGAAAAATATCATTTGCCCAAAGGCAGATAGTAGAGGAAAAAATAGAAGCGTTAGTTAAAAAAGACGTGTTATCCCTAATCAAGGAGGCAGATCCACGCCAATTGTTGTGTTAACAAAACCAGACGGAAAAATTAGGCTGTGTGGAGATTATAGAACAACAGTAAATAAGTATCTTAATAAAGAAGCTTACCCGGTGCCGAATGTACGTGAGATTCTCAGTAATCTAGCTAAAGCAAAAAAATTTTGCGAAATTGGATTTAAATTCGGCATATCACCAACTAAAAGTTACGGATGATACAGCTCGGTTATTAGCAATTACGACCCCTTTTGGATTATTCAAATGTAATCGTCTCCCTTTTGGAATTACATCAGCTCCAAACATATTTCAAGCAAAAATAAATTCAATATTACAAGGTTTGGAAGGAGTGACGCCATATTATGACGACATTTTGATTACTGCGACATCACCAGAGAAATTAAGAATTAAAATTCGGAAAGTATGCGAAAAACTAAATAACGCAGGGGTAAAATTAAATGTTAAAAAATGCGTTTGGGAAACTGAAGAATTAGAGTTTTTAGGCCATCTTATTTCGGAAAAAGGGAAAAGTCCGTTAACTGATAAAATTAGGGCAGTCAAAGATGTTCCAAGTCCAATAAATGTCAAGCAACTTCAAGCTTTCCTAGGTTTGATTAATTTTTTCGAACCTTTTCTAAAGAACAAAGCGATGGTTGCAACTCCTTTATATGAACTGCTATGCAAAGATCAGAAATGGATTTGGAATACCAAACATGAAAAAGCGTTTAAAGTAGTTAAGGAATTGTTAACCTCTAGTAGCTTATTAGTGCATTTTGATAGCGACAAAGACATCACTATTACTACAGATGCATCACAATACGGAATCGGAGCAGTTTTAGCGCATCAAATAGACGGTCATGAACGTCCTGTAGCTTACGCTTCTCGAACTTTGTCTAAAGCTGAAAAAAATTATAGTCAGCTGGACAAAGAAGCTTTGGCAGTTATGTTTGCTGTGAAAAAATTTCACCAGTTTATTATGAAATTTGAATTAGTAACAGATCGCAAACCTTTGTTAGGGATTATAGGAAAAGATCGTCCGATGCCAGAGCATTTAAGTCCACGCATGCTCAGATGAGCTAATACACTTACTGCTTACGATTTCAATCTAAAATATCAAAAAGGGAAGATAATTTCTCATGTGGACGCTCTATCCAGAGTGCCCGGAAATAATGACAACTATAAAACTGATGTGGAAGTTAATCATATTGACAATATGAAATCACAAGTCATAAATAGTAAAGTAGTTCAGACATGGACAAATGAAAATTACGGGTATGCGTTGCTTAAGAAATGGATAAGCAAAGGTTGGCCTAATAAAAAACCTGAAAATTTAGCAATGGGGTTTTGGGTCAATAGAGACCAATTGTCGGTCTGTAAAGGATGTATTAATATGGGAGACAGAGTAGTTATACCTTCTATAGGGAGAATGAAAGTTCTAGAACTTTTGCATCAGGGGCACCCAGGCATTGTGCGAGCTAAAGCTCTAGCTCGGAGTTATGTTTGGTGGCCGCAGATAAGTAATGATATTGAAAAGTATATTAAGAAATGTGATAAATGTAAGTCTGAAATAGCTCTGCCGAATAAACTATTCTTCTTGATTTAAACCAATATATCCGTGGCAAAGACTGCATATAGACCATGCGGGTCCAATAGAGGGAAGAAATTATTTAATTTTAATCGATGCTTTCTCTAAATGGATAGAATGTCACGAGGTTAAAAATACAAGTGCAAACGAAACAATAAAATGTTTAACAGACATATTTTATATACATGGATTTCCACAAGTAATCGTCTCTGACAGCGGAACTGGATTTGCGAGTGAAGAACTAAAAATACACTTTGGGAAATGGGACATCAAACATTTATTTACAGCCCCTTACCACCCTGAATCAAATGGTTTGGCGGAAAATGCGGTAGGGCAAGTGAAGAAATATTTAAGAAAAAACAAATATACGGATATGAAAAACGTCTTACAGGAATTCATGATGTATCAACATATAACTCCACCAACAACGACTGGAAAATCGCCAGCTGAAATGTTATTCGGTTGGAAAATACGAACTAATTTAGATTTTTTGCGACCTGATACACACATATATAAATATAATCAAGACCCAGTGAAAAACTTTAACATTGGAGACACGGTAATATTCAGAGATATACTATGTAAACAATGGGTTAATGGAAAAATTGAACGGGCGCGATCAAAGCAAATTTATGATATTAAAGACGAAAACGGAATTATATATAAGCGTCACAAAAATCATATTCGTAAAAGTGAAGATGACATACAACTAGATATGTTCCAACAGTTTCAACATGCAAATGAAAAGAATTTAGATAAACAGATGCTACTGACCGACATCCAAGAAGATGCAGTAGAAGAGGATAGAATACAGACCAGACCAATACGATGTAAAAGAAGACCTTTGTACTTAAAAGAATATGTATAAGACGGATAAACCGTAACTTCTGGAGTGGGGGAGGAATTGTTATGTTGTAGTATGATTAATATTAATAAAAAATATGTGTGAAACTGTGTACTCCAGAAGTTAAAAGTGTTAAATAATTACATGTGAAAGTAAACGAGCTGTTTTAATTAAAACGAAAATTAGAAATGACAAATGGTTTTTCATATATATATTTTATAAAAAGCAAGGTGTAAAATAAGATGGAAGATCCGAATAAATAATTAATTAAATGAAGGATTAAAAATGTAAAGAACAATTTAATTAATTAGTTCAGAAATAATCCCAGAATACTTTTGTGAATAAAATTGTTAAGGAATAAACAATAGAGAAAAAAGTAGATACAATCTAGCAGGAAAAAAGCTAGTTAGCGTCAGTCCTGTTTTTCTGAGAGACTTATGTGTAGCGTGAATTTCGGAACAGGACCAACGATGGGAGGAGAACCAGATATTCGGGTCTGAAGGTAATAAAGACCGACCTAGGGTAATTATACAGACTATACCTGTCTTATTATTATTTTTGTAAGCCTTACAGGCGCTAGTAAACTACTTATAATCCTGTTTATAAATGCTTGTTAATTTTTATACTAATAAAATCTTGTATCTGTTAAGTGAGATATCTTAATTTCATGCAAGAGAGTAATAGTTACTTGAATTGGATGTGTTTGATTATTTTTCATAAGTAACATTAAATCAAGTACATCACAAAACCTCTCCCTTTTAAAAAGTAATCATTTAACTATGCATTTTTTTTAAAGTTGTAAATCATATTATGCATATTTTAAATAATATGTAAATAGATACTAAAGTAAATATGTTTGCAGATTTTATTTTTTTTAAATATGAAAGTAACATATTTGATATATAATTTGTGAACTAATGATTCCATTAGTAAAAAAGTAATTAAAATCTGGTGAAATTCTTAAAAATAATTTGATTCTGTGTGCAGAAAAGTAGTCAAATTCTGATTGGTTACATTCTTAAAAAGAAAAAAAAATACATAATACAAATGATGTAAAAATGAAATCATCAAAAATGAAAACCGAAATCTAATTACAACTCATTTAAGCTAATACAATTATATGCTTGTGTGTATATAAAATACAAGCAATGTAGCATATATATTTTTAAATCAAACTCGAGAAATTACATCATTGGCAAGCCATTTTATTCATAAAAGTGTAGACTGATCCTCTGAGTGCAAGTGGCTTTATTATGTTATGGCATAGCTCTAGATTTGAAGTGCTAAGTATAGTCTTAATAGTGAGTGTGATATATTATAATTTATTCTAGCTTCTCAAATCTAGAGCTATATTATAACATAATGACTGATAATTAAATGTTATCACTTAGTTGTTGTCTCCTGTTACTTAGCTATCACATTATGCATTTGGGCAGAGAATTTATTTTTGGATAAATTTTTTTCCATCACTAAAATGAACTTTCAACAAGCTTGAACAATATATAAAGCTGCAGATAAATGATTGTTACAATTCTTATATGCAATCATAATTTTTATATTGTAACAATGAAAATAAATGATACAGTGTTACTAGAAAATATACACCTTCATTGAAGTTATCAGAGAATGTGTAAGAAATTGTTTGACAATAATAAATATTCATAGTGATTATGTATCCTGTCTAGAATTTATTAATATTTATTAACTGAAATTGAAGAAAGTAAATTTAAAATAATTATTTTAATTAATGTTTTATTACAGTGAATTCAAAAACATTCTTTGATTTTATTATAAAATAGATTAAACTTTGCTGTTTTAAAAAATATACATATAGGTATCTTTCTAAACATTTATGAATAGCTAAAATGATCAAATCATATGTGTAATGAATAAAATTAAAAATATTCTTTGTCTTGATTATAATATAGACTAAACGGCATTATGTTAAAAACAAATTCTGATAATAATCTTTTATAGTATGAAAAAGAATAGCTTAAATAACTATAACAGAATACTTTAAATCGCTTACAGAGTGAATTTAAAACCATAAGCAGAATACGGTAAGCCTGAATATATACTGCTCATTGGTAGTCATATTTTAGAAAGTTCATTAATGATGAGTAGTGGAAGTACTCTTTCACTAGAAAATGTAAATAGATAATATCATAGTATGCATGCTGTATACTTTAACCTGTGAAAGTGATTTGATGATATTGATATATTTATTGATTATTTCAGTGAAGTTATACATTCATTAGTGATAGTTATATTTACTACCCTTTTATTGCCATTAAAACAGATATGATCAAAAATATTATTGAGTACTAAATTCATGAGTACAAAGAACATTGCATTAATTGATTATGAATATCTAATATTTGTGTGTGTATATATATATTAATTTAATATCAGATTATATGAAAAAATATTAATTATAATTAAAAATGTTTGTTGACATTTGGCTTTTTATGATTATATTTTTTAGCACTTGAGTTTAATGTTCTAATATTAAACATTATTCCAGTTAATTGCCAGTTAGAAATTTGAAAGTGCCATTTTATCGTTATACTTCTATTAACTCCTTAATTTATAAATGTAAGCAACAATGGTATAAGCTTCTGATAGAATTGTGTAAGCCAAATGAATGACTCAACATTTCACTTTATGTTATAATGTTTGAGCTTGCAAAATCATTAAATAAATGTTATGAAAATAAAAGAATAAAATTTTCACAAATAAAATTTTCGGATTAGAAAATTTAATTATTTGATCCATAGTCATTCAAATAACTATTTTTAAAAAAGAAAATGCCCAGGATATTGTAACGCAACCACCAAATAAGGGGATTGTACATGAGGTGATGGCCATCAGTATATGACCATCAATGACCTTCAGTTAGGTAGCCATTTGTAACACTACGTAAAATCAGGGGCTGTACCATCAGGATCTGAGGAATTGTTTGTTTATCCTCAAATAAAAAAAAATATAATTTAATATCATTGGAATGAACACGTAAAATCACTAGTCCAATCAACTCACTAGAGAAACTATAAGTATAATAAAATAATTTATTAGCATTATAAATAACTAATAATCATCCATCATCATGAATGATCAATAATAAAATAAATCAGTCAATCTGGTGACTGGATTTAAAATGGATCTACTATAGATCAGGCCAACTATTTAGCCTTTGCCAGCTTGGGGCAATATTGAAACCATTAATTTGGATGCACAAACTAAATGCTCATCCATCAAAATATATAACCAAAACAATAATGCTGGAATATTAAAACATGCTGATCATCATCAATACGTTATGCACAAATCTTATCTCAGAGAACATAAGCTCTATAACTTACTGTGATCAAGAGAGAATACAACACAATATTCTAAAACCTTTAGAATTAAGTTTACTGGAATAATTTTAACAATTGAAATACAAGTTTATTAATAGCAATAAAAAATGAAGGTCTAGAATACTGCTATTTACATATAAGCCTTCTAATTTTGATTAAATAAAAAATTTAAATTATTACATTGTGATTTACATGTATGACATAGACATGTGGCTTAATAATTTCTGAACATATTTGACTTGCCATAAAATAAAAATACATGATTAAAACTTACA
The DNA here is from genome assembly GCA_028023455.1 of Epiperipatus broadwayi. Taxonomy (NCBI): domain Eukaryota; kingdom Metazoa; phylum Onychophora; class Udeonychophora; order Euonychophora; family Peripatidae; genus Epiperipatus; species Epiperipatus broadwayi. The sequence continues at coordinate 1,543,380 of JAQFVV010000065.1, forward strand.
TATACTAGGTTTACATAAAACATATGTATATATCAGTACACAGATGTACGGGGTATACTGTAAATGAATATGTTTGAATTGTCAATTAAAAAAAAGATTAATTTTTACTTGAAGGTGTCTATCTGACACATTTTATTTACTATGCGCATAGATACGCAGTATAATTTATTAACCTACTTGAATTCGCCAAAATAACAATTAACATTTTTCATATTCAATTCCATGTTGAATATATATAAAATTTTACATATATGTGTATATATATATATGAATCAATTATCAAATTCTCTTTACTGATTACAGTTTTTTTTTTAAAAAAAATGTCAATTTTTTGACAGGTAATTATTGATTAAGTAATTATCAATATCTTGAAATTTAAAATATCTTTTTTTCTTCAATAAACAATTTAAAATAATATCGTTCTCGATTATTAAAATATCTTTTCAGTTATTTCCACATTGAAAGTATATAAATTTCACACATTCTTTTGAAAAAACAAATATAAAATCATTTATGAATTAAATCTTTATTTTTAGATGTTTAACTTAAGTAAAATTATTTAGTTGTGCTTTAAAATATCATTTTAAGGAATCACTTAAAAGAACTTACCAGTTGCACTTATCGGGAAAGGTATAATTCAGATAACTGATGGTCTAGTGATCTCTTTTCTGTCTAGGATTGAATACACTTCTGGCAAGCAAATTATCTTCTAGAACACATTTATGGCTATGACACTGGAAGTTGACCCATTTTCCTCCAAGTGAATTCAAACTCCACCATCATGAACTAGTAGCCACCACTATATCCACTGTCCTGCCTTCAATTATTTCATGGTCATTCTCTAACTCTGGGAAAGCAATATTCTCTTGAAAACAACAAACTATGCCCCTACTCTTTTTTCCAAACCTTTTATAACCAGAGTGAGGTGGCAAAAATACATTAATTAAAAACTTTTTATTTTATCTTTTCAAAAAAAAAATCACTTTTAATCATTTCAAAATCAACTTTAAAGTTGTATCTTAAGTATGATCTACAAAAATTTCTACATAGATAGAAAAATGTATATAAGGATTAATTAAAAGATTTCAAAGATAGATAGTAGAAATTTTTACAATTATCAGTAGACATTTGATCATAAAACATGCTTGTTTTTAATTTCAAAATCAGAATTCAATAAAAATATTAGACCTTTTTAAATGTTTAATTTATAATAAAATTTATTTTAAAATCAAAATTATTTAATCTTTTATTATGATTAATCCAGGGAGATGTAGAAAATATCTACAAAATTTTTGTGTTTATTTCTACTTTTCCTTTCAACTTTATATATTTGTGCACACACACTATACTACTGTGTGCCATGGAACACAACTGTTATGATATACTTTTGTATTTTTTGTTTATCAAAAATTATTAATAAAAACATTAAATTTTCTAACTATTAAGTGAACAAAATTAATTTATTAGCACCAGCAAATATATATATATATTAAAAAAACTGAAATTCATGACTTACATTTATTTGATTATTGAATAAAATATATTGCATATATGGTAGAAAATATATAATAAAATTATGCCTTTTATGTCGTTGCTCTTACATTGTTTTTCAAATTATGTTTTAAATATATCATCTATTACTTTCAAACATTGATTTATTGCAAAAACTTCCGTTATTTTATCACCTATATCATGTTTTCCCTTTCTGGCTATTTTACTCTTAGGAGTCTATTTAAGTCTTCAGCTGTCCACTTATTTACCATATATACCAGGTGTGTCCATGTGTCCAAGACAGTGCCCATGGTTTACAGGGAGCCTGCAAGGGCTCTGAAAGTAGACCACGAATCTGTCGTGAACACTGACAAATTATAGTGATAAATTCAGAGCTGATTTGAATATAAAAAATAAATAAAAAATAAAGTAAATGGGCTTGTATTTTCTAACTACGATTCTCCACTTCAACTTACGATAATCTGAAAACCATACACATGTGTACTTTGCATGATTTGATAAAAAATGAAGATTTTATGATGATTTTTCTAAATAGATTTTTTTTTTCATTTTTGTTATTCTTATGGATTAATGTTTACCAGAAATTTATAGCGGAGAATAATGGTTAATCAACAGATTCAAGCATTATTCGTGATTTCTCATTCTGGAACTGACAAACTAAGCTTTCATAATTTTTGCTAATGATTTCTTAAAAGTAAAAGTAATTATAATGTCTAAAAAAAAAAGAATTAAGCCATCTTTGCTCATAAATAGAGATTATTTTTACCGCACGATCTTTCTGATAAATTAGACTTTGGTAATACAACGTCTGATGATCCACACCACTCGATGGTGCTGTTACTAGTGCAAAACAAGTTAATATAACGTTACCGGACTTTTTAAAAATATATTTCTTTAAGGTTTTTGTTTTGGGATTTGTATTTTTTTTAATGGGTTTTATATATATATTTTTATATGTGTTTTTTTTTTTTTTGTAATGGATTTATCTCAATTTTTTAAAAACAAATATAACTTTTGGTTTTAAAATCTTTGGTCTTTTTTTTTTTTTTTAAAACATACCGTATTTTTTTTAACGGCCTTCCATCTTTTTTTTTCTTTTTAAAACATTCGGTCCTTTTTTTTTTTATGTTTTTTTTTTAAAAAAAAACATTTTATTATTATTATTTTTTTTTTGATTTACCAGAGGTTCAAAAAAATTAACTTTTATTTATAAACAAATACATAGAATAATTGTTTTTTTATATTTATTTTCATGTTTATTTTAAAATATAATGCTTGCATAACAAAATAAAATAAACTTTCATTGCATATATACGCTTCGCTGTGAGATTATCCCTGCTCCTCAAATATATAAGGTGTACGGTCTTCAAGAAATCTAATCAGCCCTCAAATCACGTCCCATTACGACGAATGCTGTTCTGCCATTTCATTTTGTTTATTTCGCAAAGTTATCGCAAATTGCATGACTTTGACGTGAATTTGTTGAATCACGACTTACACTCCTCATCGATTTAATTCTGTCACCTAAAAAGGAAAGTAGGGATGTTTGCGAAATAATTATAATTTCTAGTTACTCATAAAAATTACACTCCATTTAAAAGGAAAAGATTTTAACTGCATACTGATATCTTTTTTCTGATTACAAATACATACACTCTCATATGTTACACTGTTACTAACATCTATATAGACTGTCACAACATGTCGTTGATAATGTTCACATGCTAGCGATGTTGGAGAAGTGTTGACATCATCAACATCAAGTGTTTGAACAGTTTACAGGCTGTAAGATATATGAGCGGCCTTGTAAACAGTATATTTCGGTGCTTTTTCATAGAAACAGCACCACCAAGCGGTGTGGATCATTATAAGTTGTAGAATCTATACATTTCATGATTAAATGTTACTACTAGATTTTCAGTCACTAAGGTTTTTTTTTAGTTATTATTTTATAGAAAAATAATTGGAAAAAATCATTTTTGATATTCTTTTTATATCTTTTCTTGTCTAAATTTCAACAATAAAAAAAAGCAAAATTTTAAAAGTAAAAATTGCAATAAAATTTAGCCAATTAGATATTTATGTGTGACCACAATTATATATGTAAACATGATCATTGTGATGTAAACTTTAAAGCTGTGTACCAGATACATAGAGAAATATAGTTGATAAAACTATTAAGAAATTTACCAATTACAGTTAATATTTATTAATGTCATTCAAAACCAGTAAAGCTATTTCAAATGATGGTTCTGCAATAGATAGCTATTAGGAACTGGGTTCAAATTATGTATCTGTGCAGATGGCCATAATGTCCACGTGTACCATATAATTTTTCATAGATAAAAATACAACTTCTGATATCTGGTTACTCAAGTTGTGCTCTTAGTAATTTTACAATATTCCCCCCCAAAAAAAGTACTGTGTTGCCTGTCTAGAAAAAAGGCATGAAAGTTTTATTTATTGACTAAATACAAACCAGTGTTCAGAGAGACTGCTTTATTGTTTATTAACTGAAATAGGTAATGTACTCTACAAACTTCACTTATTTTTATTTAGGTGTGTTATCTGATATGTCAGTTTTTACAACATCTTTCTACATTGTTTCTTTGGCTTTGTGATCAGATCAGAAATGGTAATGATATACCTAGTTTTATGGATTATCATTGTATTGTAAATCAGCATGCCTTGTGTTTAAAAGTATTGAAATTTAATCATGTTATGAGTCTTACCTTCAAAATTATTAATCAAATATGATCAAAAAGCTTGTTACGTTGTCAATTCCGGAATTTGCTAAAGGAATGTGAGTGAAATTGTTATTGCATACTGTCGTAAGAATTTTTAATTAGGTTCAGAAAACTACCACCACGAATAAGATCATTTTTGGAAACTAAAGGTGATTCATATTCAGAACTGAATGACACAGAATGGTTTTTTAACCTCTTCTTTTTATGTGATATTACAGAAAAATTAAATAACTTAAATGTAGAACTACAAGGAAAAGTTAAAACAATAATAGTTATGATAACACTTTGAAGTCATTCAAGGAAAAATTAAGTATATTTGTAATGCAACTGAAGTGTTGTGAAATAAAACATTTCAAAAATATGGCTGATGAGTCTAGATAGAAAGAATCTAATCTACAACAAATATGTTGAAAATATAATACTCCTCATAAAGGAATTTGAAGGAAAATTCGTGGAATTTGACAAATTTGAAGATATCTCTAGTTTTTTTGTCTTACCCATTTAATGTTAACATCAATGCCAAAGATATCACTATTAAATTAAGTGAATTTATACATACAGATTTAGCGGGCCTGAAAGAAGAAATATTAAATATGATATACATTTAATATCAATGGTTTCAAATGAGAGCTTCTGGGCATTAATAAGCAAGGATAAATATCCAAATATTTGGAGAGTTGCTGCATATTTCAAAGCATTTTTGGTTCAACATATATGAAGCAACATTCCTGCATGAATGTGATAAAAACTAAACACAGGTCATATTTATCGAATCTACATTTGGAATCATGTTTAAGAATTAGTTTAAGTACATAATAGCCAAATTTTGACAAACGTGCTGAAACTATGGAATGTCAAGTGTCATCAAAATAATAAAAAAAATATTTTGTGTTTACTTCGTAATTTTTTTTGTTTGTAAAATTTGCATGTAATTTATTTTAATAAAATTCTAAAACAATAATTTTCTTTTTTTTTTCTCTATATTTTTTTGAATTTTTTTTAAAATTTAGGACCAACTCTAGAAAATAATTATTAATAGGTAAATTTAGGACCAACTCTAGAAAATAATTATTAATAGGTAATCCAGTAATTGTAATTTAATAAATATTTTATAAAGCGATATGGACAAATTATAATACTAAAGGGAGCTGAGGTAATTTAATAGTAGTCATAGTAAAATATTCATTAGTTCATAAGTATTTCCTAAAAATGTCACCAATATTTCTGACTATATAAAAAGCCCTTACAAAAAAAAGAAACACCAATTCATAAGTACATTCTAAAAAAACCAGAACTTTGACCCAATGTCTGGTTTGAAGCCCTGAAAAAAAAAGATGTAATAGCCCTCAGGAACACTTTCATCAAAAAAGTAGCCCCAACCTCTAAAAGTTTGGCCATCCCTGATTTACACTAATGTAAAAATGACAATATTAGATGATTCACCACATGCAAAACTTGTTTCTTTTTATTTTGTAGATATTTGACAATCAATAATAGATGAACTGATTTAATATTATAATAATTCAACTTTTGCCTAAATAAGTTTTTATCATTGTTTTTACTTCATTGTGTTATGAATTGTAAACATTTTATTTTTATATTGAAATAGTCAGGTCAGTTCAATTAAATGTCAGAGAAAAAGGGGATTGTAACTAATAATTGTAGAATAGCCAATATAATAAACAGAAAATTTAAGTTTATCTTAATAAAAAATTCACATTAAAACTATATTTTATATCTCTCATGAAAGGCATGTGAAAGTATGTACTCATAAAAAATCTATATTTATAAATAATAAAATTCTAAAACATTCATTTACTTAGAGATTCAAAATAACTGTATAAAGATAAATAATCATATAAATTTATTTTAGAATCATTAACTTTACATTTTATTTTTAATTATACAAAATGTGTTTAAGTTTAAAAAAAAACACCTTTCATTAAATTTTATTAAATCTATTAAAGTTTAAATAAAAATACATTCAATAAATGTTATTAAATTAAAAGTTATTTTAAAACTAATATAGCTTTAGAAAGTTTAATCAGAGTTATTTGTTAATAGAATATGGAAATATTTAATTAAAAGTTCTCTTATTTTTATATATTTTTTAAAATAAGATTATAACATCCTATTTTTATCAAAGTTTCAAAAATAACATTCTTTTGTATTTTGTTTTAACCTATTATAAATGAATTAAAGTAATCTCTTAATCAACTATTGAAACTTAAAAATTATATTTATCAATTATGAAGGTCAAACTTTTGTAATGATATAAATAGTAAACAAAAGTGAGGGATAATGTGGTATAAAATTGTGTTCTATTTACTATGAATTTGTATATATAGTCTTTTTGATAAAATTTATACTTTCAGGCAGAAAATGAATAATAAACAGAGAACAGTTACCATTTATGCCTGTCATTTCTGCATAAAGAAATATTTTGCATGTCTAAGATGTATTTGAATGGAGAAAAGATAAAGTGGTATTTAAAATAATTACTAACATGGACAAAAATAATAGTTTTTAATGTTAAGCTATCAAGTATTAAAATAAATATTAAGTGTTGTCATCACTTTCAAAAGTAGCTTGCTGAATATTTAAAAATCTATACATAACAAAAATGAACTCGGTTTATGAATTTACTATGGAGATTCTGTGAAGTTAGAATTTATGAAGCCAATAAAGTGCAAATAAATGTGTCATCTCCATAAAAAAAAAAATCTTTTTGCTCATGATTCCAATCAATTTAAAAAGTTGTAAGAATATTGAAAACATTTTTTCTTAATATTTGAATGAATTAAATATTCTTGAATTAAAATTTTTTCTTGGATTCAATATAAAATTACATGAAGTCTCAACAAGAATTTCAGAATAACCCATGGTCAATTAGCTCATCTATTTCATAAATGGAATATATCAGTCACTGATTTATATAAATATGGACAAATACAAAGTATGAAAATATACTGTAGTTAGGGACTACTGAACCTATAACTATGATGGTAGAATTGATAGACTTAATAAAACCACTGGTGATTCTATCTTGTTGGAATCTACAAGAACTTTATATTTTGTTGATAGTTAAGCTGTCAAAAGTCCATACACCAAAAATATTTTAAGATTTGATTTAGCAAGCACATTTAACTGAAATAAGTTATTCTAAATGAAATTTTCAAAATTTTAATAATAATTTGATGGATTAAAATAAAATAAGTAGGTAATGAATTTGTTTGTTTATTATAAAATAGAAATATGCTTATGATTCTTCAATCCTGACTTATAAGGATCTGTAGGCTATCAAAGAAAAGATTAAATTAAAGAGAAAAGATTTTACCTTTTTAGCATATGCATCTTATTAATTTTTATAATAGCTCTACAATTCTGTGTTGAGTACAAAGGAAACTCAGACCCAACACAAGATAGAAACTTCATAAAGATAAGAGTGGCCATCTTATTTTTAATCTAAATTCTGGTTTATATAGGCCAATTTGAAGGTTGAGAGAATGAAGATATTACTCTGTTCACTTTTACATTCATTTGTGAAATCTTTCTATTTACTATGTGTTAATATTACGAATTAAGAGAAATTATGTAATGTTCAACTTTGTTTATTATTTCTATATTTTCCTCCTTACTGATTTTCATAATAGATCAAAGGTGCTGTTTTGAGTATGGCATCTTTGAGTTATTATAAAAATCAGTAAGATGCATGTGTTAAAAAGATAAAATCTTTTATCTTTAATTTCATACTATCTATGCACTTAATAAATAAATTTAAACGTTACAAAAAAAAAGTTTATAAAAAGGTGAAATCATTTCTGACTTAAGTTAAAATAATAATGAGTTTTGATTAAAAAATAATTATTATACGTTATACTATATTATGAAATAAAATAATTCTGGCCTAATTTTAAATATAAAAAGTTTAAAATGTGACATTTAAATTAGAAGATTGACACAAAAAATAGGAAAATATATTTACAAATTAAAAGATAACTATTAATATATAAATTAAATGTCTATGTATCTATAAACAGATCTGTTAGTGAAGTGTTAAATAGATAGTTTAATATAGACACAGAAGTTTAACTGTAGTTAAGTGTTATAAAGATTTCAATTTTGAGATACAGATAATAAATATCTATTTTATTCTTTAAATGTTATATTACTTATTTGAAAATGATGATTGATTTTTTTTTTTTTTTGAGATTTCTTGCTTATTGATTTGATTGATATTGCTAGTATGCCTGTATTAAATTATTTTTCAGTCATTTAAAAGTATGTGTAGACAGATATCAATTATATGATTATCAATGATCTATAATGATGATTATGATTTTATAATTTAGTCAAGTATTGCACTACCAGAAGAGCAATCCTTTTAATGTTACCCTAGGTAATGATTTAGTTGGAGACAAGTTTGTTAATGAAAATAGCGCAAATAACATGGATTGCCAAAATATGGTTCAGAACAGATGTTTTAAAGTTAATGAAGAAGTTTTTGTAATCCTCATAATTAAAAGCCATGTCTATAATGATTCATTCATTTATAAAAATGAATGAGTAATGAATTAAGATAAAGAAAGTAAGTATTATATTTTTAAAACTTATTATTGGTTGATTGGTAGATTTGAGATCTTTTGAGAAGTCAAGATTTATAAAATGGTAAATAATATATGAATAAATTTGATTTTAAGATATGATTAATTGTAATTAAAAAAATTGAATTATTATTCTGCTTCTAAAAGTCCATTTGGTAATCAGTACTAATTAAAAAAGTATTAATGAACCTTATGTAATATTTTATAGTGCATCATTTGTTTATATAATAGCTGAATATATCAACATGACACTGTTAAAATGTTGGATATAGAGAAACAGAAAATTGAATGAAATAATTACATCAAACAAGTTTTGCAATAAAGGATGATTTCCACTAGAAAAATAATGATCAATCCTATATTCCAGTTGTTGAAAATGTAATATTAAAAGAAAACATGAATAGTGTAAATATTTGATCTAGATAATTTATATAATCAAAATATTAGCATTTGAATTTATGCTGGTTTAAATTAATAAAATTATTATTACTGTGATTTTATTAATTCTATTGAAATATTTATTGAATAGATTAAATAATAGGATGAAAAATGATTGTTTTCAGAGATTTTGCAAACCAAAAATTTAGTGGGAAATATAATATCCAGCATGAATAATGGAAATTGGCCCAGATCAAATGGAGAGAAAATTAGGGATCATGATGAAAATTATGTGAAACCAAGTTCATAATAAAAGATTTATTGCAAATTGTTTTATGCATGTAAAATTAATTTTGCTGAATATTTGATATCTTTGGATACATGATCATAAATAAAATGAAATAAATTTCAGTTTCATTGCTACATCAATTAAATAATTTATATATATATATATATGGTGCTTGATGGCATCCACTGTGAGAAAAATTGTTTGATAAACTGGATTTAATTAAGCATAAGAGTTAGATTTAAGCTTGAACTCTGCAAAAATAAGAAATAATTACCAATAATGGATGTAAAAGCTGAAGTAGAAATACTTTATTAGTGCAGTACCTAAATGTGATTTTCATACAAGAAAAACTGACCATTATCTGATGGTAATAATATTTATTCAATATATATTTGGGAGGAGTCATGACTGAACTGTAAGTGTTCAATTATTAGAAGATTTTGAATTTGTGGGTTTTGGAATAATTATCATTTTAAATATCTCTGAATGTACTTTATAGAAAAATTTGATTTCTGAAATAGGATAATGCATTAAATGTTATAAGTTAAACTGTTGAATATATATATATTTAGATATCTATAAATTGAATATATTTCATTTTAAAGAATTATATATATATATATATTGTCACCTCACATTTCTCCGCGCAATCTTTCACTTATTTAACCTCAATAAACTCTCATTTATTTCAAGTAGCTAGTCAATTGAATTTTATACTAACTTTAGGATCAAATATACCGGGGGCTCCAAATTGCAGCTATAAATTGTAATGCCCACCAGAGATCATCATCATTAGCCATATTTAGGACTATAGAAGATACTGGAGAAAGTAATTAAATTGTCTCTCAAAAAAAAGAAAAAAATAATATTGATAAAACCATTCAATCTATGTGGTCTTAATTTCAAACCTAGCATTAGTTATGCAAATATTTCATGATAAATTTATTATAAAATTCATAATAATGAGACAACTTTCTTCCACAACTTTATTCTAAATATCTGATCTCGAGTGGTAATTACAGAAAATACTATATACAGTTCTCATTTATATCTGACTGGAAATAAGTCGGTAATTAATGCAGAGAACTCATAATCTATGTTCATAATATAAAATTATCATTTAATTCAATATTAGATAAAATTTTCACAAATAAATCCTCCCTATTTAATTCCATTACTTTATTTTACGTTCTCAGCATCTATCACCTTCAATAGCTACAGTTATGTAACACGGAATGTCTGTGTTATGATTTCTAATCTGAGAATCTCTAATCTTATTTTTCTAACACACATATATCTTTTGATCAACTATCAATTCATGATCCCTATTTTATAATAGTATAATGTTATTATAATATGCTACTTGACTTCCAAACTAGCTCTTAGATTAATAATTGAACTGCTCTTTCTCAAGGTCTAGATCTGTCAAGAGATGCCCTTATAAGCGATTACATTGTAATGGATATGATTGCAAATATGCTAAGTGAAATTTGATACGAATTTACTATTGGTAATCACTAAACACCGAGAGCAGAAAAGGGATTTTATGTCTGCTCCCAATATTCACAACATTACAATGAATCAAAAGATTAAATTTATTAAACTTAACTCAACTATTCTCTGTCATTTTATTCTATTATTTTTAATTTATTGACCAAATTTTAATCAATAACTTTAAACCTATCATATTTTGCTAAAGTAAACTATGGAAGTAAACCATGGACATTAATCAGATAAATCAATCAAAATTTACTTATGATAGTAAATTACGGAAATAAATCATAAAATTAGATTAGGCAAATTAATTATGACAATAAATTACGTGAAAATGAAGTCTATAAAATGACTTATATAAAATGAATTATATTAATCGAATATAGAAATATAAAAAAGACAAAATTAATACTGTAAATCAATCATGAAAACAAATTATCAATATAAAATTAACTATGTGAATCGAATATGGAAACAATATAATAATTACTACTGCAAATCGATCTTGGAAATAAATTATCATTATAAAATAAATAATTAAATTTAAATATGAACTAATATTACTTTAAATATAGGTGTTGGATATATAGATTCTGGTGATATTTAAAACATCAAAACACAAAACACAATATAATCTTATAACAATAGTAAAATTTTATTACGTTAATAATGATAAAAATAAATAAAAACATACCCAAATATAACATTGTTGCACTTAAATATATGATTCAGATTTACCAAAGACTGGTTCGAATACATGTTTAAATTAACTACTTTTTTGGATGACTCACTTATTGTTTTGACCCATTCATTTATTAAATAAATAATTAATAATAATAATAAATACAAACGCTCACACACAGAATCAGAATTCCGTATATTTTAGCTTTAAGAAAACTTATATCTCGAAAGAGAAGAAAACCTATAAATTTTTACTTCCCCCCCTTTTTATTGTAAACATTGTCCATTGGACTATTCCAAAATAATATATTCGTTTCAATTATTCTAACTAGCAATGCAAAATAATCATACATTTCTAAATCATTTTATCAAGCAATAATTTTCACATTTCTAATGAAGAAGGATGATATGCCAAAAAAATAACCTACTAATTTTGCAAACGGGTTAAATTCAAACCCCCACTTTTACATTCATGCTTGTCAGATCTTTACGTTTTTAGACCGTATATCTTATAGGTCAGTATGGCCATTCAGCTTAACGACTCTCAATTTACCATCATTCAAAAAAAAAAATCAATACAGATTGGTTAGTTTATTAATTAAAATCTATGTCATTCTTCATCATACACATACATCTGACTGAATCCTTATCCTGTCAGGGCAACTTTATTTTGTCCTACATAAGAAAAACTCTTCATATCCCACATCACCATGCAGTATTTATAACGCGCACACAGCAGAGTCTTGGTAAAGGAAATTAAAAAAAAAAAATGACAATAACTCCTAACTTGAACCATTTGCTTGAGCCAGAGGGAGATCTTTTCTTAAGATCTAGAGTCGTGTAAAGAGCTCCTGCCTAAACACCTATTCTCTCTATTGGCATGCAAAACATTTTCTACAATTAAACAATAACTATTAATTCCCTATCTTAACAAATAAATGGAGTGAAACTCTGTCACCTCCGACTGCCATGGTATATAAATCATGAGACAGCTATTTCCCATCTATTGGGTGGTAGGATAACTTTACATTAGTAATGACAAGCATTTATAACTTTATATACGCCCACACATACATTGATTCCAGCCTAGATAAATGACAAAGACTAACCAGATCCCGAATCAAAACATATGAATCATTTCAATTTTAAACAGTCAAGCCCAACAACATACCTAACATTTATATTAATAATAGATCATCAACACTTATAGCATAATTATGGGTTTTTATGACCATCCACTCAACTCTTCAGATTTAATATTAAGCACAATTTAAAATTTTGTTAAGAATATAAAAATATTTATATCATTTCTTTCTTTACTGTTAAATTTAAATTTACGTGAGCATCTATACTTGGTATCAAAATCATTTCCCCTTCCTTTAAACATTTCTAACATAACTAAAAAAAATTATTATATTAAGATAACCTAGTGATTAGAGTGTGACATATTATATAAACAAAATGAAATATATAAAAAAAATGACATTATATAAACAAAATAAAATAAAGAATAAATATCAACATTACAATAGTCTCTTTCTAATGTCTTTTCCTTCAATTGTCCATCAATCAATTAATATCTTCAGTTCATTTTATTTGAGATAGCTATATAATTGCGCATCAGACAGTTATTTTTAATTAAATGTGTATAAAAACCCACAGACAGTCATTTGAATCAAGATAGAAAAAAAACATAGATAGTTATTTTAAATCAAAATGTAGCTACAGGGTAATTAATAAATTTAAAAGAGTTCTGTTGGTTACCTTCCATTTGATAAGTTTCTTCCTGCATTTGAATTCATTTGTTTCCTTTCCTTCCTCTTTTCCATTTGAAGGTTCAAATGATAGACAACAAGCAGTTTCTGATTACTAAACATGAATTAACTTTTTAAACATTTTCCAGAAATTTGCTGCAGTTTTTCAAACGAATTTTAATCAGCCAAATAATTCTTATAGTATAAATTGGTCTTTTAATTGCATACAAAAATTTGACAGTTCTCTCCTTCAATGAATTTTTAATAAGCAGAATGGATAAGTTGTGATATTCAGCAGAAAATATCTTATTAAAAGTTGATTTCTTCGTAATTGATGTGAGGAAAAGAAATATGCACCACTTATAGATGAATTAGAAATTCATATTTTGGTATACTATAAAACTTAAATACATTATTAAATTCTGAGAAAGAAAATTTAAAAAAACTTGGAAAACATCTTCAGAGACAGATTAATTTTAGTTAGTTAGCAAAAGTTCTCAATTAGCAAAATTTTTTATATTCACTTTTTCTCAACCTCTTTTATAGAGTAAAAGAGAGAAAAGAAAACACATGTTAAACCCTCGTCCCCCACAGTGGTTCCTCTTCAAGTCCAATTAAAAAATCTCCACTCAGAACGAACAATAGACTCTTAAGTGTTAATCTTGACAACTTTCTTTTCCCCGTCTTAAAGCACATTTCTCTGATTAACACATCAGTGATTAATTTATGAAAAATTAATCAAAGAAGATCTAACCAAAGAAATAAGCTTACTGACACTTTTTGGTCAAACAAAGGTTACATTCATTTTTTTCTTTCTTTTTTTTCCTTACTTAAATAATTTCTTATTTAGATTTACATTTTTAATAATATAGAAAATTATGTCAGTTTCTATAAGGAAAGAAAAAATCACTCATATATCTAACACACACACATACATGTGCAGAACATGAAACAGAAAACTGATTATTCAGATTATATGAACACAAATATCCATCATAATTTCTTATAATTACAAGCATAAAATCAATTATAATTTCTGATAATCATAAACATAAATATTCATTATAATTTCCTATAACTTTAAACTTATTCTCTAGAAAGAAACTGTTAACTAAAGCTACTGACAATCAATTCAATCTTAATTCTCATCAACTCTTTAGTAATAGATATTCCATACAAACACAAACTGTCTCTCTATATGTTACTTTTGAGCTATATAGCCATTACTTTCTCAAATAAAACTTTTAACTTTTCCTTCATCAAAAAAAAAAAAAAAAAATTCCTCAATTACTTCATTTTATTACATTTGGTTTATAGATGGAATAAACCAAAAGGCTACAATATATATATATACACACACACACAATGAAAGCATGATATATATTGCATCAATACACACTTTTAATTATATGTTATCTCAAAAAAAAAAAAATTAAATAAAAAATAATAATATAAAATTAATAATTTTTATGATGGAGTAACAGTCAATTTTCCATCTCTGAGTGCTGTACATGATAATTTCTATTAATATTTTTTCATGTTAAATTAAAAGCATATATTTTATTCATGGCTTTCATGTGGTATAATATTTATGTAATAAACTGTTTTTAATGTAAAGCTAAAAGTTTTATAAAATTTATGAAGTATCTTAAGCGATAGTAAAAGTTTTGTTTAGAGTGAGAATATTCTTCAGCTTTATAAATTCATGTAACACATGTGTCAGGATGATTTCCTTATGACTATTACAAATAAAACACGTTGCTAGATAAATAAATAATTAGTTATATGATTTAGTAATGATAAAAAAGTAACCACCAAATATTCTTATTATTGCATTAGAAAGCTTAAAATTAGACAAATTCAACCCAGAATATGAAATGAGTAATGATAAGTAAGAGTGACTGTATAAATTCTTAAGCCAATCCCGACTTAAAAACATCAAAACAACTAGAAAGGCTCTTGCTTGCTGATAGTAAGACTACTATTAATATTTTCTTAGAAAAAAATTATTGAAGAAATAGGATATTGTTCAAAGTGTATTTAATTTTGAAGTAACTCTAAAGCTTTACTGCTTATTTTATTTATAAAACTAGTTACAGTGCAGTAAGCTTTTTATTTTTTGAATGATTGTGAATTAATGAAATCACACACTGTAAGTATATATCTATATTATGCTCTCTTAATTTATTATTAATAATTACATTATTTCTTTAAAATTTTGTTTATATTATAATCTTAATTTACATATGTATATTTTATATACATTAAAAAGTGTTTGATATACAAGGTGGGACCCAAAACTAATCTGAATCTGTCTCTTGTTTGAACACTTGTTGTAGTACATACTTTGCTGTTATATACTTTTTGCATGAATTTTTCTGCATCAATTTAGTCAAATGACATCACCATGTGAATTTGTGGTATGGTACCATGTACCATATTATTTTGTAAAGTGCGTTTCACATAATAATGGCTGAAAAGTTTAAACAACATGAAATTCTGTTTTCATTTACAGAAAATGGCAGGGAAAACAGTTGTAATGCTTGAAACAGATTATAAGCAAGCTGATCTCGTAAAAACACAAGTTAATGAGTAGTTTAATTGAAATGTTAAATTCACTACTTCCCTAAAAAGCTTGGCAAATGAAGTTCAAAATCAATGCAACGCTGACTTTTTTTTTTAACACAAACAGCATTTCTCTCTCAGATTTAGTTTGAAATGATCAGGCATTTTAACTGCAAGTTCTGAAACCTTACATGATACAATAAAACATAAAGATTCTGTTTTGTGGCAAAGAGAAGAATGCAAGCTGCACTTTGACAAAGTGTCATCTCTCAAAGTCTCGAATGTGAAACACTTTTTATTAAATTCAGCATGACCAGGCTTATTTATCAGCCATATTGACTCGATCTCGCTTTGTGTTTTTTTTTTAATCTCTCAAATGAAAAAATGTCTCAATTTTTTTTTGCAGACTTAGAAGTGGTGGGAAAAAATGGCTCAGGCATTAAAAGGCATCACTTTGCAAATGTTTCCGAACTACTTTGATAAATAATAAACACATTTAGACTGGTGTATTGCATCAAATGAATAGAAATTTGAATGAGATTAAATTTATAATACTTAAAAATAAATTAAAAATATTTTATTATAAAATTCTGATTACTTTTGGTCACCTCCTATATATGTATATTAAAATAACTATAAACTTGCATTTCCATAACCTACATAAAGTATACAAGAGGTACTTGGAACCAAATGTAGCTGATATTGTAGCTTTACTATATATCTATAATTATTATTTTTTTAATAAACAATTTGAAAAAAAAAAAGAAAATTTGGGAAAAAAAATATCATTACTTTTAATAATAAAAGTGTACTCAAATTTAATCCAAAGCAATATTATTTTAAAACTATATATATGTAATGTTGTTAACTTAGTATGAATTTCATGACATGTTAAAAAAATAATAGCAAATTAAATATTTAATTGTAAGTGATGTTAGTCAAATTATAAATCTTTATTGATTGCAAAATGTTAATGGAATTCAAAATGATTACTATATTTGAAGATGTTAAAAAAGAGTCAAAAAGTTTATTTGATTTTTTTTAAAAAAAAAAAGGAATACAAGAATCTTTGAATTGTGTTGAATGAAGTTTACCAACTAATAAAGATTTATAAATTGACAACATGTTGATATCATCCACAATTATTTATATTTTTAACTTATTAATTGGTTTTGGAACATGCTTGCATTATATATTGATAGAACTATTTATATATATTGGTTTGAATTACATTTACTTATTTTTTTAAAAGTGAATTAATATTTTCAAATAAGTTTAAATTTTTCTTTAACTATTAAAATTTTTTTTAAAAAGTTAAACCTGTTTAATAAAAGGTTAATAATTATTAATATTCATATAGGTGCAGCACTATCAGATCCAAAGCTCCTCACTGATGAAGGCCACAAGCCAGAAACTAGTCTGGGGATATTGGATGAGTAGACATTAGATAGGGATTTTATGCACAAGCCTTCTGGCATCCATTGATTACTCTGGTTGGCACTGAATGGCACTACTGTATGGAGAGTTTTGCCTGTTTTAATTATTAATATTCTTTATATTGAAGTAATTAACTTTTAACATTATCATCTTATCCTATTTGCTTCAGCTGTTTGAAAGACAGACAAAGCACTCTATATTAAATATGTGCATATGTATACTGTTAAAAAAATTAGCTGCATAATAAAAATTTGCCATACCCCCCCATAATTGGTAAAATAATTGTATTAAATTTTATGCAATAAAATTAAGAAAGTAAATGGATCTTGCTTAGTAAGTTGTATTAAAGATATTCTCTTTTCATTAATTTATTTTCTGAAAGCTATAAGCAAAATAATATTTTTTTATTTCAGTTTACATTAGTATTATTATTTTTATTTGATTCAAAATTTTAAGTACAAAGATTTTATTTGTTAAAATTATGTTGAAAATTATTAATTTCAAATTAAAACAATATTTGATAAATAATTTTGTATGAATATCTTTTGTAGTCTGTATTAGTAAATGCTTGGGCACTGTGGAATTTGTGATAAGAGAGCAGGAATTCCCATCTGATTCTTAGTCAATTGTTTGCGTGGATTTTAGATTCAATGTTAAAATAGCATACATTTTTGTATAATATTTTTATTGAAGAGAAAATTAATTGTGTATTTGAAGTTTATTTTATATAAAAAAATTATATGGGGGGGGGGGAGATAAAACCATAATAGTACAACAAAACACAAAAGATATATTAATTCCAAAAACATGTGTAAGGACTTATTCATAACAAACATCAATTATAAAAACAAACAGGCAAAAAAGATAGAAGTGAGTTTTACACAGAACCTACAGCACAACAAGTGTACAAATGTTAATACAAAAACAACAAAAAGTTTTTTACAATAGAATAACCAAATTTGAATATTTTTGTAAGCATAAGAAATGAAATTTAGTCACTATCTATTGATCAGATAGGAAC
The DNA here is from genome assembly GCA_028023455.1 of Epiperipatus broadwayi. NCBI lineage: Eukaryota > Metazoa > Onychophora > Udeonychophora > Euonychophora > Peripatidae > Epiperipatus > Epiperipatus broadwayi. The sequence goes on from JAQFVV010000065.1 coordinate 1,561,862, forward strand.
AAAAGAATTAAACAATTTGATGCAATTCAATTGTTTACAACTATGTTCCAAATAAAAACTAGTAATATCAACTGAAGGTTTTGGGTTAAATGTCTATAATATATACCAATAATTACCTATATTTATAAAGAATAGCAATAAATAATACATAGCAATTCATTATAAATATGGACAGATGTCATCAATCTAAATCTACTAAAAATAATGCAAATAATATAATTTGGCAAAATATATATTACAATGTAAACAGTCTAACGATCCCAAATAGATATTATAAGACAGTATACTTTGATAACATAAATATGCAACAAAAAAAACTCAGGCAATAAGGGAATTAAATAATGAAACAAAAAATTAATTGGATGTAACTGAAACTATATAGATAAGCAATATTACTTAATCAAAATTATCTAAACTTCCAAATAGCAATAACAATTGAGAAAAATAATATTTACAATAAACATCACATGACCACCATCTCTTATGCTTGTGTATAACTGTTGTTAAAACAGGCAAAACTCACTATACATATTGCCACACACAGCAAGCTAGATTAATCAATGGATGCCAGAAGGCTTGTGCATAAAATCCCCATCTAGTGCCTATTCTTCCAATATCCCCAGACTAGTTTCTGGCTTGTGGCCTTCGTCAGTGAGGAGTCTTGGATCTGAGAGCACTGCACCTAGATCTAGCTTGCTGTGTGTGACAATACGTATAGGGAGTTTTGCCTGTTTTAACAACAGTTATACACAAGCATAAGAGATGGTGGTCATGTAATGTTTTATTGGCTTAACCAATCCTGCCTAATAGGATAGTGGTGGCTATGGTTATTAAAGAACCAAAGACACCAAAATGTATGGGTACTGAACTGGGTTCAGACCCATATGACTATAAGCTAATGGGCTTGGATTGAAAACATTAAGGTATTTTCAGTTTAAGACTCATAGTTTTGTAGTTAAATGGAGATAAAAGGTGGTTGCTGGAGGGTTGCATTAGATCCTAAGATCTAGGTGCAGTGCTCTCAGATCCAAGGCTCCTCACTGATGAAGGCCACAAGCCAGAAACTAGTCTGGGGATATTGGATGAGTAGGTACTAGATGGGGATTTTATGCACAAGCCTTCTTGCATCCATTGATTAATCTAGCTTGCTGTGTGTGGCAATACATATAGTGAGTTTTGCCTGTTTTAAAAATAATATTACCGCAAGTACAAATAATAATAGTATGATGATGATAATAGCAAGGTGTTTGGGAGATGTCATTTTCAACACTCAAGTTAAATTAAAGCGAGTTTTTTTTTTACTTTATTCACATGAGACTTTATCTGAAAATCTAGCTATTGAGCCTGCCACTTACCATTACAGTAAAATGTATAGCAGCAGTACATTTAATTTGGACTGTCTTAATGGTAGTAGAAGTTGCTGCTTTGGAAAAGTATGTTATAAATATATAATCTGTTATGAGACAATTTTTTTGTTTGATTCAGATTTTAATATTACATGATTGTATTATTAATATTAGGGTATGAGCACAGACTTTCACATGACCCACCACTCTCCACTCCATCTAATAACACTGATACACTTAAACATACATATAATGATATGGGTGTACTACCATAAAGCAAAGATTATGAGAGAATTAAGAGAATGATTTTCAATTAAATTTTTTTTTTTACAATATGGACTGAATACAAAATTTTACCATTATCTATCACTGTTGACTAAAGATTGTATATGTTCCATGAAAGTCCAGAGGAATGAGAACAAAATCATCATACTTAGATCAGTTGAAAGTTATTGTAGGCAATGTTTTTAGCTAGTAAAATTGTTTCCCGTTTATGTCAGTTCAGGACATTAATAAGCATATAGAAAAACATGAAAAATTTTGAAAATGGGAGAAGCCAATTATAAACATACATGCACATGCGTAACATCACTATATAAAATGAAGTGCTTTAGGAAGTAGCCTTATTAAAGTTTTACATATTAAGGATTTGATGAAGCTACTGCTGCATATGTTACAAGTACATTATATTGTATTTTCAAATTTCTAATTATTTTACTTTATTTTGATGCAATAACTAATTACTGACATGATACTTTTATTATTTTGCTAATTAAACAGTTTTAGAGCATACTTTTGATGTACAAAAAGTGATGAGATTATCATTGGATGATATGGCAGTGATGTTCGTAATTCGATGTAAACTTGTAAAGAAATTCATATTACAGAATATTGAAACTGTGATGTGAAGGATATATGCAATTTTTGTAATTATTGTTGCTGTTTTTATAAATCATTCTGTTTCTTTTAAATCTCTTAATGAATTCAGATGATTATAGATGCACTTAACATTACAAGCAATAAAAACAAATTACAAAATGCTAATTGAATACTTACTTCAAAATATTGCCAGAAATTAAAAAAAAAAAAAAAATCAGCCTTTAAAATTTTAAATGATGGTGAAGGTCTAAGTATATTATGTTGTTTTTATACTAAATTTCAGGTTGAATGTGATAATTAACAACTAAACTTTATAATAGATTATCTCCATCTGTTTTCCATTATTAGTGTCTCTAGCAGCACCAGCAGCTATTGAGATGCCCACTCTTACTCAGATGATGACATTGAAAGTTGTATATATGTTTGAGCCATGATAATCTTTTTAACGTTTACATATATTTTACACATACACATATGCGACCTTAATTTAAAATGAGGAAATCACATTTAATGTCATTTTAAAAAATAAAGTAGCATTACTAAATAATGAATGTGACTATTTAACTAAATTATTATAAGTGATTTGAGAATGTTTTGTTATGTATTGTATAAGACTAATTGCAAAGATTGTCATTGAATATTAGTCATTGTTTGTCCATACAAAATTGCCAGTTTGATGAATAATCTCAACTAGGATAAGATCAACAATTGTGTTTATTATTTCTTGCTTGACTAGTTGTTCAATTTTTCCTTATTGAAATGATATTGTGAATAATAATATTTCAAGAAATCCTGTTATCTCATTGTCAAAATGAATTCCTTTTCCTCTTAAAGGACTACTTAGTTTTCTTTCTTTTTAATTAAAACTTGTATTATTTATTTAGTAGAAGTAGTGGGATAATTTATTACACTTTAATAGTGTATTTTTTCTTTCTCTCAAAAGTCATTTAAAAATATACTGTATATATAAAAGCTACAGATTTTTTCAACAGCATAAGTATGTTGTAGTTGAATAAGATAAATAATAATTCGAAGAATACATATTGTATGTCTAAACATTTCTAAACAGAGTATTTTTTTTCACCCATTGCTTATTTAAAATAATGATCTTTCAATAAATATATACACAAATAAAAAATATTCTTTATTAGATTAGAAAAAATTATAAATTCTTCAATTCAAAATATAGACTGTAAATCCTAATTAAATATCAAATATCGGTAAATCTGGTATCTGTTTTGTTCACAGTGTATGTTAGAAGCTGTTTACATATTTCTCCCATTATCTACAACTATATGTTAAGTAGCATAAAGTGATAGAAATAATTTGTCAAGATATAGTATTTTAGATATACCATATATTTCAACTTCTCACATGAATAAAGACATCTTTTTTAGATAAAAAAAAAAAAACATATATCACATGACCCCACTTCTTTTTAAGCTTGTAAAAAATAAACAAAGAGCTTTGCTAATTGCTCAACAAGTTTTGTGACAAATGCTTAGCGAGAGAAAGCATTTAAGATATGTCTATCTGAAAAAAAACCACCCCAATCCCTGAGCAATGGTTTCATGCTTTTGGCACTCCTCAGAGAGGCGCTAGGCTAGTTTCAGACACTAGATCTAGATGTCTTTATATGTAAGTTTGAGATATATATGATGAAATTAAAATAATGGATGTATTTAAGATGTCGTATATGAGGGAAAGATAATTGGATTAATAGTATAATCATTACAATTTTCAACTGTTGATTCACTGTAAAATGAAGATCTTCAAGATTAATTCAGTTTCTCTGATGCACAAATTGTCCACATCACAGCAATAAACTTTCTTATTTTTCTGTCTTTTTCAGTTTCTTGGGATCTGATTTAAGAAAGATACTTTATGAATTTCATAAAGCTGTTCAGCAGAAAATTCTTTTTTTCTCACTACATTTATGCCATTTAGTATAAACTTTAGTAATTCATAGCTGCCAGATGATAGTGCTTAATAAATCCTTATCCATGACTATCTTTTCTAGTTTCAGATCTAGTGTACTTTTTCTTTAATCATAAGCTTGAAACTAGTTTGGGGATATTGGATAGAAAAGTACTGGATAGGGATTTATTAAGCACTAATATCTGACATCTATTGATTATTAAAGCTTATACTAAGTGACATGAATGAAGTGAGAAAAAAAGAATTTGCTGAATAACATTTGTGTAAGCAAGTATCATATGATGTAATATTTTATAAAGCTTCTAACTTTATCCTTTAAAAACATTAGAAGAAAAAAATAAAATATATTTGCTTTCAAATGTTATTCATAAATATAATTGTGCATATTTGAATTATAACATTTGAAATTTTGAATTGATGCAAAAATGGCTGATGCTAAATTATAAAATTCATTAGTATTATGGGTGCTGATTTAGTATGTGTTCACGGTCATTTCCAATTATAAGAACTGCCCAAAACCCATGCGGACACATCCAACTTATAAATGACATCGATCAATCAATATGTTGTCGCGATCTGACCATTCATTACAAAATCATCGTTTAATAAAAAAAAAAAAAAAAACCTAAAAACCCAATTTTTGTAGTTATAAGAAATGAAATCAGGTTATTAAAATATTAAAACACAAAATCGCCATTTTATGAATTTTAGTGCTTTTATTTTTTGTTTATTTGCATTCATTTTTCTTATATATATACTTTTTTTTTTTTTGGATAGCTTATAATTGAATTAGTATATATTGATTCAGCACTTATTGTGTCATCATTGTACATTTAGCCAGTAATAATTAGATTAATATAAATTATATCTGTATGATTAACTGACAAATATTTGACCATTTGTTGAAATCTAAATATTTTATTTTTTAAAAAATTTAATGATTTTTTAAGTGTTAAATAATTAGATGTTTTTTTAAAAAAAATCTATTTATATATATATATATTCTCTTTCAAATATGAATATTTTAATTTAAAAATAAATTCATTTTATTAGAAATTAAATGCTTATTGTTGTGAATTAATCATGTCTGATTGTCAGGTAAAATAATTACTTGTCATGATGGTGAAATGTGGGGGTGTAAAGCTATCCAAGGAATTAACTTGTTTGTTTATTTTTGATTAATGATTATTAATAGCAATAAAAAATTAAAATTACATTTCTTTATTATTTTTAAAGTAATTTTTCATTATATAATCATCACTAATTCCTGCTACTGCATATAAATATATTTAAAAGACAAAAATATTCCTAAAAATAGTAATGAGTAAATATTTAAATGCCATTAACAAAATCTACATTATTCTGTATATTTTTGCTTATAAAGACAGATTTTGGTCACAATCAAGACTTATTGTGATTAGTACAGAGGTAGAATGCCAGGTTGAAGATTAAAAATTCCTGGATCAAAGCTCAACTTGTAATTTCTGAAGTTGAACAGCTTAAGTTCTTTTGAGTGACTGATCATTCAAATTTTTTATTGCCCAATGTGTTAGCACACAGGTAGGGTGATGGATACAAACTCATTTTTTCTAGATGAAAGCTTAATCCATCACTTCCGATGATGCTTGTACACTGCATGATTTCTCAAGCAACAAACCATTTCTTTCTTTATTCCATATTCAAATAGTTCACAATACTTTAAGGTTTCATATTCATTTTTTGTTTTTGATATGTGTCAACCAGGTATTCTTAATTATAGAAGTCATAAGCTGGAACATCAATATTAAAAAGTAACTACTTTAAAAATTGAATTACTTAGTTTGCTAATAAAATATCAGTGATGTTTCACATCTTTTATCTCAGTCTTGGAGATATAACAAACAATAAAACAATAGCTGTCTATATTAATGACAAGGAATGTTTTTATTTTCATAAGTATACATTCACATAGAAATCATATAATAAAAAGTTTATTTCATGTAAATATTATTAAAATATATATAATAATTTAAAAAAACCCAAATCCATAGTTTTGTCAATACCAGTTTTATAGTTAAAAATATAACAGAGATGTTAAAAAATTGATTCGGAATTTAGAGAAAAATAAAAATAAAATATGTATATAAATAATACTTGTGTGAAATTTATTTTATGAATGAAGCAAAACTAGGATATTAATTTAGGATCATTTTCAGTTAGATCTAGCCACACTTTAGGAGTCATAGTGTACAACTAATACTATGAATAAAGTTTTAGGTCTCATTAAAGTTTACAGCATATGTGCAAAAAATAATCATAGCTTTTATTGGGTAGCTATATATTTGGATATTATTATTTGGATAGTTTCTGCTATTAATTGCAGTGCTTATCATAAAATGATAATCAATACAAATTAGGCAAACTTATTTAATGAATGTAAATAGTAATTGCATAAAATAAATGGTTTTAAAACATGACAGGCATTGGAACTATTTCCAGTGATAATGAAATGTTGTTGCTTGATAAATACTATATTGTCCAGTTGTTAGAAATGACTGAGAAGAGAAATTTAAAACGTATATCGTTCATATCCCAAAAGCAATCTTAAAAAAATTAAATTATATTTTGAATTATACAGAGTGGTCCAAAAGTAGGTATATATTAATACAATAATTATTATTTTTCTTTTTTTCAAGTATTACAAATAATGGCAGGGATCTTAAATAAAGAACAAAGTAAATGGATTTTGAAGCAATATTAGTAAACTGAAAATGCCAATCTCATATACACAGCTTGAATAGAAGCTCTTAATACTTTTTCACCAACATGCTTGGCAACTTATAACATCAGAGACAAATTTAATGCAGTGGATGCAATGACTAATGCACTAAAATATGAATATCCTAGTAACATCTATCACATGATCTGGCAGAAGACGTTGACTTGCAGATACAATTTATCATGCATAACCAAATCTGATTAATGAGATTTGGATAAAAATCATCTGGTCAGAAAAGGCCTGTTTCAAATTGTCAGGTTGTGTGAATAGGCATAACTGTGTTTATTGGGCAGATGAAAATTCGTATTTGATTATTGGATCCCAATTAAACCAGTCAGGTGTCACAATATGTGGTGCATTCTCTAGTGAATGTATTGTAAGACCAGTTTTCTTTGATAGTAACAATTACCTAAATATGTTGCATGACATGATAGTGTCACAATTCAGAACCAAGACTAGAACTTCCCTGAGCTGTACTTCCAACAACATGCAGCAATTTCTCATGTTATGGTAGTAAGGAACTAACTTGATATTTTCACATGCAGCATTGGATCAAATGATGAGGCAACAGTGACTGGCCATCATATTCACTTGATCTTAACCAATGGATTCTTTGTGTGTGTGTGTGATGTAATGAAAAATAAGATTTAGAAAGAAATCCCAAACAATAGACACAATGAAAGAGTTTATGACATGCATTTATAGACATTGATTCAGACAGTAATGTATGCCGAGCTGTGGGCCAAACTGTTTAGGATAGATGAATGCATATTGTAACATTGATGGAGAAACATTTAGAGCTCTTAAATGGTTACACAGCTAAGTACTGTCACAATGTTAGACAATTTAACTTGAATGTTAAACTAACAAGTCAGTAGCTGAAAAGAATCATTATTGAAATGTAAATAAAATTAATTTAAAAGTACTAATAAAACAAACCATTATTTATTACTTTTAATATCATTACTGTATGCCTATTTTTGAACTACATTGCATTTTTTTTTATCAGCAATCAATATATCTAGTTGCTGAGGAGGTTGTGTGACATTTAAATACAACATTTCCATTCAATTGACTTAATTGAAATTATTTATTTATTTATATTATTCACTTGAAAATCAATCTTGGAACTTTTAGTTTTGAGTCTATTACTTTACTAAACTGCACAGAACAAAATTTGACTGGCATATAATATTCAGAGTTTTTAGGCTGTCACTTATCCAAACATTAACTGAATTTAAGATTGCTTAACTTGTGATCAGATCTGTGAATTTAACACATAATGAAGAGTCACTGCTTTTTGTTAATTTTGGATTATCATGAATTATATATGCTTTTTATATTAAAAAAAAAAAAAGAATATGTGTCTGCATAAAGTTTTATAGAGAACATGTTTTTTTAAATTTATAATTTGCTTTACCCTTCATTTTTTTTTTTGTTCTCTGAAATTATATAATTTGGTATATTTGTGATGAAGTATTTTTAGAAAAATTTCATAACTTTTTCTTAGTATTACAAATTAGTTAACGATTTAAATTTCTGATGTCTTGAAATTGATTTAAATAATTTTTTTTATACATTTGAATGAATTAATAAAAATATTACAAAATAAAGACTTGTATTTTTCCTAAAAACTTTGTTTTTGGTTTAAAGAAACAAGAGTTCTTTTTAGTAAGTGATGGTCAGTGAAATAAATTATCTTTCTTGAATTTTTTTAAAAAAAAAAACATAATTAATTAAGTAATAGCTGAAATGTAGGGTTTCTATGAAAAGAAGTACACAAGTGCACTTCTTTAAAAAGAAATGATGATTCAGAGGGTCAAAGAGAGGAGGGTATATGATTTTCTATATTTATAAAATGAGATTGATATTAAGTAAAACAAAAAATTTCTGGAAGATCATTTTTATTATTGTAAATCTAAATTTTTTATTTAATGACCAGAACATTCAATCAGTATTATGAAAAAAAATGACATTAAAATGGGTAATTATGACTAATTGCTTGGGTTTATTGAGTTTTAAATATTGTTTTTGAGATATAGGTAGTAACAAATTTCTTACTGTAGCTCAATTTGTTTTTCCCACCATATGAACATTACAAAACTTACTGAACATTTAATCTTTTTTTATAATAAATTAAGTTAGGTAAAATAATTTGATTTTTTTAATTTACCATTTCAAAAAGAGAATATTTGACTTTGATAGTAAAAATTAAAACTAAAGTATATCTGTTCAGAAAGAGGAGTTCTTATAAAAGGGATAGCTGATAATCCTAACCACAATAATATCTAAGATTGATGTTATCCGATGCAGATTAAATGTAAGCAACAATAGACATGATACTTTGTTTTGGTTTATCCTATTCCTCTGCCAAAAGATCAAAGATTCACACAGTTTATAACCAAGATCACTAAAATATATAGATACTGAACTGTTATCAGGTTTATGTAACTAGATAGCTAAGTTATCTTAGATTCATAGTCTTAACATATTTGAAAGTTTCAATCCATAGCATGGTGGATAAGTATAATATAAAAAATCATATCCATAATGTAGTGCGTAGGTATAATATAAAAATCATGTTTTCCACAAGAAATCAATATACCAGAAATAGTCATAATTACCATCAAATATCCATTGATTAATTATAATTGTAGATAATTCCGGAATAAATAGAAATCACTATTGCCAAAATAATTTTTTTTTTATCTTCAAAAACATATCCAGTCAAATTATTCTTTCTTTTATTCATTTCTATATCTTTTTCATTTTTTCAAAGAATAATGATTTTATTCCTTTTTTTAAAATATCTGATTTATATTTTTGATTTCTCTCAAAATCACCATTTCATTCATAAAGTTACACTCTAAATAAAACATTTAATACGCATTTTTTAAAAATTCCACATTTAACAATTTACAAAATAATGTCTCTCTTATTATGATTGTTTAATCTAATATTGTCATTCCTAAATTCTTTTTCACTATTTTTATTAATGAGAAACTTTTTTTTTCAATTTTTTTCTATAATTTAATTTATGTTTGATTTTATTTTTATTATTCATAGCTTTTATTTTTATGCATTAGTATGATAAAAAAGTCTATCAAAGTTTATGATATAGTTTGAGCTTATATAGTAAGTAGTATTAATTGACTGACAAATAATAGAAAATTTTTACTGATGATAATAAGCTAAGGTTATTGTTAATGCTTTTCAAGCAGAGAATTTAATTTTATTGACTTCTACTAAATATAATTGTAACTAACTGTATCTTTAATCCTACTTTTCATTTTATAAGTTCACCGAAATTTTCTGTTTTCATAGATTATATTAAATAAGTTTCAAAATATCAAATGTCATATCTTAAACTGTTTATATAAAGTAATTAACAAAGCAAATTCCACAATTACACCTTAAACTTGAAATTATTAAACTTCATATATTTCTTATATAGTTTTAATTTTTATCTCGTGTATAAACTTTTAAACACATGCAAATAACTTACATCTTTCAATTATATTTACAACTACTGTATTTAAGATCAACCATTTCCAAAGTTAGTATAAAAAATATATTTTCTCAAAATATGTTTTAACTGAACTGGTCAATATTTCAACTGTTTAAAATGTATTGTTTGAAAAATTGATGCTTGTAATTTGATATAATAGAAATTTCTTTGTATATTTAAAAGCAATTAATATCTGGACAACTTGAAGTGACTAATTCAATTAAAAGGCTATGTGGATACAATGTTACTTTTTTTTTATGGCTTGGACAAAGATTGCTCTTTAATAAAATAATTGTAAATTTAAGTTAATGATAAGTCAAATTCTGTAATAAGTTTTCTGTCTTTTCAAAATCTTATCACAATAAGTTATTTTATTTTATTAAATGCTTTTGCAAAATAAGTAAAATAATTATCAAACTTTTTAAAATTTTTACATATGTTTTTTTATATATATATTCAATTTTTTACATATGTTGACAATAAATCTTTCTATTTCAATTATACTTTACTCAATGGAAGTTTAATCTATTATGCTGCTTTTTCATTTATTTAAATAAATCATAGTATATAATATAAAATAAAATATCTTTATATAATAGCAATAATTGTGTGTATATATATAAATAATACATAAAAGCTTTGGCATTATTTTAGTTATAATCCACATTGCATATATAGTGACATCTTATATAAAATTAACTGGAACCTATAAACATACAGGGAATCAATTAAATAAAAAGAGTAAAAGAACATAATAATGTACTTAATAGAAGAGAAGATGATTATCTGCCTTATACATTCATTATTTAAAATATGGATGTAAAATAGATTGTATAAAAAATATAAAATCTTTAGACTATATTAAAGAACCTAATAGAAGGAATGTATGTGAAACTAATTACAACAAATATAAAGTATGAATATATTAAAAACATCAATTAATTTAATTAATAATTGGTTAATGATAAAAGAATGGAAAATTGTATATGATACATTTACACATTTTTTTTTCTTGTTGTATTATTATTATAGAGAACAGTTAATTTTATATAAAAGAGATAGATGTCGCTATATATGCAATGTAGATTGTAATTGTAAAGTAGTTTCAACACATGGAAAGAACAAAAATCAATATTTGCAGAAAAGAGCTTTTATGTATTAATTATTATTATGAACATTATATATATATACAGTTATTGCTGTTATATAAAGATGTTTTATTTTATATTGTGTCCTATGATTTAGTTTCTCAAGATGTCAAAATTAGATATATTTTTTTATCTATTATGTAAGATATACTTTTTATCTTATATTAAAAATCTATATGGAGTTTCTATTTCCCTCTAAGAGTCTTTCTAAAATTCTTTTTTGTAAACCTATACTTGTATTAATTTTTTTTTTTTTCAATGAATCAATATCTATTATATTTTTTGCCATTTTTTAAATGCTATTTATAATATGTATGTGAAAATTTTCCTCCAAAAGAATTGTGTGAAAAATTAAAATTTTTAATTTGTTTAGGATCTGTTTCTAAAATGGCTTGCCTTGTCATATGAGAAAATGTTTGGCCAAAATCCAGAAACACATTTATTATATATTCAGAGATTCTTCATTTTCCAAATTAGCAAAAATGTCTTTAGTATCTTCACTTATTGTTTCTTATTTATATTGTCTTTGGGCCCCAGATGAATGATAGTTTCTTCAGCATATTCACTATTTTCACTGGAATTCTTTTTCAACTGGCTGAGTATATAAAAAATATTCTTACTGCAAGCAGGAACTGACCGATTTATTCTTTATTATTTGGTTTGTGAAGTATTGAGTAATTCTGGAAGCATTTCTTTCTCTTTCTTCTAGTTTTGCTTTTATTTATTAAATTTTGACACCCAGAAAGTATTTTTTTTTTTAATTTTCCTATTGTATCATCTAATTAAAGAAAAAACATACATTAGGTATAATAAATTTTATTATGAAAATTCAAATTTAGATATATAATTTTAATAATATTAATAAAAAAAATTTAATACAAAACAATTTTTACAATGGATATTCCATGTATAAATTTACTAATTTAAATAAAAATTAATGTTAAAAGTAAATGTTGATTTATTAAAAATATATACACATATATCTTATTTAGTGCTTGTCCTTTATGCGCGAGTATTTATAATAGCGATTATCATCAATTTGTACCCACTGTTTTGATTTAAGTTGATTATTCACTATAACAATCTTAAAAAAAATTGTAAAAAAAAATTTTTTGGTGGCCATTTTGTAAGACTGATGACATCATAGGATAGTTATTAATGCTATGTCATCCAAAAGCAAAATAACAATTTTCATGCTGAAATTGTATAGTACTGAGTTTATTCATGTACCCAATATTAGTGCTACATACAACATTTTGATTATAAATTTAAAATATGATTAATGAATGTAAAGCACAGTATTTTATTTTTATCCAGCATCCTTATAAGTCATTCAGTACTCTATAAATGACATATCCAAAGTAAAGATTTTTGTTGTTAATAATTATAAAACTAAAAAAAAAAAGGGATTCATTCAATATAATAAATAATAGAAATTATATTTTAATGACATACAACAGCCAAATATATTATTGCAGTATTAAATTTGAAAATGTATATACTCGTTTAAAAACTATATGCTATATTTAATTTTATGGGTTAAATTTTATATTAACAGTACTTTGCTTGTGATAAAAGTTATGATCATCATATTATAATTTAGTTATTGTAATTGTTATTGGGGGTGGGTCTGTGTGATTTCATAATAATGAACTTTGTATAATCAAAAATTACTAAATCTAAATTAAAAATAACACTTAATCTATTTGCTCAATTTTAAAATATCTTCTTTGTTTCAGAATAAGCGAACATTATCACAATTATGTTGTTAATGTATTTTCAATTAAAAAAAAATTAAGCAAAATTGCATCTATTATGCATTTAATAATAAATTTTGTACGATAAAATTCAATACAAATAAACTGAAAAAGATTCAGACCTTTAATATCTCTGACTTATAATAATTTAAAAAATTTTAAGTTGTTTCCAAGAAAATGATTACAGCACTTAATAAATGTGGACATCTGTTGCAAAAAAAAAAAAAAGCATAGCTAGCATATTTGTATATAAAGTGTTTATTTATATTTGTTTGTTTAGATTTGTATAGTTCTTGAAAAAAAACAAAACAACTTAAATATTGATTACAATATGCAAACACAGAATGCATTAGATAACTTTATTTTTTATGTTAATATTTTTTTAGCAACTGCAATTTTGCTACTCTTACACTAATGATAAATAGTAGGGTCTGTGTTATCAATTTACATTTTTTTAAAAATTCTAAATAATTTCATGTAAGTAATATAGTAATACAAATTTAAAAAAAATAAAACGCCAATATGGATTTTTTTCCAGTGCAACAAAAAAGTTGCACAGAAGAACACAAAAAATTCTTATCTGATTCACTTTCTTGTCCATTTTGCTGCACTTTTGGAGAGTTAAAAAATATATTTTTTTCTTAGTGATTCTGTTTAAAAATTTATAGCTACATTCATTTTCAATTAAAATCATTGCAGCAACTATGAAAAAAATCAAGAAAATCTCTGTGCCTGGAAACCGAAATGGATATCTTACATCAACTGGAAAGAAAAGAAGAAATCATGACATCTATTCTATCGGTTTATCCACATTTATTGTCGCCACTATTTTTAAAAACAAAGACCAAATAGAACAAGTGCTCAAACTTCTATATGCATAAAAACTTTCCAAAATCATGAAATCACAGCATTCTATATGAAAAGAAAATCCAAGAAGCATGTAACCCAATCATTCTAAAGTAATTCTTTAGATATCCTGAGCCATCAACATCTTGTGCATTTCTTCAACAAAAAAAAAAAAACAAGATCAAAGAATTTAGAAGTCAATGATGGACCTTAGAATAAGCAATTGATAACTCAAAAGTCTGATAATTATGATTGATGAATGGATCAACGGAAAGTATAACTTTAAGCTAAGTTTATTTACAGATTTAAGTTGCATTATCATACATACATGCAGGGCCTTTCAGAGAAAATGTGATGCCCAGAGCAACTAATATTTTAGGGCCTTTCAAAATTTAAAATAAGAATGTGGAGGGAGAGAGAGAAGAAATGAGAGTTTTTACTTACATGGCCAGGAACAGGGCTCCTGGAGCAGTTAGTTATGAGTCGCAGAAATGAGCAAGCAGATCAGATCCAGATAGCACTTGGATAGGGTAAATTCACTCTAGCACTGTTAGTATCGTAAAACATTGTTAGCACAGAACTGATTGATAGTGGGCTGAGACTATTAGTTCTGATAATTGCCAAGCGCCACAGTCGCTTTCATCGTAAAGTTGACACCTCATCACTAAACTGGTTTACATTTTTGACTCATAAGCCTGCTTGGAAAAGATCGAATATTTTTTTTGGGAATTTAATTGTAAAATTAAGGCTGTTCTATGAGCTGTGACATTGCTTTGCCTTCTCCTATATTTTTATTTAACATATTAAGTTGCCAATTTGAGGCTCCTAATATTGCAAGGCCTGGTGCAATTGCCCCTCCTGCCCCCTCTGATTGACCCTGCATTCATACATGTTTTAAGTGCATATTTTCATAATACACATAGCACAACACACACAAGCATATAATGCACATAAAGGATTTTTAAAAATTATTATATGTACTAGATTAAGTTATTTGTTCACAGCTTATAGTGTAATTTTTTGCTGGAGTAACCAGCCAGATTTTTTTCCATAGGAAACCATTATAACTACTTGTTTTTTATACAATATTTTCGCTTAATGATGAGGCTTGGGAAACCAATTGCCCTGGCTAAGTGGGGTAAAGGTGTATAATAATTAGTGAAATATGTAAAAGTATGAAGATTTAATTTTTCCTGACAAGTTATAAAATGAGAAATATGTTAAATGTATGAAAAAAGAATGAATAACTTACTTTTGATCTTAGTTTCAATTTATTTCTTGTTTATGTTATTATGTTACTACTGATACACTGCACTTTACTGTCCTATGCCTAATTACAAAAGATTACAATTGATACCTTTTTAATTAATGATATACAGTACATAAATTTTAACAGCAGAATATAGAATAAAGTTAAAAACTGCAGCAGATTTTCTTTTATATGTTTTAAGTAAATACAAGATTGAATAATATTCAAATGCTTGTCATACTGTAAACTGTAAACTCATACAAGTTCAAAATTTTGATTAAACTAGGAACAGAATGAAATAAGATCTTAAGGAATAACAACCAATAAATTATTATAAATAATTTGTTTAAGGTGCGTATATAAGATATAACATTTAAATAAAAATGTAATTTATTTTAATATAATTAATGAATAATATTTTCTTATGTATTTCTTCCTTGCCTGGAATTTCATTTACTATCCTGGCCCATGTGCGCAAAACATAAATTGCACACTATTTCAGCATGCTCCTGGTTTTGAACAGTTGATGAGATTCCATAATACTTAGGAAGATCAAATCTCACAGGGTTTATTATTGGAACTGGAAAAATAAATTACTTTGGAACCATATAATGAAGTCTAATGCTATAATTCTTCAATTCTTAAAGAATTTCTTAGATGAAATTTAGAAAAAGAGATCAGGATTTGAGGCATGTTTTGGCAGTAAAATTGCATCTTTAAGTTAATTCTAAATCAAGATTTATTTAACTACATTAAATAGGAATAATGTTCTGCTGATAGATTGTTAATCATTTGTAAGGCATCTACCTGGTGGGAGAAGACTAAAATACACCATACAGAGATTGATTATTTTTTACATCAGTAGATGATATTATTTAGAAATTTCAAAAATTTGTTTATTGTGTGCATAAGGATTTAAGATCATTTCAAATAATTTAACTTCTCATATATTTTTCTAGGTATGTTATGATGATATAGAAAAAAAACACAACTGTTACTGTACTTCTGGATAGTGACTTTATTGGTGACATAAGTATAGTAACCGATATAAATAAATATGTGAAGAAATGGGAATTTATTACAAAGTGTGTGCAAATATTTTTTTTAATGGTAATATGCAAATATTTAACTTTCATAATTATGTCTTGCATTGGTGGTCGAGAGGTCAGCGCGACTGCCTTGCACTTGCAGGCAGTTGCCCGGGTTGCGGGTTCGCGTCCCGGCCGATGCTATGACACTTTAAAAAAAAAAAAAACTTTCATAATTATGCAATCAATAGTACTTGGGAGTGAATTAACTGGAATAGGAGATGACAGATTGAGTTTTTTCATTAGGAATTTTAATGTCTTTCGACTAAAGAACTAATGATCATGATGATAATAGTTTTGTAAATAGTACATGATGTTCCGATTTTTTTTTCTCGAATAATTTTTACATTCAATGAGCTATAATATCAAAGGGAGCGTGAGTATATCCTAATTATGTATGCAGAAGTTACCCATTTAGACATGCATCTTTATATATTATGTTGAGTGGATGGAACTGAAATTTATGAAATTTACATTTTGTAATGTAATAATTATTTCCAAGAATCTTTTAAAAAAACCCCAAACATTCAGATTATATACAAAAGTATGTAGCAAATAAGTATAATCTTGTTTTGTGCCGATCCCTACAGGTTAGCACAATTTGTGAAAATGACTAATTGTCGTACGTTTTAGGTTGCCAGAGGAATCATAGTTAACAATAGAGTCACTTTTCAGGTGTGTCAATTTTTTTTCTTTCTTTTCAGTAAAATCATTATTTTCTCCCACTCTTAATGACACTACCTAATCCACAGCCTTGAGACTATTATATTAGATAGACGACTGACAAGAATAGATTGAAAGTATCTTTATGACTCATTACTGCAACTGGCAAAAAAAAAATAAAACAAATAAATGAAAAAGAAATGATTTTGCTAATCTAGAAGAAATAATAAAAAGGCTCTGCTATATTTAAAGAAAAATATGAAATTATATGGGGAAAAAAGGATAGAAAATACATTTGTTGTTATTATTATTATTTTAACTTTGTTCATCTTCCTCCCCCCTCAATTGATTTTTTTGTTGTTGAAAGAAAATCAGTGCTAAATTTATCGTAATGAGTCTTGCATTGGTGGTCGAGAGGTCAGCGCGACTGCCTTGCAGGCGGTTGCCCGGGTTGCGGGTTCGCATCCCGGCCGATACTATGACATTTAAAAAAAAAAATATCGTAATGAAGAGCTCACTTAAATTTATACCTTATTGAAAGTCTGTTTTGATTGGTTTGATGCAATAATAGAATGGCAGACCTGAAATTTAAATGTATGGCTTGCTCTCATTTTATCATATCCAGTACTCAAACTATCCTAAGCAATAAAGTCATTTGATTATATATTTTATTAAAAATAGGGCATTTTTAAAAAAAAAGATTTTTAAACAAATATAACATACTGTGATTATTTCCTAATTTAAAATTCATTTTTAAAACTCATGCTTTGGAGATCTTTGTAATATTTAATCAAGATGCTTGATAGGTTTCCTTATTATTGTATTAATTAGTTATCTGCAAAACATTAAATGAAGTATAAATACTTTTGCAAAAGATTGGGGTAAAACACAGGCTCAGAACCCACAAAAGCATGATATCTTCCCTTATCAAAAAATGAAAACTGTCTATTTTTACTGACAGAACATTGATGCTCTTGTGATTAAAACAGATTATGATATCAATATTAAAAAGTTTGTTAGTTAAAAAATTAAATACAGAGATGCTTGTGATTTGACAAAATTTCCTAAGTTCACCCAATCCAGATTCCTTTATTATTTAGATTATCTACTCTACTCTTAATGATTGTGATACTCATAACCACTGTAATATTGCTAGAGTTATTGTGATATTTGTAAAAAGATAAGAATATAGATTAAAAATGACAAAGATAGGAATTCAGCAGATGGTATTAAAAGTGCATATTAATGAGTTAAAATCTTGGTTACAGTAAATTATAGTAAATGAGAATCTGATATTTTTTAATTATCCACTCAAAGAGCTAATTAGTGTATGGATGATGATGTATTCTACTATTTGCTTTCAGCTAAATGATACTACATATTAGCGGGTAATGATATCTGTAACACCTTGATCAAAAGAAAGTATTTTTTTTTTCATATATTTTATAAACTCTATTCTAATGCTAATTAAGAATGATATTGCAATCATTTATAAGAGTTACTGAAATAAATCCAACTTTATCATTTAAAAATATTATTATTCATCTACATCAGGGATTGGTAAAAAAAAATTCATATAAATTTTATTAAAAATTTAATATATTATAAAATATTTTATTTATGTATACTAATATATAATTTGTTGCAAATTGTATTAATTTTATTGTAATTTAATATAATTAATACAAAAGTGTATATATTATTGTGATGAGTATGAGTTGTTTTAATTTAAAACAGCATACCACACATTATGTTGTACACTATAATGTGCACAGTAGAACTATCATAAACTGCTCTTTAGAACTGCCCTCAATTATTCTTACTCTGTTTGATTTATATGTGTGTTTAACTCAATGCTAAGTTATAAATAATTTAATTTTTTTTACATTTAAATTGTGATAATAACTCATAAAATAATGAGTTCAAGAAAAAAAAAAATTAGCTGAGGAAAACAGAAGTTTCAATAAAACATGGACAGAGAAATTTGCAATATAGAAGTGGAAATTTTCAATGTTTAATTTGTCATTTGCAACTTCAAAATGATAAATCTAGTAATATTGAATGATTTTTTTGGAAAACATTTAGATTTTAGTAAAAAGTATTCTGATAGTGACAATAGAAGGAAAGCTGTTGAAGTTTTACAAAAGAAAACATTTCAACAAACAAATTTGGTAACTTGGTTGAAATCATTGTCAAATACAACTGAAGCAAGTTTTATATTATCCATGGAAATAATAAAAGTGGATATCATTTACCAATGGCGAATTTTTAAAAAATTGCATGTACAATGTCTCCAAAATTTTGTTTAAAGATGTGAAAAATAACGATATGTAAAAAAATCAAAGATTTACCCCTCTGAAGAAGTTACAAATATGCAAATTATGGATATTAATTCTGCTGAATTTATATATATTGCTATTGACAAATCAACTGATATTTCTGATACAACTCAATGCTGCATCAAGCTTAAATATATCAAGTCTTCCGGAATTCAAGAACTTCTTGAAATGTTGTCACTTGGAAAACATATTACGAGTAAAGATATTTCAGAAAGTCTGTTGAGATGTTTACAAAATAAAATTATATGCATTGCGACTGATGATTGCAATAAACAAGGGATTTGTCATATTATTCTTCAAACATATTCTCTTTGAAATTATTTTATTTCATTGTATTTTGCACCAAGAAACTTTAATTGCAAAATTATTGGGATTGTTACTACAACTGAAAAGTGTATTGGACATTGTTGTACCAATAATCAATTTGATTCGATCTAAATCATTGAATCATAGACTTTTTTTAACACGTTGTTAGAAGTGGGTAGTCAGTGTAATGATTTAGCTTTATTTATATCTGTCGGATGGTTATCAATGGGGAAAGCATTGAAAAATATAAAGATTACAATGTAGAACACTTACAATTAATCTAGAATGGACTTAAAATGTTTGTTTCTTGAATGATGTCACCTAACATTTTAATAAGCTGAGTCTGAAATTACAATTATTATAAATTATTACATTTGAACAGAAATTGGGAGAATTTTTAAAAGATGTTACTAAAGATGAATTTGTATTTGTTGAAAGCTAAGGAATTATAGACTGAGGCTTCCAAATTAAAAGAAAATTGATTGTAAAATATTTGCAAAAATGGTAACCTTTACTTTAGATTCTTTTACAAGCAGATTTCAAGATTTTAAAAAACACCAGGAATTGATAAAATTTATATTCAATAAAATGTAACTTGAAATTAATAAATATTAAAACTTTTCCTGGAATATCCATTATAGAGCTACAAATGGAGTTTCTGGAAATTCAAAATAAAAGTAATTGGATTCAAAAACTTTAGAAAATGGTAGCACAGGTAGAAGAAATTCAGACAATTATGGTATGAATACCACAAGATATTATTTTTAAATGCTGGAATTCTTTTCCAATTAATTATTCAAATGCTAGGCAACTAACTTTTGTGATCTTGGTCTTTTTTTTTTGGTCAACGTATAATTGTGAACAATTGTTTTCTTCAATGCATTATGTTAAAAGTAAGCACAGGAGAAGAGTGATTCAAGTTTGAAGGCTTAATTATTATTCAGGTGCACAAAATATACTCAAAATTTGAATAAGTTGACTGAAAACATAATAGTTCAAAATTCTCATTAGTGAATTTTAATATTAACATTGTAGCTTCGTATTTATGTAAATGATTTTTTTTTTCACTGATAAATTTTATAATGCAAATTTATTATATTTACTAGAAATTTAAAAAAAAAAACTTTTTATTAAAAGTAAAGTTTATAGAAAATTATTATTTTTTTATTCATCCACCAAAATATTATATGCATGCTTAAGAGTTGTTTGAATCTTATGTATGCATAGTTAATGTTATTGAATTTATAAATAATGAATGAAATTAATTTCAAATTGCAGCTCTCTAAATTTTAATTTTTTTTACGTTTTTTTTTATCAAAATGACTCTGTCTTAAAAATATTCCCAACTTTTAATCAAGACAAACAAAAAAAAAAAAAGAGAAGAGATTAATTGATTATACAGTTAGCAAATTTTAATTTATATTCTTATGATTTTAATTATAATTACAATATTATAATTAATATTTATTCATTTAATATTTAAATACAAGTATAGGGTAATTTAGAAGAAATTTGAACTCAGTCTTTTTTAAGCTCCCTAAGCTGTCCATTTCATCTTGTACAACCGAAACACATGACCACATACATGTGAAAAAGATTAACGATCTCCAATATACATATTTCTTCTTGAACTAGCACTCGTCAATTAGTCCGCATTAGCAACTCCCACACATATATACGAAATATATAATTATTTATCTTTTTGACATGTTTATGGTCATGTATATTGGTTGTATAAGATAGAGTGGATAGTTGTAAGGAGCTTGACAATCTGAGTTCAAATCCCTTCTAAATTATTTATTCATTTGTTATAGTTTATTGTTGATTCATTTGTTAATATTTTTAGATATTAATTTTGATAATGGGCAAATATTTTTAATATATTGTGAATATATTTTTAGTTTCAAGCATGCCAAAGGTTATACAATTTGTGGTTTAGCCTGGAATCCAAGTAAAAAGAATGAAATAGCATATACAGATGTACAGGTAAAGTAATCAATATTTTATATCAATTCAACTATAAGAAAACATGAATAAAATATATTTAATTAAAAAAATATGAATTTGCATGCATAATGTTACTTCATAATTTCAAAGCTATTGGATTTGATTATAAAATCTGTGTATAATTAAAATCTGCACAGAAATGTTGCCACTAGTTATCGTTGGTGTTTTTTTATAACCACAAATAACTGTTATTGATACCTTTAAGCAAGATATACACTTCCAAGCAATAATTTTTCTGAAGCAGAGAAAGTGGTTTCTAATTTCAGGAAAGTACATTCAGAGAAGATATTCAATTTATTATTCAAATTTTTTTTTTCAGAATCAGGATTTAATTAATAATATATATTTGATACTATTTTATGTGAGTTTAGCAATATTTACATAAAAAGAATACTAAGTATGCATTTTCCAGACTTTTCAATCTTTCATAATTATTAGTACTAAATATTAATGTTAACAGAAAATTACATAAATTAACATGAAAATCTGCAAAATATACATTTTGTTTCTATATGAGATGTTTCTTGCAAAAGATCTTATATATTGTAGTGTTACTTATTAATTTAGTCAATCTTTTGAAGATATCAATTTTATATTTGTAATACATGCAAAGCACATGCTTTTTTATTGAAATATCAGGGTGATTGCCTAAGAAAACATTACTTATCCTAATAGTTGTTTATTTTTGATAATCACATTAGTCACTGAAATTATTTCAAGAAATTTGCTTAATTTTTTGTCAGTGAGTTTTTTTTTTTTTGTAGCAGTGATCTTTTTTCTAAGTTGTACCTGCTGTTCTCTTTAAGTGATAAATATCTAGTGAAAAAGTTTTATTATAATTATTAAGTTTTATGATGTAGGAATAATTGGAATCATGGAAATTAAATTGTTTCAAGGATGCAATCCCATCAGAGGATAAATTATATATTAATTACTGTATATATTTATGCAGTAGTAAATTATTGGCAATATTGACTTTGATGTGATCTTCAGGGATTCCACTCAAATTGACAGAGTTAGGCTATTGTGCAAGAATTTATAAATTGTTTGTGTATTTTTTTTGCACAGGCATTTTTCATATGATTGCTGGCTTAGCATGAAATATGTATATTGATGATTATTTATCTTTTCGACATATATGTGTTCAAGTGTATCAGTGTTATGAGATAGAGTGGAGAGTGGTGGTTCACGTGAAAGTCTGTGCTCATATATTCTATATATTATATACAGTAATTGTATATTTGGAGAGCAGAATGAAAAGGATTTAAGTTTTTATTGACAATAACTTTTTCAACTTTCAATATATTGATGGAAATTATTATTTTGATAAGAGTTCAAACTGTCATTGATAAGAATTTCTTATAGATCTTTATTTTTGAAAAGATCTTCATTATGTAATAATGTTTGAAAAATTTAGGATAATGATTATTATTGATCTTCTTTTATTCAGTATTATAACGGTCGATGAACCTCCCTAACCTAATCTGCAAGAGGTTACCGTTTTATCGAACCAAAAGCACCAGTCGCTAGCTCAGGGAGAAGCTGGGCTTAAAATATCATAGTGTATATTCAAATTTCTAATGCTTACTTTTAAATATTAATAAAGTATATAAAATAAGTTACTACGAAAATTAATTCAACAAAACATTTTATTATAATGCACACATGCATTAAAAAGATTCTGAAAATTAAATCCATTAAATATATTTGATTTGGATTATATGCACAGATGGAAGTGTTTAATAGATTTAAATACAGTTTTAATATTTTATTAAGTGTGAACATGCTACATAGATTACGCAATAACTAACCCAATCCCTTTTAATCTTAGGCCAAAAATCTCACATTTAAACCAACGCTAACTTACTGATATACCGATGTGACCAATGCAAAATGAGATTATTAGCATAACACAATCATGCTAACTGGAATTTTACATCTGTAGCATGATATCATTAGAAAAATAATGAATCATGGTGAGAAGGAATGAGCATCTTCCCCATGATACAAGAACCAAATTATACGAGAAGCTCTGTAAATGGTGATAACGGTCTTTGCCGGCTTACTGTCCCAGTCAGAGCGAAAGAAAATCAGTGGCGTAGGAAATATGTCTACGACCATTATCAATATGATGACTACTCTTTTGGGTCATACGTTCAGGTGGGTACTATGCCCTGTATGTTAATGCAATACAAGGAAATGAGTATCCAATACACCTACTCAAGTTACATTGACATAAAACATCCGTACATCTATCCACTAGCACCAATCGATCCAACTACGAAACAATTAGCCCAAAATTAACACACTTTAAACTAACAATCTTACAAATTTATGCAACCATTCACGCTCACTTTAAATAATTAATTTAAAAGAAATTACGAGACTGGAAATGATATTAAGCATATTTAAAAAAAAAGAAAATAGATAAATAATTTAAAATTTAGTCAGATGAGAGATTTCTTTTAAAAGTTAAGTGACACTTAAAAGTCTTTTAAAAGTTAAGTGACACTTAAAATACTGGAAAAAGTTCGCATTATATGATTAAGGTTCATACTTCATTTAAAAGAAAAGTTTATACTTTCCAATGCTATAGGTAAAGTCCGTATTTGTAATCCTTAATGCATGGTAGAATTCAAAGTTCTTTCCATTTCCTATTCTTCTAGATGGAGAGAAGCCCGTTGCTGGCTATTTTCCGGGAACCGTCCTATTCTGGAGACTGCTTCAGCTGCTGCAAATACGAGAAACGTAAATTATTGCTGACCCCTACATTTTTTTTTGAGATCCGCAATATACCTCTCAATATACTTAATAATCCACGATCAGCAAGAGCAATCCCAAAAATCTCTTCTCCCTTCAAAGTTTTTTTTCTTATCTCTGTAAACTCTTATCAGTAGTATTTTTTAAATTTATCTCTTAACTGACTATATGCCCAAGGGCTTGTTTGCAATTACCTCAAAATAGAAAATCACATTTCCATTCTAAGAATAAAAATAACTAATTAACAGCATTTTTTTAAAAAAAAAATCTTTTGTATTAAAAAGAATCTTGTTTTTACATTTTAACTTTAAATTATATAATTAGTTTGCCATCTGTGCCTTATATATATTAATTCAAATCAAATTATTAAATTTCCCCCTTTTTTTTATACATATATTTCTACTCGAGGGTGATTTTATATTTGTTTTACTTCTATTTGAAAGAAATGTAACGGCATATACTTATTCCGTTACATATCACCGAACTTCATCAAAAACAAAACATAAAAAAAAAAGAACTTACTTGGCATTAGTAGAAAACACTATTCTTAAAGATATTTTTTTTTAGTAAGGACTCGCACACAAAAAAAAACTATTCTCCCCAACTTTTTACATTAGCTGAGCATCTCCCATTAGGCAGTTCCCAACTTTTTATCATCATCATCATCATCATCATCATCAACAACAACAATAACAACCACAATCAGATTTTCCTAAAATTACTTTTTTAATATATTTCATAAGTTTTCTTTCTTACATGTATGCATGCATATGTGCTCAATATACATTCTGGCAGTACTTTTACATCTACATTATAATCTACAGCTTTAAAATATAAACAAAAATTCATTTCAAAAACTTTTTTTTTGTTACTGGCATAACCTATTTTTAAAATTCTCAGGGTACTCGTGGTTAAAGTGTATCGCCCCATGTTGGGCCCAATTATAACGGTTGATGAACCTCCCTAACCTAATCTGCCATACCACGGCGTCACCAGGCCATTTGAACCTGGAAAATTTATACGGTAGGCAGATACGTGCAGGAGAGATTACCTCTTTATCGAACCGAAAGCACCAGTCGCTAGCTCAGGGAGAAGCTGGGCTTAAAATAGCATACTGTATATTCAAATTTCTAATGCTTACTTTTAAATATTAATAAAATATATAAAATAAGTTACTACCAAACTTAATTCAACAAAACATTTTATTATAATGCACACACGCATTAAAAAGATTCTGAAAATTAAATCCACTAAATATATTTAATTTGGATTATATGCACAGATGGAAGCGTTTTAATAGATTTAAATACAATTTTAATATTTTATTAAGTGTGAACATGCTACATAGATTACACAATAACCAACCCAATCCCTTTTAATCTTAGGCCAAAAATCTCGCATTTAAACCAATGCTAGCTTACTGATATACCAATGTGACCAATGCAAAATGAGATTATTAGCATAACACAATCATGTTAACAGGAATTTTACATCTGTAGTATGATATCATTAGAAAAATAACGAATCATGGTGAGAGGGAATGAGCATCTTCTCCATGATACAAGAACGAAATTATACGAGAAGCTCTGTAAATGGTGATAGCGGTCTTTGCCAGCTTACTGTCCCAGTCAAAGCGAAAGAAAATTAATGGCTTAGGAAATACGTCTACGACCATTGTCAACGTGATGACTACTCTTTTGGGTCATACGTTCAGGTGGGTACTATGACCTGTATGCTAACGCGGTACAAGGGAACGAGTATCCAATGCATCTACTCAAGTTACATTGACATAAAACATCTGTACATCTATCCACTAGCACCGATCCAACTACGAAACAATTAGCCCAAAATTAATACACTTTAAACTAACAATCTTACAAATCTATGCAGCCATTCACGCTCACTTAAAATAATTAATTTAAAAGAAATTACGAGAATGGAAATGATATTAAGCATATTTAAAAAAAAAGAAAATAGGTAATTAATTTAAAATTCAGTCAGATGAGAGATTTCTTTTAAAAGTTAAGTGACACTTAAAATACTGGAAAAAGTTCACATTATATGATTAATGTTCATACTTCGTTTAAAAGAAAAGTTTATACTTTCCAATGCTATAGGTAAAGTCCGTATTTGTAATCCTTAATGCATGGTAGAATTCAAAGTTCTTTCCATTTCCTATTCTTCTAGATGGAGAGAAATCCGTTGCTGGCTATTTTCCGGGAACCGTCCTATTCTGGAGACCGCTTCAGCTGCTGCAAATACGAGAAACGTAAATTATTGCTGACCCCTACATTTTTTTTGAGATCCGCGATACACCTCTCAATATACTTAATAATCCACAATCAGCAAGAGTAATCCCAAAAATCTCTTCTCCCTTTAAAGTTTTTTTTCTCATCTCTGTAAACTCTTAGCAGTAGTATTTTTTAAATTTATCTCTCAACTGACTATATGCCCAAGGGCTTGTTTGCAATTACCTCAAAATAGAAAATCATTTTCATTCTAAGAATAAAAAATAACTAATTTAACAGCATTTTTTTTAAATTTTTTTTATATATTAAAAAGAATCTTGTTTTTACATTTTAACTTTAAATTATATAATTAGTTTGCCATCTGTGCATTATATATATTAATTCAAATCAAATTATTAAATTCTCCTCCTTTTTTTTATATATATATTTCTACTCGAGGGTGATTTTATATTTTTTTTTACTTCTATTTGAAAGAAATGTAACGGCATATACTTATTCCGTTACAGTATTTTATTGATCACCTGATATACTGCTATACACTATTGCCTTCAGCAAGAGGTAGAGCTTATTATATTGCAGTCTTTCATGTAAGATTGATGTTAGAAAAAAAGATAGCTAATGAACTGTAATAGGTCCTGAGTTGATGTCCAGACTTGTTATTTTGGATTGTGCTGTTAAAAGCTTTCCAAGGATGTAATTCAATTTAAAATTCAGAGTTCATGTACTCTAAGTTAATTCTTGCAAAATGTATCAAAATTATTTTTGTTTTAAACAGGGGTGTGCTAACAATGTTTGTAGCCTCTTTGTCTTTTGTGTTACACATTATCTCATCAGTCAATGAGAAATTAATGACAAATTTGATTCGCATATATATATGTCTTGCTTAGTCCAGCAAAGGTTGACAATGATGTATTTCTTAATAATCTTAAAAGATAATATGATAACTGGAAAAATAATGTCCAAAATCTTATCAGTTACTGGAATAAAATTTATTTATTTAGTGCCTATATAGATTAAAATAGTTTTAAAAAGCAATAAAAATGCAACTTGTAAGATATTGTTTATCATTTAAAATTAATTTATAAAAAATTTGGATCAAACAGATGTAAAAGTTCTATGTTGAAAATAAAATTATTTTAAAATAATAACGGGCATCAGTAATGACTAAGACTTGGACTAAATGGAATTTAGATAATAAAATATTAAAAAATTTCCATTGCTTAGAATTTATCCTCTTTCTAGATACATTTTAATAATCATCTGTATTATATTCTTTCATTATTATTATTATTCTATTAATGTGCAAAACTGTGGGTTG
The DNA here is from genome assembly GCA_028023455.1 of Epiperipatus broadwayi. Classification (NCBI taxonomy): domain Eukaryota; kingdom Metazoa; phylum Onychophora; class Udeonychophora; order Euonychophora; family Peripatidae; genus Epiperipatus; species Epiperipatus broadwayi. The sequence continues at coordinate 1,590,021 of JAQFVV010000065.1, forward strand.
GCTTTACTCCAGTTCATAAAATAAAACAATGTAATGTAAAGAATATTTATATGAAATAATAATACATGAGTTATCAACAGCAGTTTAAAATGACCTACAACATAGTTTATAAATATAAGGTATAATAATTATTTTTGCCAGCTGTTGAAATCTCATGTATTATTATTTCATGTAAGTATTAAATATATTTTAATTATCAACTAAATTACATTCTTTTAATCTAATACAAGCAATAATTAATTTTTGATATAAATATATATTTGAATCTTTACCAAAATTGATTAAATTTAACACTTATATAAGTAATTACTTGTCAAATAAAATTATTTACAACAATGCAATAATATAATTTTAAACATATATCCTAAAAGCAATAATTATACCCTTAAAAAGTAGTTAAATGAAATTTGCCTCAATTTGTTAAAGTATGGTTCTACCATCAGGTTATTTTTAAAAATGACTATATGTATAGATTGTTAAATTTTTAAGTAGCCAGTGCTGATTATATTAGAAGGGAAATAGAAAATATAGGGCATTTAATGCAATATAATACAAAGTATCAAGATTTCAGAAGCAGTACTATCAAAAATAAAGAAATAGAGAATCTTAATATTTGCAATAATTGAAAAGATAGGAAGATATTGATCCAATTCGATTGAATTGTCAGGCATTTATTTTTACTCTAGATTTGATTTCATATAAACTTTATGCCATTGTTTGATAAATTACTAATGATTGAGGTATATTGTGTAAATTTTATATACAGTACATATATTTATATATATGTAAATCCATTATAATGAGAAGTACATTTATTGATCTATATAGCATCGAATCTCAAATATATATTGATTGTTTCCAATCTCTAGTGAACGGTAACATTAATGTGAAACAAGTGATAAAATTCAAGATTTTTAAAATTCAGTGTTAGAGAGAGGTTGGAAAATGAACTAATATGCCAATAATTATCAATCTAATCTTTCATACCAATATTACATGTATAATAAAGATGTATTAAAATGTGACAAAAATGAATATTATAAAAATAATTCTTATCTTTTTATTTTATGTTATTAGAGACCATTTGCAGGTCATTTGACCACCAAGCTTGCCCCTCCCTATCCAATCCTGGAGTTATTAAGTAAAAAGTTCAAATTACAAGATAGATGTATTTCTCTAATTAATGTCTTATAAATAGTCAATTTATGGTTATGATATTCAAATATAAATATTCTCTATGGGATAAAAGAAGTTTGGCTTTTAATCTCAGCTTATTAAATGACATATAAGTATTGTTCTAAAATCTTCAATTTAAATTTAATATCTTGAAGATAGATAGCAGTGAACATTATTTTAGTTATCATTTATCTTCAGTTTTCTTTTCTTCCATCTGATAGATTTTGTAACATTTCATGATCTGCAAAATCTAGATGACTTAAATAATCTCCATTAATTTTTATTGTTTCTGATTTTATTCCACAAAAATACTTTTTCTAAAACCTAGTTAAAAATATAAATTATCCTCATTGTATACCTTTATCCATGTTAATGTTCTTGGTGTTTTCATATAATCTAATAACTGCTGTTGTATATTGCTCAGAATTTGGCAATATTCTGGATCTCTATTTTAATCTAAAACTTTAATCACAGGAGGAAATACTTATATAATTGAATGATTTTTCATAATCTTCAAAATCTAAATCTTAATAGCAATTCATAATCATTGTTTTATTATGAAACTTTACTTGGATGTGATTACTGGATTCAAATCCAATTTGTTTTTTGATTGATTTGAGTCCAAAATTTTCTGTAGATGAATTTTAATCATAATTTAGAAAAGTTTTTGTGTTGAAGTGATAAAAGACTGATAAGTTTGTAATTTCACCTTTCTTCCATTTGATATATAGTTTTGCCAACAATTTCATTGATAAATCCATAATTTTATGTATTTTTTCATTCTTCATAGATGTCCTCTTCATTTAAAATATTTGAAATTGTAAAAAAAATATAATTTTAGCATCTACTTTGGTTTCTTATTTTTTTTCCCTTTGTAGAATTGTTGTCTCACTTTTTAATCTTCTTACTGCTGAAATATTTTTTTTTTTCAATATTAAAATATTGTATACTTGTGAGATTTCTGTTCTTTTCTGTATCTTTCCCTGTCAAATTTGCAGTTATATTATTTAATATCATCATTAGTTCTTTTTTGTACCTGTTTTAAGAATGTACTTCATCTTATTTAAATGAAAATCATAACGTAATTAGTTATAGAAATTTTTTTTTTTACCAAAAATGGGGAAAGTCTTCAAGATTTATCTCTAAAAAGAATATTGTAAATTCTTGACTGATGACATTACTTGGTCCTTTATTTTCTCCTGATTTACTGTTTTTTTTTTTTTACTTTTTGAAAAAGAATGATAGAATTGAAGATATCTGTTGATGTTATTGAAATAAATGTTAAATAGATTTTCAAGGTGTGGTAGAATAATTATATGTAATACTGTTTCATCTTCCTAATAAAATGATAAAAAAATTAAATCAGATGTCACATGACTAATTTAATAAAGCTCCTATTTACAAATGTTATATATAGAGCTTGCAAAATAAGCTCTTAACAAGCTTTGAGAATATCCTCAACCCCAGACCGGTTTCTGCTTCTGGCGTCCTCAGTGAGGTGCCAGGATATTTTATTTTTTGCTATTAAGGCTTTGGCGATTTTATATTGCTAAAGCTATTAATATATGGTGTATCTGAATTTAGTTCAGTCCCATATAGCTATTTGAGTTAGATAGCTGGATTGGAAGACATATGGATGTCTGACAATTTCAGATTTTCTACTCAATAGTTATACATTAGATAAAGTGTTGGGCTTGTCCTAGTATTTTTAATCTAATGCTGAATATCCTGACAACTCACTGAAGACGCCAGAAGCAGAAACCGATCTGGGGTTAATTTTCAAAGCTTGTTAAGAGCTTATTTTGCAAGCTCTATATATAACATCTTCCTAATGAAGGGGAAATTGATAAAGATCAGGATAAAGAAAATTATTATTAAGTAGTCTTTTATAATGCGAATACAATAATAACTGCCATATTCTGGATGGACAAATTAATTGCAAAGAGCACCTCTCTACTTAATGGAAAAGATAAAGGCGTTTCAGCAAGTACAATGCACACATTTCATCTGTACTACTTCATCAAATATTTTTCACCAGTAACTAATGAAATGCTTATTACCCTGCTCTTTTTCTGATGATCTGAATGAAACTTCACTGAAATTTTAAATTGGTAGATACCATTTTAATATTTCCTTATTATTTCAGGATGACAGTCATTGGGTATGGGTTCAATAAAGCCTTATTTTAATGCATTTTTGAAATTTGAATTTAATATTTAGAATTATAGATATTCAATTCTTGAGATTCATTTAAATATTTTCATATTTCTTTTCTTAAATTGAAAATTTATTAATAACATAATGCTTTTTTGAATTAGCTATCAGTTAGTTGTTTTTAATAGAACAATTAATTAACTTATTCATTTAGTTTAAGTCTTAGTCATTATTGAAGTCTTATTATTTTAAAATAATTTTATTTTCAATATAGAACTTTATATATATTAGATTCAAATATTTTATAAATTAATTTTAAAACTGATAAAAAATATCTTTCTTAGTTGCATTTTTATTATTTTTTGAAAATATTTTAATCTAGTCGAAAATTGATTTCAATAGCTAAAAAGATTTTGGACATTGTTTTTCCAGTTATCATATGATCTTTTAAGATTATCAGAAGATGCATCATTCTTAAACTTTTGTTGGACTATGTAAAAGAATAGGTCTGCAAGACATATGAATATATGAATCAATTTTGTCTTCATTAACTTCTCATTGACTGACGAGAAAATGGACAATATAAAAGACAAATTGTGAGGAATTATTTTATAGATCTGAACTGCAAACCTTGTTCCCTGTTTAAAGGGGGAATTTTGCAAGTATTATAACATAAAGGATTATGAAAAGTAATGTTATGGGAAGGATAGAAGACAAAAATATGACAGTGGGATTACGTGTTTATGTAATCAATTTTTTTTTTTTTTTAATTGCATGCACAGCAATTCTAATTCCTACTTTTCCCCCCTACCATTATGATTATTATTTATTTTTCTTTAATGAGAGTCGATATACTCATTTAACTTATGGTTATTAATAATGGTAATAAGTCATTTCAACATAAAAAATTACAAAACATTTAAACTAATTCCTATTTTAAGACAATAACCTTCCAAGCCAAAAATTTCTGATTGGCTAATAAAGCATCTGAATGTTTTTGTAAAGATTGCATTCAAAATATTCAAAATATTTAATAGATCGTTCCATGAAGTATCAAGACAAAGAGGAAGCTTTTGTATTTTAACATTGTAATTTGAAGTATCAAATGATAATTAACAACAAATAAATCTATAAGATATATAAAGTCAGGGTAATTATGCGAAGGATGGATATTTCTTAAGAGATATTTCCATTTGAGGTATACAAAAATGCCACTTATCCTTTTTTCTTATTGGATGAGATAAATGATAGACTCATTAGTTATTCACATTGTGATATTCACAAATTTAGCATTTTATTTTGATAGTGAAAGTAAATTGAAAATTTTATTATATCTTAGAAATATATAATTAGTATTTTTTGTCAATAGCTTTTCTTTTTCTTATTTTGTAATTGATAAATTTACAATACATGTTGTATCTCTTAAGGTGGACTTAAGTTCATTTACAGTGTTACATAAATGTTAATTTGAAGTGTTTTCATTTTACAAAGTTGTTGAAATAAAAATCTTATTTACTTCTTATGTATACTCAGAAATTTAGCGCAAAATGATCTGAGTAATTTAGTACAAAAATGAACTATATTAACATAAAAGCACTCAATACCTTCATACAAAGTCACATAATCTTTTCTTGATATTCATAATCTATGATTACAGATTATTCCTTTTTGTTTTCAAAACTTAGGCATACAACTTTGAAACTCAAACTTGCCTGATATACAAAATAAATTTATAATTATATTTCAGAAAATCTATAAAACGTATTACTAATTACTAATCTACAGTTTATTATTCATCATTGCTAGATTGCAATCAAATTTTATAAATTATTTAGATATTGGATAGAAAGATGAAAAAACTGTTGGTTTACCAGTACAAGAAAAAGAGATTGGCTAAGGAAGAAGAAGATAAAAAACTGGAGGAATGATTACTAATTATCTGTCTCTTCTTGAGAATGAAATCAAACCTGATCTATTAGCATCCTGTTCTAAACCAATACACAAATGAAATAACTATCTGGCTGACAGTGCAAGCAAATTTCTTCTGCAGATAATAGAAGAGATGTTGATGGGGACTAATCCTTTGTTATCTAGTGATAATTTGAAATGAGCATAGTTGGTAACTGAATGAAAAACTAACTAATGATAATCTAAGTGATGGAAGAATGTGCCTGAGAATTTTACATAGGTTATAGAATATTTGATTGATAATGCTATTGATGAAAAATTTTGGCTAAGTAATTATTTTTATGTGTTTAAAAATGTCAAGGCACTGCTTATTAAGTGAAGACAATATTTACTGGTTTTGTTGCGAAATGTTTGATATATCAAAAATGAATACAAATAGTTTTTGCGACTGGCATCATATTACTTAATTAGCTTACAGCATCTGAATAATCACAGAAAATGGATAGAATTGAAAAAATATTGTGATTTAAAAAAATTACAATAATTCAGCCACAGCAAAAAATTATTCACTGGAAAAAAAAAAGATAGCATGCTATCATGAAAATAGTTATAGCCCTAGTACAATTTTCATTAAAATAGAGACTTGCATTTCATGGTAAATGATAACTTTCTGAAAGCAGTAGAAATGATTGCTAAATTTGACAATATTATGAATGAATATATCAGACAAATTCGGCATTCTAAAACAAATGATATAAAAATTATTCATTATTTTAGAGATAAAATTCAAGATGAAATAATAAATATTTTGATGGCAGAAGGAAGAAAATTCATTTTAGAAGAAGTTAATACAATTTTTTTAATATTAATATTAGATTTTACTTAGGATGTGTCATACTGAATAGTTGACTCTGGTTCTTAAATTCATTGCCATACATGTAAGAAATGTGAAAATGAATTATTTCATTCTGTTCTATTTATGATACTATAGGGAAATGTTTATTTAATTTTTGATTAATGAGTTACAGAAACTTATCTTGCATAGAAATACCTATGAGGATGAGATTATGACAATGGATCAGATATGAGGAATAAAAATGTTGGTTTGCAATATCAAATCTTAAATTTGAATCCTAATGCAGTATTTGTTCCTTGTGCAGAACACATTTTAAATGTGATTGTTAAATGCTTGCAAAGTGTCAAATGAAATGATTAATTTTTTCCCCACATTATTCAAAAAGTATATGTATTTTATTTCTCATTTACATAGTGCTAGAGCATTGTTAAAAAATAGATTTCCAACTTTTCAGTGCAACCTGGGAAAATAAAATTAAATCTCTGAAGCCATTTAAATTTTGTTTAGAAAAAATATGTGATTCACTGTTTGATTTATCAAATGATGAATCAAGATATCCAAATACAAAACATCAAGTGCATTTGTTGGCATTCAAAATTACTTCCTTCAAATTTGTTTATTCTATCATCATTTGGTATGAAATTCATTAAAAAATTATTGTAGTAAATAAATTTCTTCAGAATAAAAATTGCCAAATTCATACAGCCGTAGAAATGTTGAAAAATTTGTAAATATATAACAACAAATGCCAAGTCTATTAATCATAGTTCAATCTTCTCTCAAAAGTTTGTCAATTACAAAATCCAGGAAAATAAATACAAAAGAATGTAAGATCCTAAACATAGTTTGAAGACAAATTTTTTGTTACATTTTAATAAACACAGCACTTGCTGCTTCTGTTGAGGAAAAATTCGGACTTCTAAGAAACTACAGTGGCATGTTTAGTTTTCTCTAAGGTTGCAACAAATAGGCTCTAAAATTCACCGGAAGTAATTAATCGTATATTGATGATTCAGAATTATTTGAAAAAATTAAATCTAAAACGTGTAAATAAAAGAAAGTATGGCATTACTTTATTTACTTCAGTATTTGGCTTCTAATGATTTAATGTTTTTTCTCAATATTTCTATCTCTTTAAAAATACTTTTGGGTCTGGAAAACGCTTGCACTTGTAAATAAAGACTGAATTAAACACATTTACAATCTTCTAATAATGAAAACAATTTTTAAAGTGAATATTAGATAATATCCCGATAAGGAGAAGTTTGCTAGTCAAAGTGTTGGTTTATTATCTAATAGTCACTTAAAAAAATTAATAGTTTTCGTTTTTAGAAGATTGTAAGGTCTTTATTTACACATTTATTTGTGCCAGTGTTATAATATAAGTGCATAATTTTCTCCATGTGCAAAATGTTTTCTCTAATTATCTATCGCCAGACTAATCACATATGTGAAATCTCACCATTGGACTAATATGCAAATATCATATTTCCTGTCAATATTGCTATGAATAAGCAGTCATTTTCAAAATTAGAATTTATCAAAAACTATGTAAGGAAAACAATGTTTACCAGAAAATATGTTACATTTAACTTTTATTGCAATTGAATCTGAAGTTGTAGATTTATTACAACTACACACTATAATTGATATATTTGCAAATATGAATGCAAGAAAAATATTTTTTTAATTTCATGCCTGAATTCTTTAAAATCAAATACAATCTTTACTGGATTTTTAAAAATAAATTATTCTGTTGCTTTTGGTTTTATTTATAATATTACAAAAAATATGGTTGTGAGAGGTGGTCATTCTTAATATAACAAAATGGTTAAATGCCTTAGCGAAGCTTGCTCTTTACCAAAATAGGATTATTGATATTATGTATAGTAACAGCTATATATATACTTGTATTTTGTTTTCAAATTTCTGAGCATTTTGTTGATTGTATTAAGACAGCTTATCATAATAAAAGTCTATCTTAAGTTTGGGTTTGAGAGTTTTTCCGTACTCAACATCGCATCGTTGAGCTTGTATAAAAATTAATACAATGCATATGTGAAAAGGTGAATTTTTTTATTATTTAATGCACTTATTTTATAAAAAATGAAAGTATGACTTTGTGAAAGATAAATTATCTCTTCATTATAGAAGAATTACGCGATATTAAACATCAAAATTTTAGACTGCGAACAATAATTTCATTCATTCATCTAAACTGATTTTTTTTTTCTGTGAGAAGCGTTCTATTGGAAATTTGAACTAGTTACTTACTATCTTGGAAATTATTGAAAGTCTTAATATGCTTACTAATCTTTAAACGTGAATATATTTATATATAACAAATATACGAGTGTAGCAATACAGAATATATATATCAAATTAAAAATATATTTTTAATTGCTATTAGTCCAGTCATGCATTTAAATATATGCTGCGAAATTATTTTTTTTATAAACTAAACACGATCAAAAGAAGTATGAATGAGTTATTTCCTGTTTTTAATCATGTGTTTGGGAGGATCAGGAAGGCTATTAAAGAGTGCCAGGGATCTCCTCCTAACTGGAAACAATTTTCTATTGTTATTCAGTTTTCTTTGTATCAGCCCTTCTACGGTCCCTCTAATTATTCTTTTGCAATTGTTTGGCTTAAATTATTTAATTGGTTTTCTACAATTTTATTACTCACTTTAGGTGACTTGTTGAAACTTGCTTTAAAATGAACTTGCTCGACTTTTAACTAGTAAAAGAGGTAGAGAAGGAGGGAGATGACCTGAACTACTTACTATTCTAGTTAAATTGTATAAATAAGATCTAGAAAAGAAAAAAAAAGAATTGGATTTTAAGTTGTTTTTTTTAATGCAATAAATTAAGTATTTAAATATTGCTGAATATATCACCAAAAACATTTTAAGTATTTATAATTATTGCATTACTTTTTTTTCTACTATAGTTGTTAATTTGCTATTGTTATGAATGGCTATTACAACTAATAGATATTTTTAATTGTTTTTATTCAGAGGCATAGTTTGTATGTTGTTTCAGACTATTGTTTTTTTTAAAAAGATAAATATAACACCTCAAAATCTTTTATAAAAATAAAATTTTTAAAAAGTTTGGAAATGTTATACTGTATATATATATTATTAAAAAACAAATATATAGAAATTTATAAATTACTAGACAGTTAACCCCAGTATAATAACCAAAGCACTATAAATGCAGATGCTTGTCTCAATCAAATAATATACAAAGTAAATAGAAAAAAAAAAACACTAATTAAAATATGAAGCCAGTAAAGCAGAAAATTGGGGGGTGGGGGCAAGCAAAGGGTACTAAAAGATATTTGGAATGGGTAAATGATCTTCAACATGCATTCTTTAGTTCGCCAAGGTCCCAACTTCTTATATGTCTTTATCCTCTTTGTACAGTATTTATCAATATCAAATTAATAGTATTAATTACAATGCCAAATTTCTTATTTTCACACCTTTGATAATTTCAAATATTTGAAGTAAAAGGGAGAATAGAAGTTTTAGGTGTACCTAAGATATTACACATGGATTAAAAGAAGGATGGAATTGTGAATTATATTTAATAAGAATAGATGTATTAATGTTTAAGATTAAAATTTATATCTGGACTGAAAATTATAAGATAATCTCTAGCCTAGTAAATGACGATAAATGATCAGTAATGTATATTTGTCAAATTTGTGAGTACAAGACATTTAACACTTTTAGATTAAATTATAATAAAAAGAAAATAAATAGTGCAATTTATCTAGATATCATATTTTAATTAAGATTTTTATATTTCAAATTTTACCAATTTATAAGTATGGTAAGTTGTTTTATTCTTTTTTCACCTGCTAGCCACATTATTCTAAAGTATATACAACAATAGCAGCATTGTGCAAATTGAAATTTTTGCATAATTGTATAGCAGGATTTTAAGTTTAATTGACTTTTACAAAAAGTTGATTGCCCAAGCTATGCTAGTACATATATATGTGGAATATTTATAAGCAGAACAGATTATCCAGATACTCCTTGCATAGGTTTTACCTAGAACAAAAATTAAACTTAAATCTAGACCTTGATGAGATATTTCAAGCGTTTTTTGCATAGAGCATATGTGAGATCAAATTATTACGGTTGAATAAACATTCTGTATAAAAACAGTTTTAAAACAAAATTTTTATTTTTATTTTCATGATATATTAAAATGCATTTCTGTAAATAATCATATGTTATTGTTTTCAAGCTTATTATGAAAGAAACATTTTTTGAAAATTAATATCTGTTAACCAAATTAATTGAAAATAAAATTTAATTGATTTCTAAAAACCATTCATTTCAGACTGCGTGGAAGAAAACAATCACAAACTTCTGTAGTTTATGTTTAAAATCATGAATAACAATAAAATACAATGATGCTGTTGTATTGGAAAGTGGATCTCTCATCAAATATGAAGGTATGTAGGAAAGGAAAATTCATTGCTGAAAGATTACCATTAGAACCTGGAATGTATACACTATAATCCCAAAAAAACTTGATATGATCAAAATGGAAATGAATTGCTTACATATTTGATATTTTAGGAATAGTAAAATAATGTGAATTGTGAAATGGATCTTCTACTGAGTATCATTGAATGTAATCCTGTAAATGATGAGTTGATATTTATTTCAGTTTCATGGATATATCATTCAACTTTAATTACTACAATAGAAGTCTAATTCCTACAAATCAAGCGATTGTTAAAAAAATTGAAACGTTTTTAGGATAAGATGCAGGCCCAATTTGACAAAACTTGAAGCAAAATAGATTTTTAGTGGTCAATAACTGTGATGTTAAAACTATAAATGGAAAGGAAAGTATAGGAATTTGATAGCAGGAATGAAATAAAAATAATTAATAGTCTTTTGTGAATTTAGCATTTTCAAAATCATAGCCAGTACATTTTTTAAAAAAAATAACCGAACGATGGACATCATTATATGAAGTTAATAGGAATGAAATTGATTATATTCTTGGCATTCAGTGACAAAAGTCTTATATTTGAATAACAAAAATTTGACCAGTAGCATATTGGAAAACAGATTATGAATAAGTCATGTGTAACTTTTAAATAAAATTGCAAAATAATTACAAGATCCTTGATATAAATCTGAAATTTTATCTTTTGCTTTTAGGAATAAAGATTTTGAATGTAATTGATAAGAACTAGATAAATTGTAGATAAAATAATTAGAAGAATCTAACAAAAATTTCAATACAATAGAAAAACTAGGAAAATCAAAATGAATATCAGAAATTATAATTATAATTGCAAAGGAATAGAGAGAACCTGAAATTAAAAATATAATATAATGATTTCTTAATATAAATTGAATAAAAAATATCAAAAAATATCCAGGAAAGAAAGGAAACAATATTTGTAACAATTTTTGAAATGATATAGAAAATGGAAACAAAAAAAAAAAATTCCACTTATGATTAGCACTGGCAGATTATAACCAAAGTAACACAAGTCAAACACAGAAGAAATATGTAGAAAGACATTAACAAAGACATTAATAAAGTTATTTTTGATCAAATTCTTTACATTGAAGAATTTTCAATAATAGATTAATCTTGAGATCATTGTTAGAAGTAAGGTCATTTGAAGCAATGGCATTGCCTCAGAAATTTTGCAAAAAACTGAAGAAGGGTAAAAGTACTGAATGACTTACCCTAGTTAATCTAGCAAGATATATAATAGTCAACAGATTGGAAGAAATCAATTTTTATTTCTATACCAAAGTGGTCATGATTTAGTTCAAACTTTTATATTATTTCAGTTAATCTAATAAATTATCAAAAGTTGTTTTAGTTTCCAAATAATAAAAACAAGTTTGATGTATATATATGGTAGTTGTATGTTTCAGTGTATGATAATAAAATTTAAAATTTAATAATTTCCTTAACTTTATGAGCGGTTGAACCAAATTATTTCGTCTTTTGGCCAATTCGCCTCTAGTGAATTTTTTCATAAGTATTATACATTAAAATGCATGTAAAACAGTATATTTTATTATAATAATTTTTTCCCGAAAATTCTGTGCTAAAAGATGGGAAATTCAAAATTCCCGCTCTTACAATAGACATAAGCCCTGCCCTGGCATGTTCAGCCATTGTTTATTGCCATGGCTGTAAAATGTTCGGCATTTTATGACATTGTAGTTTCCAATGACACAAAAATGTGTTTATTTGCAAATTTATTATGGTTTTAGATTTTTTTTTTTTAATAATTTGCACTATATTTATTAGATATCAAGAAATATAAATTATTAATAACATATTATTGACTTGAAATACTTTATTTTCAAAAATAGAACATTATATTAGCAGTTAATGTAAATATGGCTTGAAGCAAATTAGAAGACTAGCTTTGATGAAAACAATCTACTTTATATTTACGAGTAAGAAAATATCACAATTTTGCAATAAATATTCAAAAAATTTAAACCTTTAAAGCATAATTCATTAGATATAAGAGAAATAATTATTCGTTTCAATGTTTAAAAATAATAAGAATTAAAAAATATTTTGTTGATTTTATAAACTGAAAATAATCTTTCTAAAAACGATGACATGTAAAGTTTTCGTTTTGATTGTGATCTCATTTTTTTTAATATTTATAGAAACAAAATGTGAACATTTAAAATTTATTTCAGTAGTAAACAAAAATATCTACCAAATGAAGTTAAATTTATTATTTTCTGAAAAGTAATAATCATTTTATCATATCTTTTACGTTGATGTGTCAGACAAAGAAAAACGTCAAAAAATGCTGAAATGTAAGAGGCGTGACGCTGCATTTTACAATGGCTTTCCTTAATCATATTTACATTATTCACATTTGATATTTTATATCTTTAATCAAATTATTTTATTAGATATAAATTTGTTAGCTTATGCCAGTTTGTTTCATTAAAAATTTGGCTTTGATAGTCTATATTTTTCTTCATAATAGATATAAATTATTTTTATCCTTTGATGGCAAGATAGTATGGGAGATATGAATTGCTAAATTTTTTATCATGAGTTTGAATTCAGGTTTTAATTTAATAATTATAAATTTCAAAGTTATATAAAAAAACAAATGACAATGTAATTGATATATTTGTTCACATATATCAGAATAAAGATATATTCATGAAGAACTAAGGTAAAAAGAATAAATGCTATTCAAGATTTTGGATTAATTAATAAATTACCTCTTGTGCAATGTCTCCAAAATTCTGGTTTAAACATTTCTGAGGATTTTGTGTTTTAACTAGAAATATTGCATTAATAAATAGTCTTTTACATATTTATCCTTAATCTACAAGTATCAATTTTTTTTTGCACTTATATATTTGACAACATCCTTTTTAGATAAATACATCACTGATTATTATTAATAACAAACCAATGTATTTGTATAAAAAGAATGTTTTCAAATGTGGGAGTCGAAGAAATTTGACACTTCTAAATTACTTCGATACTCATAAATACTGAACAAGAATGATGAAGAGTCATGAGAGGTTATGACTTGGGTCAATTGTGCTGGCTCAGCCAGAAATGGATCTTGGAAGTTATTCAATTTTTTCAGATATCTTTATTCATAATATTTAAAATGTTTATGTTACTAAGTAGAAAGTTTCAATATTTATCTTATTAATAAGCTTATGCACACACACATATATATATTAACATTTTTTTTTATCTAAGATGTTTCAATTAAGTAATTGTATTTTTCAACAATCTGAGATCAAGGATTTCAGTAGTCAAACTAGATTGATTAAATTATCAATTAAATATTATAATTTATACTGTCTTCTGAATTTCTAATGGTTATCAGATTATGCTCATTAATGTTGTAAAAAGCTCATTAAATATTAAAATATAGCGTTAAATATTTAAATATTGAGAACCTAAAACAAATCCTGTTAACCAACAGGATGGTAAATAATAATTTATCATTGATTTTGTTCAAGAATCCTCTCATTGATCTTTTAACCTAACTTTAATCAAATAACATACTATGATAATTTTAAAATCAAAGTAATTTTCCAGGCAGGTTTTGACATTTTATGCCAGCATTAAATTGGTTAGGAGAGTATCTGCTGATCTGCCACTTTTACAAATAATGGTTCTTTCCACTTTAAGATAATCCTATGTAAATAACCTATATTTGAAAGTGCAAACAAATTAAAGGAATATTTGATAAAAATAAGAAATATCCTTTCATTAAATTTGTTTATTTTATAGTTTAATTTTTAGTGAAAAAAAATAATTTAAAAAGTTGGATAAATTATATAAAAATAATAACTGTTATCTACTTAAGTATCCTTATATTAATTAGTTAATAAGGATAAGTGGTATTGTTGATCATCATCTATAGTGTATTTTGGTTCTAGAGATTGCCAGACTGAGAATTTTGATAGTTTATGAAAGATCATATAGTTAATATATTCATTTCTAGCTCTTCAGTATTTCTGTGTTTTTAACAAATATAAATTGCTGAAAATGTAAACAAATATTAAATTTTATATAATAACCTAATTTTATTACTTATTGAATATACATTTTCAGCATGCATTTGATGTACATTTTTAAATATGTTCTGTATATTAAACATTTTATATTGGCTTAATATTTTTGTAATTAAAATAATACTAATAATTAGCAATTTGTTGTTTTCATTTTATTTTCTAGCAGTAATGTTTATGCCAGATTTTTAATAATATTTAATGATTTAAAGCGTGTTTATTTTTTTTATGTTTTCTTGATGATAAAATTCCTATTAGTTTTTATATAATGTTTATGTGAAAGGTATAGAATCAAAGGAATTGTGTTTACAAAAATTAAGGATTATAGTTCATATTTATTGTTTTTTCAATTCTGATTTTAAAGCAAGGAAAAAAAAAACATTCTTATTTACTTGGGCAGTTGAACAATTTTTACTACTCAAAGTGACAACTTGATTTATCAAAAGCAAAAGAAAAAATATGTTCCATCAACTAGGCATATTAATTTATTGTATTGTGTTATTTGTTTTATCAATAATAATAATTGAACGGTTTGTCACTTGGAATGTCATTTGATATCCGAGCACCAAAATGGTAGAATTGAGCTGTGATTCGGTTCATCGCTTTAAAAGAGTATTAATTTTCTTAAAGTTATTTTACCAATATTATATGAACAAATCTTTATTCATTCTAAAATAATATCATCTGAAAGTTATGAAAATTTGAAATAGTCTTATAATTTTATTCAAATTAAAAGAAGTTTTGAATTATCAGTTTCTGGAGTGTTGATATTCATTGTGTGATATTAAATAATTAATTCCATACACACACTGTGTATTTTATTTATTTAATATTGAACTAAGTAATTAATACATTGCTCATTTCAATGTGAAAAAAAAAATTAAATTTAGGAAATTGGGGGCAAAAATCCTGAATTCAAATATAGAATTATTAATATTGCCTATCATTAAATTATTATCTGTGAAAGAAACATAAAATCTGAATAAAGTAATACTGGTAAAAGGTAAACCTTTTATTTATAGAAAAATATAAGAAATGGTGATCATGTGATGTTTATTGGCTTAAAAATGTTATATAATTATGTTTAGGAGTTTTTAAAATGACAATTGTATTAGTATTGTTTTGTATATGCAATATAAAATATTTGTTTATTAGCAAATAAGATCTTAACCGATTTAGTTTTGCACTTACTGATCACATTGGTCTGAATTTTAATATATTTACCGTTCTAATAGCTTAGAAATAAGATATTTACCTTTTATCCATACTGGCTTGTTTAGACTTTGTATCACATATAGCATTACTGAAGCAATTTAACAGTAGGTGATATTGATATTCCTGTATTTGAATTTCAGCTAGCAATTAATTTAATTTTAATATATTTATGTATGCTAAGTATTCTATATGTTAAAATAGGTTAAAATAATTCAACAGTAGTATACTGCCATCAAATAATAACATAAGGTCATATGTTCATAATTTGAAGTATATATTTCTATAAATACAAATCAAAGAAACATGCATATTAATTTGGGTTATATTTTAATTTTTATTAATTTTTATCTCTATGATGATATAAATATGTCTTTTATAGATAAAATTTAGGGATTTTTATTTACAAAAATTAACATTAAATTATGTAAGGATAAAAGAATTGTACATTTTAATGTTCTTGCACAATTTCTTTACCCTTACTTGAACTGGCATTTTAAATAACCTGTTCTCTTAAACATGACTAAATATATCTCTTGACTATTGAAAGCTATTTTCCAAGGGGATTGTAATTACTATTACCTTTAAATATATTTATAAATTAAAATTTTAAATTTAATTAGAACTAATACTAAGTTCATAGATGTTTCTAATCAACATTTAACTTAATATGTGTGTGTAACTTGATAGTTAACTAATTCCATCATTATGTGATTTTTTTATGCTAAAACATATCATACTTTTAATTATCTAAATTGAATGTGTGTTTTTTAAAAACTAAACTAAAGGGATCTAAATAATTGACCTAATGACTTATCAAAGAAAATTTCTATTATTATCCTTTCAGGATTTAATTTAAAAATAATAATAATTATTATTTTTATTTTATTTTATGTTGATTCAATTAAATTTTTTGTATAGCAAAAAATTATGTATTAGGAAAAAAACCCCACCAGATTCTTCGTTTAATATCTTGCATTTAATATCCAATATATATTATTTACAGTTATTAGAAATAAAAGTTTATGAACACATATAACCTAAATATTTATGTTATTAATTTCTTTCATATTTTTTTAAAAATATATATATATATTTAACTTATTCATATACACATTCACACAGGCTAAAATGTCTGCTTGCTACTTTAATTATTTATCATAGAAATTATTCATATGTCTTAAATATAAATTTTCAAGCACTCGCCCCCTCCTGTAAGAGTTTAAAAAGCTTAAGTGAATCACTTCAAGTTTAGAGTGTACATTCTATATACACCAACTCTTACAGACCATGCTTAAATCAGGGCTTGAATCTATTGAAATAGATTTGTGCAATTGAATATTTGATTATAACATCAGGCACACAATAGATTTAAGCTCTGATTTAAGCATGGTCTGTAAGAGTTGGTGTATATAGAATGTTATCATAGAAATCTATATCTTTGAGAATATAGTCAATTTATTGGCTGTATATACATTCTGTATTTCACTTCAATTTTTTTCAATATCTAGAATAATTGCACTTTCTATTTTTTAAGGTGTTCAGTAAAATAATATTAAAAAGAATAAAATCAATATATACATAGAATTTTAGAAAAGACCCGATTTATTTATTGACTTACATATGAATTAATTTGAATTATTTGTTACCTAGATATGATGTATTTTCTCTGCCTAGTGGTGTCATGACTTTGCTAACAAATGTTGAATCTATAACTTTATCTTTTCTCTCTACCTAATTAGTTTAATGATATAAGACTGCAGTATTTTGTAACGCATCATAAACCATTTGTTTCTAAAAGCTGTTTGATTATTACTGATCATGAAGTTCTTCATTAGTTACTTTTACTATAATTCTGTTTGTCTCTACATGTTTAATTTGCCATTGTCTATCTGGTTTCTATGTACCAGTATTTTTTATATTTTTTGATAAACATATACACTGCAACCCCCCCACCCCCTATATATATACATTTGACCATCTGCAGCATTATTGTATTGGCCTTTTTTTTTCTTCTTAAATCTGAATTATTGTTAATGGATGTCCTGATTAATTACTAAAGATATAGGAGTCATTGACCTAAGAGCTAAAATTGAAGTGAATTGAAGAAAAAAATCTCATTCTGGGGAACTGATGGTATAATGAATTAGTAATTTTTAATAATGAGAAAATCAAATTTAAGAATAAATATAAATTGATAATTAAGTTTCAAAATGAGAATAAATCATAGAATTAGGCATTAAAAGAAGAACCTGGTGGTATAATGTTGAGCACAATTTCTAACATCCCATGATCTGATTTTCATACATGTTGAAATTTGATTTTTCAGATTCTGAGTAAGTTTAAGGTTTTTCATAGCCACAAATTAGTAATCTTGAAGTGGATATCTAGCTATTTATAATTCTAGATAAAATAAGGAAGAGAAAATGCCCATCTAACTTGATTAGTCTTGTGATTATTGACTTCTTTTTTCTGTCTGTAATATAATAGGGTGTTTAGCTGCAATGAGCTATTTGAAGGTTTTTTTTTTATTTATTATTAGAATTAGTAGATAGTTTTATTTATGGTACCTTTTTTTTTGTTATTATATTTTTTAAAATATTTTTTTTCTTGTGATATAAACTGATAAAAAATTATAAACTCTATATTGAAAACTTAACCAATAAAGAATTTTGCTAAATAATTGCAAATACTCTTATTAAAATTTCATTTTAATAAGTCAGTCTTTAATTTTCATTTCTGACTAGCTTTTTTTACTCTCATTAAAAAAAAACAAAAACTTGTTTTTTATCATTGATATATAAAAAAACAAAAATAGTAAATTAGTGAGATACAATATTTGGTAAACAAATCACCTATTCATGAATGATTCCATTATGAATTTCAGTATTTTTTGAAAAGTTTATTAACAAATATATACCAGTATTTTTAAATGTAAAATAATAAAGATTATAAATGATTTATTAAATATTAAAAGTAAAAAAGATAACTTATTCAGAAGTTATTTTTATAACTATTATTTTTTAAAATATATTATTTTCTAATTAACTGATTGATAAAAATTTCTGTTTAATCAATGAAGTTATAATCTTAAAAATGGAAAGATTGTAGATCTTAATGAAATATTGAGAGAAATCTTAAATTATACTGCTTCAGAACTGTTGGAATTTTTTAGGAATATATGAACTCATGAAGTTATGCCAATGATCTTATTGTTTTGATTTATAAAAATACAGGAGATAGGAAAGACTGCAATAAATGCCATGGAATATCATTGCAATCTACCACAGTAAAAGTACTTTTAAAGATTTTGTTGAATAGGCTGTTCTCTTTTCATAGATAAATCCAGAATCTGATGATTTTAGAGAATCAAGGAGTATTGTAGACATAGGTTTTGTTATCAGAAAAATGCAAGAATATTGATCAGATCATAGGTGTGATTTATACATTGATTTTGTCAAGGCATTTGATTCAATCGAAAAGCATTGCTAAACCATTTAAAGTAGTTGGTTATCCCAAGATTTAGTCTTATTTACAGTTTTTACATAATGCATTAAGGGGATGATATTACTGTTTGGGCAAAAATCGAAATCATTTGAAATGGAAAAGCTGGTGTTAAACAAGGCTATGTACCAGTTACATTTTTTTTTTCCTTTTTAGAACTGGTTTTAAAATAATTTAGAGATATCCTCCAGTGCTAATATACAATTTAGGTTTGATAGTGGAGTTTTTTTTGAGTCATTTAAAAGATTAAGACAAAAATAAATTCATTTTTTAAGTTTTTGGATTTATATAATGCTGATGATTAAGTTATTCCTCTCATTGTAAAAGATGTTCTGTAAAATATTCCTAATATTTTGAATGCAATTATGAAGACTTATCAGCCAATGATTTCAGCAACCATTTTTTTCTGGGATGGTTATGAACTTAAGAATGTTAATCAATTTAAACATCCAGATAAGTTTTTAGACATAAAGATGAGTTTGGCTATTGAGGTATAACAGTGTTGTGGGATTAACCAAATTAAATCATATGTTGGTTTATCTTAGTGATATAATAACTGCAACCAAAATAGTTCTATATAGACCTATTTGTAAATGAATATTTATTTTATATAGCGCTATGTTTATTAACTGTAATATTAATAATCAGCATTAAGCCAATGCATATATGCTTTGTAGATTTTAACTATAAATGAATACTCTCACTTCCAAACACAACATAAAGTCTTTGGGAAAAGATAGAATGAATCCATCTATCTTTTTGACCCAAACGTTTATGTATGGGCAAATCTTAAGCATTTGGAAATGAGAGCGTGAAGATGTTAAGCAATCATTTTAAATTACTTGTACTATGCTTGCAAAATTTTCTAGAATTTATGATACGTCATTTAATTTAAAGTGATAGTTTAAAATCTTCATACACTCATTACCGAATGCTTAAGATTTGCCCATACATAAACGTTTGGGTCGAAAAGATGGATGGATTCATTCTATCTTTTCACAAAGACTTTATCTTGTGTTTGGCAGTGAGAGTATTCATTTATAGTTAAAATCTACATGCTGATTATTAATATTATAGATCTATTTGGTATTTTATTGTATGGAAGTTAGATCTGAAGTCCTATCAAATCTTGAAAGAAATCAGTTAATGATGTTTTGTAAGATTTAGAAATATACTAGTAAGATCATAAAATTAATTGGTATGTTTTTCAATGTCATGGCTGTGATGTTATAGAATTTATTATTATAAGGGGACATCTTCATTAAGTTGGATGTATAAAGCAAAAGAAAAATAATAGATTTTCTGAAAGATATTTTAAGAAAGAACTTGAACATAGTTATCATGGAAGAGAAAATTGCATTTATATTATAAAGTTTATTTTTAAGACAGTCTAATAAATGCATTATTGATTATTTTCATTGAGAAAATCTGACTGAGGATAGATTACAAAAGATCTACAGTTAGGCAAGATATTGAAATCTTTCAAAATTAAAGTTAATTGCATAAGAAATGAAAAGCATTTGGATGTATTTGTGATTCTTGTATTGGTTTGAATAGTCAAAGTAAAACTTATCTGTATTATTTTTGTGTGTTTTTTTTATTGTTTTACTTTTGAAATTAGAATGGCAATATTCATTTATTAATGATAATGATATAATGATTTATCAGTCATTTTAATTTTTATATTTGAGTATCTGTTTATGATGGTTAATTATTTCTATCCAATTGTAAGAATACTAAATGACTTATTTTTGTGTACTACAAAACCAACATTGCAATGTTGATTTGAATTTTCCACAAAATTAACAATGTTCCATCCACATTTTACATACGAATCATTCGGTAATGAATTAGATAAATAGGAAAATTTATTACCGATTACCAATTTTTTTTTGAATCTCATCAATTAACATAATAATATTCAGAAACATAGGAAGAAAAACAGATATTTTTATCACTTATTAGACATTATATAAACACGAAGCATAAACAATATGGATTCATTTAAAGAAATAACTGAAATAAAAAAAAAGTTATGGATACATAAATATTAATACTACATTACATAATGTTATCTTTAATAATGTCTGATAGCTCTTTGTAATTAATATTCTTTTATTGATTTATGTAACACTTGTGAATTTATGCAAAACTAAATAAATAAAAATGATAGAAAAATAAATATAAGAATAAATAAACAAAACTAATAAAAAGTAAAGAGAATCTTAATTTGAAATATTTTATTACTGTATAAATGGATGATGAACATATATTTGAATATTGATGATTTAAAGAAGTCTAGATTCATATATAGTATACTGCATTCAAAGACTGAATAAAAAAAAAATTGTATAGTTTGATTTATAACATGTAGATGAAATTGGATAGAAGATGACATATAAATGAATTCTGGAATGTAATTATAATAAAAAAAAACAGATAAAAGAGCAAATGAATGGAAGTTAAGCTATTGCTGTGTATATTTGAATTTTAAATGAATAGATTTGCATTCAGTGTCATTTTTATTTTGTATATTAATAAATAAATGGCCAAACAAAAATGTGATTTCTTTTAAAGTTTTATTTTAATTTTATTTAATTTTTAATCAATAATATATATTGTTAATATACATGAATGTGCTGTTTGATTAAAATTATTATTTTTTGTTTAGGGGCAACTAGGATTACTGGAATGGACTGTCCCAACTAAAGTGAGCAATAATAAGGTGAGAAATTTATAAAATTATTTGGTGCTGATTTAGTTTGTGGTCACCATCATTTTGAAACCTAAAGATAACTACCGCTGACACATCCAACCAATAAATGACTTAAATATTGAATAAAAGTAACTTTAAATTCATATTTTAGAAATTATAAACTAGTAAAAATAATATGCTTTATTTCATATGGGCATATATTATAATCTTTTAGTATTTGGAATCGGACTTCTTCATCTTTTGGATGATCCTTCGGATTGGCCAAACCATTTTTTCCCCTCCCTGCATATTCCGGCATTTTGCGCCATCGTATTTCAAATATTTTATGAAGGTAATCTAAAAAAAAAAAAATCCCTAATAAAATAAAGCATATTATTTTTACTAGCTTAATTTCTAAAATATAAATTGAAAGTACTTTTATTCAATATTTATGTCATTTATCAGTTGGATGTGTAAGCGGTAGTTTTAGATTTCAAAATGGCCATGTGCGCAAAGTAAATCATGACCAATTATTTTTGTTATAAATTATAATATGTTCTTCATTAATTTGTTTTTATGCTTTATCAAAAAATTATAATCAATTTTTGATTTTCATGTAAAACAGACAAAACTCTCCATACAGTAGTGCCACCAGTGATTTTCATATAGTTTAATGTTTTAATAATATGCATAATAATATGTTAATAATATATGTAGCATTTAATTTCATTTTCTTCGCTTTTTTCTTCAAATTCTGATAATTTTATATATGAGTTTGTTCTTAATTTGTCTCTTTATTTTTATTCATTGCAATTGCCTCCAATATGTCCTTTAGTTTTATTATAAATTTTTATAAAATGAATGGATCAAAATTTGGGAAGAACGCACTTTTGACGTACATACATTTATTTTTTAGCATTTGTGCCATTGAATGTGCTACAGTTATACTGAACTGAAAATATGTTAGTCTACTTGATTAGTACTTTACTTTATAAAAATAAAATTTTAATTGTTTATTACATATATATATATACTGACCCACGAGCTTTGCTCTTCACATATTTAAACATAAATTCACAGATTTATGAATAAATAATTATAAAAGTCATTGTGATTTCAATTACTAATATTGACAAATAATATAATATTTTAGCTACAATAATAAGTGCTTTACAAATTTTAAAGAAAGAAAATAATTTTTAAAAAATGATTTATAAATTCAAATAGTATAGTAAGCATCCTTTAGACTTATCAATGAACAACAAACATAGTATGTACCTACTGAAAAAAAAGATGTAATAGGGCACATTTGGTTTTACCGTCTTTCAAATTACTGATTTTTCTAGATTAAAAATAATTATCACTTTGTTTCTTTATGTCTTATTCCTTGTTATGAACTAGTTTTGATTTTAAAGCATATATATGCAGTTGGAAACTTAAAAAAATGTTAACAATATATCTAAAATAAGAATCAGGATATTCATAAATTAAAAGATCATTTTTTATTGGGGGGGGGGGTACATGTTAATACAAATTTTAGTAAAAAGGCTATTTCATTTTCTGTCTTTATCATTGAGATAGTCCTAAAGCCAAAAATCATCATGTCTCAGTTCTTTACAGATTCTATGATTCATATTAATGCACATGTGCTCTATTTTCTACTTGAACTATCAAGACCAATTATTCTTTAACTATTCATTTTTACTGTTTATTCCTGAAATAATTTTTTTTTACATTTTTTTTTTCAGAATAAATAAATATGCAAGTATAGCATTCAAATCCCGAGTTATGTCAAAATGTTAATTTGAATTCCTATGAAAAAAAATACCACTATATACTGCATAAAATGGAAAGAAAAAAATTCATGTACAATTTATTAGCATGAACTATATTTATCCCCCCCCCCCCAAAAAAAAAAAAAAAAAAAAAGCTTTAAACTTATTTCAAGAATAGATCAATTTTAGTTGCTTATACACAAGATTCATTGTGTCATATATGTATATACATTCATATAACATGATAATAACAGTTGTTGAAATATTATTAGAAAAACCATACTTTTGAGTTGAAGCTTTTGCACAAACAAATTTAAATGAAACATTTTCTACAAGAAGTAATATTTTAAAATTTTCTTAGCATTTATAAAACATTGAACCATAATGTTAAAGACCTTTTTACATAAGTTTTATTATTTGTAAAATTAAAATGTACATTGTTATGAAATGTAAAGCATCAGAAAACGATTGATAATTAAACTTTATATTAACTCTAGTGTTCCAGTAACCTATAAACTTCCCTACATATGTAAAATAAAATAGGTCTGTCATTTTATGTATAGGTTTATTTTCCTCACATATAGCTATATTTTTGAAAGGAAGAATTCATAAAAAATTTAGATTACAAAATATTTTTAATGCAGCTATGATTGAACTGCCAGATGAGAACAGGCACATTGGCTTGTATGATATATATATACATAAACATTCTGTATGTGTATTTTTATATGTAAAGAAAAGAAAACAAATATTGATTAGTACTCATAACTTCTTTTTTTTTTCTTCACTGAAAATATTTTAAAAAACCATTATTAATTTGATTTCTGTTGATTTGGGTTCTTTTTACTTCCAATTCTTTTTTAGATTCTGCATTTTGTAATAAATAAAATAGACCCTTTTTTTGTTAGAACAAAATAAAACACTTTAAAGGAATAGTAACTTAGTGAACATGACAATTAGGCTTATTAATTTGCAGATATTTATTTAAATATATTTTTTAAATTTAAAATGTGAGTTCAATATATGTTAATTTATTTACTACATTGATAGAATATCATTATTTAGAAACTTTTGGTTTTTTTAGCTCTTTTCAAATTTGGAAATTTTATGTATTTGAGATAAATCTCTAATATATACCTGAAATTAAAATGGTAAAAAATTAAAATTCTAATAACATTTTTTAGAATATGTTGGCATACAAAATTATTTTAAATTTTTTAAATAATTATGTACAAGTTTATCTTATACAATTTATTACTTAAATTTTAGCATTGCGTCACATACTCTTCAATGACTCCATGATATGGCATTGCTTTTCCAATATAATTTATAGCTATCTTTTGAGAGACTATTGCAGAATCCATTTCATTTTATAGTTTAATTTAAAGTAAAATCCAAGATTGATCAGAATTAAATTGCGATTGTTTTCTTACTTATTTAAATTATCCTCTTTAAATCCTAGTAACATCTATTATTTATAATAATAAGACAGAAAATTAAATGACTATCTGATTGTAATGACTATGCTTATAAATCAATCTCATAAGATTTCAAAATCTAAAAAATAAGATTCTTATATTTAAATTTACTATTAAATCTTATCAGTATATGGAAAGTTGTTCATGAAATTAGTTTATTCATTTTGTTGAACTTCAGATGAAAAAATACATTGTCAACTTGATTACTGATTTTTCTTTGCTGTTGTTTTACTTTGTGCAGGTCAATTTTTCATATAGGCAGAGTTTTATGTAAGATGACATTCATTTGTATGGTTCTAAATACTGTATTTAATACTAAAATTACCAATGGATCACATTACTTCATTACCTTATATCAACAATGGATTTAGAATAGAAAATATACATACAATGAAATATTGAAATAAAATTAACATTTGATGGAGTCATCTATATATATATATTTCTTTTTGACTGCATTATAGAAGTCATAAAGTTCATTTTCAATGTTTCATCTTTCTTTTGTTATGCCTTTGTATGAAGGCATTGTTTCTTATTGCATCATCTTTTACTCATTATAATCTTTATATTGATTATGCAATAATTCATTGTTTCATTCTTAATGAAAACGTAGAATGAAACAAAATTGATTTTGGTACTAGTAAAAAATTTTTTATTACGGTTCTCCTATTTTAATAATAATAATATTATTATTAGTGATATTATAATAATGGACATTATTTTCATAGATTACTGTTGTGATAATATCATTTGTGAAAACATCTTCTATACTAAAATA
This sequence comes from Epiperipatus broadwayi, assembly GCA_028023455.1. NCBI lineage: Eukaryota > Metazoa > Onychophora > Udeonychophora > Euonychophora > Peripatidae > Epiperipatus > Epiperipatus broadwayi. Next base: position 1,616,138 of record JAQFVV010000065.1, read on the forward strand.
CAATGACTATATTTTTCAAGTTGCTTATTATTACAATGTTGATATTTTGGAAATGGTTATAAGAAATTGATTAATTGAAATAGTAACAAAGAAATTAGATTATAAATTCCAGTAGCTAAACGTAATTTTTATTTTTAATAAGAAATTATTCTGTGATAAATTGATGATATTAGATTTTAAAAAGTTATTTATTAATTATTGTGTTCATTTTATATGGTATAGAACAATGGTGCGCAACCTTTTTATATTTGTGACTCCCATACTCGGACTGAAATTTTACGTGACCCATTATATGTTGTTAACCATCCTATTCTAAGCATATATGGATAATAGTAATACAAGTTGTTTTCCCATCTACAAATATATATCTTTATATTTCAGTATATACAAAAACTGCATATTAACAAAAAATATATAATAATATTTGGTTCTTAAAAAGATCTGTTGATATGTAGCAATTACAACTTTTTTAGCCTGTTTTAGAAAATGTGTACATTTAACAACGTAATACCACATATCAATGTTAAGAGGATATTAGCACGAAGAACAAAATTCCGAGGTATAAGAGAAATGAGAACAGTATGAGCGATGTGCCATTGTGATATGCTGTTAATACAAAGCTGATTGGAATATAAAGAAAGAAGTGTTTAAACAAAAGTAATCAGACACACAATAATGAGTTGAGTAGTTTTCATATATTTTTAAAAATGTTTAGGTTTTTGTTTTTTTCAATGAAAAATTTATTATCCAACATGAAAACTCAAAATTTTCATGATCCCCAACAATTTTTCAGTGACTACTTGGGGGGTCATGGCAGGGAAAAAGGATATGCTCTTTAAGAATATAGGTTTTGAGAAGAAAGAAAAATATAAATGGTAAAATAAGGCTAGAGATGTAGAAATTTGAAAACAGTAAGTGAAAAAGATGATTTAATTGAGAAAATAAAGCAGAAAAGAATCACCATTGTTAGAATTAGAGATGATATTAAATAGAATGATATTCAACTTTACTAGCAATTGTTAAAAATTATATTAAAAAATAATATCTGTGAGTAGTGGTAAAATTTGTTTTTATATTTAAGCAGTTTCGGTACAGTAATAAAAGTGAAAGTTATAAAATGCCTTTTAAATCTTATAAATATAAATCTTTTAAATTAGTAGAAAAAGCATCAATTCAATTTCCTAACATTCTTGAATATGTTTTCCAAATTAAGTGAATAGTTAAATGTAGTAATAATTCAACATTTCTCTTAACTGTCATTAAATCACTCACATTTTAAAAACATCATATAATTCTAAAAATTTATATAAATGTGAAGTTATTATTTTATTATTTACAAGCAAGAGTAGTTCTATTCTAGTGTCATTCATTATAAGCTTGAGTTATGAATAGTTTTCAGATAATAGTGCAATTTAATCCTCATCCTAAGCTAATTTCTGATCTTTGTTTTAATCAGAGGGAACTTGGGATTCAAAGCTGGAAATAGTGCAGTTACACATCTTGCAATTACCATTAACTTCTTCTTTTACTATCAAAGCTTGAAATTCAAAAAAATCTTATAAGTTTTGAACCCAAGCCAGTCAGTGACTATATATTTTAATAAATTTAATCCGTAGGTGTCTTGTTTGTCTGGCTAGGAATATTAATATTAACACAATATTACTTGAAATTTAAGTAGTCAGTTGTTATCAAATGACAATGCATATTATTTCTCATATAAATTTCTGGCTTTTGCTTCTATCAATGAGGATTTGGGATTCAAAGCTAGAGTGAGTGTAGTTACAAAATTATCAAGGCAAGTTAGTTTAGGTTCAAAATTATAGAGTGGCTGTTAGCCTCTTATTAAAAAAGAGTTAAAGGCAGTATAGTGATAATGAAAACAGGTTTATCAATTATTTTTGCCTCCTGCATTATTTAATAAAAACAGCTGATACCACTATTCTAATATCTTATTAAGCATTTTTATATCGTGGTAGTAATCAAAAATAAATAGACAATTAATTATTATTTTTATCTTTAATTTCTTGTTTGAAATTTAGCTAAATGTAGCAACTTGTTTCATTTCTTTGGAATTCTTTATAAGATTTAGCAATAAAGTTATATATTTTTAAAGTTCAATTCCAAAAATCACTAAAGTTATTTTTCTATCGTCTAAAATGAGAAAAAAAAAATCACAAATTAAATATAGTTGTTTAACTAAAAAAAAAAAAAAAAATTAGTTGAATCTTTTATATCAGATTTATTCATTTATGGTATTTACTGGATTGTGTATGTGATTTTTAATGAATATGTATGTGTAATCAGTATTAAATGAACTATCTTAATTAATCTGGACATTCAAAGTTGAGAATTTTAGGTATTAACTATATTGCAATTAAATATTTTTGAAATGAAAAATAATTTTATTTTTAAAATATTAATAAAAATAATTAAATATGATAACTGCCTAGTAAAATATACTGATATTTTACCTTGCTACATGAATACATATTTTTTTAACTTAAGAATTACGTGCATTATTTATGATTTATATTAGCATACTCATGAAATGTTTTGAATATTATCATTGATTGTGAGGATATGGTGAAAGAATCTTTAGAAAAGGAAAGAAAAAGTAGAAAAATAAATAAACTGATATAAACTTAGGATGTAGAATGTTGAGCAAAATATTGGAGAAATTTGGAAAAGATGATCTGGGGTGATTTAGTAAAGATGATTCTTTTAGCAAATAGCTGAATGAATTACCACAGTAAAAATGTCATTTTTAGTTATTTAAACAGCTATATGACTTCTGTAATAGTAATTATAAAAGTGAAAAAACAAATCTTAAGCTTATTCTTCTCTGTGTACTAATAGACATTGGATAAAAATGCAAATATATTTCCATGGGTAATTTCTGCGTTACTGATTTTTCATACATTGATTAATCAAGTGATCAAATAGTCATTTTTACTTTTTTTTTTGATTTATAATGCTCAAATTAACAATGTCAAATAAAGACTACATAAGGATAAAAGTAGTTCAACAGCTTTATGTTTTACTGACTTCAGATGTAAGATATCTGCTGATACTTTTAACCTTTTAGCAAAAGATTGATTTAATGACAAAAGTAATTATTAAACGTCACATGATCACCATTTCTTATGCTTGCTCATAACTTTTATTAAAACAGGATTTGATGTGATGTGATGTATTGTGGCTTCTCCTTAAACGAAGTCAAGAATATCTCAGCAATTATGCCAGATAAACCTGTTAGCCACTTTAATTTTCATTCCCCACTCATCTCCATCCCATTTCCACAACATAATCTTTGTCAACTCTATGGCCTTTATATCTAACCCCCCCCCAATATTTTCACAAACCCAGCATAAAAGCCAATAACTCACTTTCTGTATAATCACTTTGTTCATATTTATTCTCCCATAACTTCATTATTTGTAACCTTTCTGCTTTCAAGCATTTACATTCAATCAACAGATGCCTAATATTTTCTATACCTTCCTTACACAATTTGCACACTAAATCAGCCATAGTTTTCCATTTACATGTATATTCTCTTGTTGCTAAAGATCCCGTTCGAGCCTTAAACAATAAACTACTTTCCTTACTATTATCATAAATTAACTCTCACCTAATGTTCCGTTTACTTCTATATATATATTTAAACTCTTCTTATCCTCCTTACTAGTTCTCCATCTCTCCAACTCCCTATTCTTTATTAATGCATCTATTCTTTTATCCCATTCCTTACCACTATAACACTCAACAGTCCTCCTAACACAATCATGCCATCTTTTAAACAAGTATACTGATATAAATTCTTTATCCAAATCTTTTGCATACCGCATTACCTTTCTCACCCATCTTGTTACCTGCCCTTTACTCATAACCCAATTAAACACTATTTTACCTATTCTTTTACTATCCATAAACTGCAACCTACCAAACATTTTCATTTTACTTTTTGCATCTCTCATATAAAAACAGACCATCCCATTTCTCCTTGAATTGCCTCCTTTGCTGTCCACATCTCTGCATCTAATGCATGTCTTCCTACTTCCCTTTGTACTTTCCATATAGTAGTGCCACCTAGTGCAAGCCAGAGTAATCAATGGATGCCAGAAGGCTTGTACATAAAATCCCTAGTGCTGTGGCTTTCGTCAGTGAGGAGCCTTGGGGATATTGGATGAGTAGGCACTAGATAGGGATTTTATGCACAAGCCTTCTGGCATCCATTGATTATTCTAGCTTGCACTGGGTGGCACTACTATATGGAGAGTTTTGCTTGTTTTAAAAGTAATTATCCATTGATTTTCCAGGTTATTTCTATGTGCACTAGAAAAACATGACTTACCTTCATGCTACCAACTATATAAGCATTGAATAAACTATTGGAATAAAGATGGAGATTATTAATATTTAGTGCATAGTAAATTTGGCTTAAATTTGAAACCTTAGGCTGTTAAAATGTCCAAGCTTGTTAGTGTGAAATATTAAAAGAAAAAGTGATTACTAGATGGATCAATGTAATAAATTTCCTACCATGAAAAAGGCAATCATGGGAGTCCATTTGCTTTGACATCTAATGTTGATATTGGCTTATTTAATGCTTATATAATGGACTAGAATGAAAGTAGAAGTTGCCATTACATGATGTTACTGTTATAATGATGGCAAATATAGAAACTTATTATCATTATTTAATAATAATTAATTTTTTTTTATAAATTCTTATACTTGTAAGGAATAAGATTTTTATTATGTTTATATTGCTATATTACAATTATTTTTTTTAATATTAATCTTCTATGTATCTTCACAGTGTCAATATTTGTTACTGCTTGAGTAACTTATTAAAGTTTGTGATATACTGATTATTAGCAGTTAAAATAAATTATTTAGAATATTTCATATCGATAAATATTTAACTCTTGGTGATTGGTTGCAAAATGCTATTGGGTTTAATAATTAGAGTCTTAATATATATTTACATAATAATTTTTTAATTTAACGATTTCTTATTTGATTTTATAAAAGGTCACACTGGATAATTATACAACTCTATTTGATGATAGTGATGAGGATTTCCCAATTGCTAAGGATAAACCTGCTATTCAAACAGATATTCAAGATGAAGATGAACTTCCATTAATTGAACCAAGGAAGAATTTCCACTCATTGGATGATGAAGATAATTCTAAAGGTAAGTATTATTTATATTTATTTATTATAAACTTGTTTTTATTTGACAAATAAATATCTGACTCATATTTCTATCAAATTTTAGCTGCTGTTTATAATTATGAAGGGTCTCATGGCATAGTAGTTAAAACACTTATTATCATGTCCATAGTCTAATGTTTGAATGCAGATGAAATTTTTTTCAGATGAGGATTCAGGTGGCAATAAATTTTTTTTTTTTTTTAAGATAGCTAGTCCATGACTGATTAAATTTGCCATTTAGTTATTGGTAAGAAAATGCATATATATAGCTAATTCTTAGTTAAAAAATAAAAATAACTAAGGAAAACTGATAAGGTCAGGTCACCCTAATTGGCAGTTGAATTCACATTTTTCTTTCACTTTTTTTAAATAGATGCTGAAGAGGCATTTATACTGCAGTTGACAATTATATTTTTATTTATTTATTTATTTATTTTTTAATACTAAAGTTATATATTTATTGATTCTTCCTATTGAATTTGTTATTTAAACTATTTTAAAACAAACTTTTTTATTAATACCTCTATATCAGATCATTTTATTATATCTTGGCTATATTAATATTATTATATATTTTTCAATTTTTTTTTTTGTCTATTTACTACATCTCATCATTTTCAAACATTTATCGATCTACTGTAGAATAAAGATATCTTCAAATTTAATCCAATTTTTCCAACTCAAAACTCCTTATCTTAGCATCATTTCAGCAAACTTGTGACATCCATCAATCTCAAATGTGGCTTCCTAGGTTTTTGATTATCTCCTGAAATCTACTTGCAAACTTCAATTCTTCACCTGTTAGTATTTTTTTCTAGCAGCATATCCAGCCAGCTTCATTTAAATCTCTTAACTTGATCTCTTATCAATATATTTCCATTCTACCTTGTTTCTTGCTATGTACATCCCTCAATCCTTGCTGTGTTGTATGAAGTATTACCCAATCAAGGCTGAGATTCATATGAAAGCACTGGCCAACCACATTCTTTAATTCTTTATTTTTCACATATAATGATTTCTATTATAAGTACTCCATCCAAGTTTAATATGCGATTTTTTTTCATCTACGAAATTTCTATATATTAATGATCTGACATAAGTAAGTGTAGTTGTTAGCTTCTTTTAATTTATTATTATCCTTCTTTATTTTATTATTTTTTGGAAAGTCATTTATCATTATTTTTTGTCATTCATTTTAGTTCTACTTCCTTGTTTTTTTCTAATAACTTTTGTAACTTTTTTTGAAACTCTGAAACACTATTTGCAAAACAGTCAAATTATTTGCAAAATCTAGATGATTTAAATAATCTTTATTTATTTGTAGTTCCTTAGTTCTTTCATCTTAATAGACAAAATACTTTCCTTAATCTTAATAGCCAAAATATTTTCTTTTACCGCACTTATTAATAAGAGCTTGTTTGAGCTGTTGGTACACTCTCTATATTGCATTTTTGTAAATACAAGCTTTTTATAAAGCAATGTCACAATCTATATGACTTGCTTTATTGATTATTATAATTTTACTTTTAAGGCTTTTGCGATACTAGGACTATTATATATGGTAGATCTCAATTTAGTTCGGTCTCATATAGCTATTTGAGTTAGATAGCTGAAGTTAAAGACTTTTTAAGTCTGAAAATTTCAGAGTTTCTTCTCAATAGTTATGTATTAAATAAGTGCTGGGTTTTGAGTTGATATTTTATATCTGGTGTCTGAATGTTTTAGGTCCTCACTGAGGTGAGCCATGAGCTCGAAACCGATTTGTCTGGGGATAAGAATATTACTGATAGAGATTTAAATATTTTCTCTTACCGGACTTATTGATAAGAGCTTGTTTGAGCTATTGGTATGCTCTCTATATTGCATTTTTGTAAACACAGGCTTTTTATAAAGCAATGTCATGATCTATATGACTTGCTTTATTGATTATTTAAAACTTATAGAAAAATTTAGAGATATGGAATAATTGTGTCAGACATCTTTGTTAATATTAATCTTCTTAGTGTCTCATGTAATCTAATAAATTGCTGTTACATTTTAAATTTATTTTAGAACCTGATAATATCTTGGGTCTATATCTTAAAATTCCAAAGCTTTAGTCACTGCAAAAAGGCTTATAAAGTCAAATAAATTTTCATAATCTGCAAATTCAATACAAAATAGCAACTCATACTCATTGAAACTTTTTATAACTTCTCTTAAAACTTGGGTCTACTGTTTTATAATCACTTCAAATCTAATTTATTCTTTTGATTGGAGTAGTAATCATAATAAAAATCTTGTAAACATGACAGACGACTGATAAGTCTAATTTTTAATGTCTTTATTTTTTTTTAACTTTAATTATAACTATTGCATTCTTTCAATTATCTGGTACGTTTTTATCAATTAAGCATTTGGTATTTAGTTCAGAATAATAATTTCTCTAGTTCTTTATCTGTTTTTTAAGATATCAATTTCTATTTTTCTAAGATTTAATTTCGAGTTAACTTAATTTGATGTGGCATAAATATTCTTTGAAATTATGAAAAATCTAACAGGAAATCTAAAGTTGTTCATGTTTTGTTATGTTTAAATTTTTTTTAGTTAATTGAAATATTGATTATATTATTTTATCAAATAAACGAGCTCAGCATAATGTATAGTAGTAGATCAATTATCACTTTATTGCACAAGCAATTTATTTTAGTAACAATAGACAAATATATTGTTTTGTTATACTGTTAATAATTTTTATTCTGAACATTTTCTGAAAATAATTAGCTTTAATTTTTTTTAAGATGCCGGCAGTCTTATTGTCAATATTATAGACATATCAACCTAGATTTTTTATGTATTGAAATCAGCTTAATTATTTATACACCATTTTTATTTTTATTTGATGTGGAAAAAAAATCAGTGACTATAATTATTGCATATGAAATTCTGGCAAGCATTTTATTTTTTATAATTTAATTATTTTAATAGTAATTAATTTTTCTTAAACCATTATACTCTGATATTTACATCTACATTTCATACGAATTTACTCTCCGACTTCAACTGCTTTATCCTTGCTATACTTTAGATGTTACTCTTAAAATTATACCTTCTATTTATTTTAATAATCTTATATTATTTTATTAATTTTATTCATTTTTTTTTTATGCTGTTTGAATGTGTTCGGTTCTGCCCCCCCAAAAAATTATTTTTTTCCATGGCGGCTAATATTTAATTATTATTATTTTTAGTATTTATTAAATTATTAAGTTTATTCTTGTGCAAATTTCTTCTTCTAATAGTAATAAAACAATATCACTAAATTATTTTTATTTAAATTATTATCTTTTTAATTATTGATTTTTAATATTTTTTAGAATTTAATAGAGAAATTGCTTCTGACAAAAGAAATGAACTTGACGATGATAGTATTGTAGTTGCAGAAAAATCTTTGATACCCAAATGTTCAGAATATCATGGACCTAAATCAACTCCTTTACAGCAATCATTTCAGACTGGGTCAACACCAAAGTACTTGTCCCAAAGATTCATGGTAAAGTATTATAAAATAATATTTGATTTATCATTTAATATTAATCATGTTTTATGTAAAATAAATTTTTATAAACAAAACAAAAATATGATTGGAAACAGGGTAGAAATAGTGGGCAAGAAAACTGGCTTATTAAATTATAAATATGTACTTATTTAATTACAAAATTGTATTATGAATTAAGTGTCTATTAGTTATGAGTTGAATGAGTTATCCTTTTTACTGTTGGTGGTTTTATTCAGTGCGTTTTAAATAGAAGATTTTTATAGTTTTATAGATTTAAATGTTAGAATTTAAACAGCCAATTCTTTGTATATTTTGTAAATAATTTTTCAGCTATAATATACTGAAGCAAAATAACAATTAAAAACAGGCATTGCAAACTGAAATTTCATCATCTAGTAATCAAAACACTTATTTATAAGTAAGTTTTAGTGGAGAAGATATAAATTAAATATTAATATCGATAGGCTTAACGTTTTCGAAGATCCATGCCTCATAATCATAGCCATCATAAAGAAATGTATAATCGTCTAGCAATGTATTATATCTGTAAAATACTTTCAAGTCAAAAGAGAATTATTTTTAATTTAGTATCCAGGTTTATAAGGATTGTAAATCAGATAATAATTTTGAAGATTGAAAATATAAAAACTTTTAAAACATTTTTCGCCATTAAATAAAGGATTCTGTAAAAAGATTAGATATTAAATAAAAGATTTTCACATTTTTGTAAATAATTTTTATTTATGATTTAATGAAGCAAACTAGTATTTAAAAAGGACATTGCAAATAAAATTACATTAAAAGCAAACTCTCTTTGGCTTAAAATTTTTCAGATAAATGCAATTACTACAAAATATAATTTCAACTTGCAATGTTTGTTTTTAATTACTACTTTTCTTCATTATATCATAGCTGGAAAATTATTTATAAAAAATAGAAAAAGAATTAATGTAAGAAATCTATTGTAAATGCTTAGAACTGAATATTTACATATGTGAAATATTTTTAGGATTATAAATATGTAAGAGATTATTAGATGAATAGTTGAATGGATCTTATCTTTATTGTGTTTATCCTTTATATCTAAAATTGTTTGCTAATATTTCACCAATGTCTTAGTTACTTTTTCTGGGTAATAAATAATACATATTTTTTTCATCATTTATATATGTATAAAACTTTAATATAAATCACAGCAAATATATATATAATATATAAAAAGCAATTATTTTTCTAAATTAATAAATTGAAAAATATAGGATAAACCGAAAGTTGGAAAAATAAAATTTAAGAAGCAGAAACATAAAAATTTGCATAATAATCTCATTATTAGTAGTTAATCCACAAAATCACTAAAATATATAAAGTCATAATAGATATTTTTCTGAAGGTTTGTGATGATGGTGTTCTAGCTGTATTTTTATATTGGACTATTTTCATCATCTAATATGTGTGTTGAATGTGTTTAGAAAAGTTTAATTTTAGTTAAATATTCCAAATGCATTCAACTGTTAGTAATATCACAGCAAACAGGTTAGTATATGCACTAACTGTTAGTAATATTACAGCAAACAGGTTAGTATATGCACCAACTGTTAGTAATATTACAGCAAACAGGTTAGTATATGCACTAACTGTTAGTAATATCTCAGCAAACAGGTTAGTACATGCACCAACTGTTAGTAATATTACAGCAAACAAATGTTAGTGATATCACAGCAAACAGGTTAGTATATGCACTAACTGTTAGTAATATCACAGCAAACAGGTTAGTATATGCACCAACTGTTAGTAATATTACAGCAAACAAATGTTAGTAATATCACAGCAAACAGGTTAGTATATGCACTAACTGTTAGTAATATCACAGCAAACAGGTTAGTATATGCACTAACTGTTAGTAATATCACAGCAAACAGGTTAGTATATGCATAACTAAAAATTATTTGATTTTCCGAATAAGTAAAGTCCAGGAAAATTTACAGAGTGTAATTGGAAATTAGTAAAAGATTTTGGACAGATAATAGTCTGCAAGGGGAGAAGATAATTGAAGTTATATGATTAACTTAGTTTTACAGAGATATTTAATATCACAATTGTATTATTCCCACAAACTATTTAAAAAATTAAACAGGATATATGTGAGTTTTTGATTTGAAAGTTAAAGTAGCAATTACATAAACTTATGAATGTAAATAAAAAAAGCAGCCATGGACTAAGTCTGGCTAAGTGTCATAATGAAAAATTATGTTATCATCTCTTTGGTGTTGCATTTTCAAAATTAGATATTGTCAAGTGATTGAATTCGCCAATTTCATATTGTCCATAGCCACAAGTATTTCATAAGGATTTGTATATAAAACGGATACTTCAAACTTTAAAACAGAGTCAGTATTTACTTATTGTATATGAAAATTGTATATAAAATCAATTCACTTCACACTGTCATCCTCTAATAAGAATTTTATAAAACAATTTAAAATTATAAAGAAATTAAGTGAATGTGATGAATACTATTAAATGACTAATTCCTGGAAATATAAAATTGAGATAAACCAAAAATTCATTTGAAAATATTCTTTATTGAATAATTAACGGTATTTTAGTCTAACTGTGAATAATAGATAAAAATTATGTTACTATGAAGACCATAATTTACAAAAAAGGCAGAGAGGAAAAAGCTATCAAATGCAGCAAAAAAAGTCAAATGAAAATGAATCAGTTTTAGCCATATATCCCATCTTCTAACTAGAATCATCTCTTAACACTAAGTGGGAGTAAATGAAATATATTTTAAGTAGAATGTTGTATAATCTTATTCTCTCAAGTTATGACAGAAAGAAAACTGAATAATTTCAGATTTTACTTTTAGTTTATAATTAAAAAAAAAAAAAAAAGCTATATATGACAGATTTAACACAAATGTATATTGGTAAGTTATTTGTGTTTATTTTTGATCCTAATTATTACTTTAGATTTATGTTGCGTATATACACTCAAACATACTTATATGAATTTGGTTTGCATATGCTAAATATAAATCGTTATGAATAAAATTTCTTGTTTATTGTTAGAAAGAATATTAATAATTAAAAGTATAAAAGTAATTTATACGAAGTATACTTTTAATCTATTTTTAATTTTATGTATACCATAATATTTTTTTAAATGTAAATGATGGATGATATAGCAGAAATATTTATAATGAAGTTTGTGTTGATATATAAAAAAGTAAAGAAATTCGGTATTTGTCTATTAGCAACCGTACATCGCTTGATGGCACTGTTTCTGTGCAAAAACTCAAAAATATGCCATTTATGCGGCTGAAACTATGGCTACTACAACACTACCTTCGTAATAGCCGTTTTGGACCACGTGATGCTAACAATAACGTAAATTTTCAAAAGTCCAAAAAAAAAAAAAGGTAGGCCAGGAAACTTTATATTAATAGGTTTTTGAAGAGAAACAGCGCCATCAAGCGATAAGCAGCCGTACATCGCTTGATGGTGCTATTTCTCTTCAAAAACCCATTAATATAAAGTTTCCGGGCCTGCCTTTTTTTGGACTTTTGACAATTTACGTTATTGTTTGCATTCTAAATTAAAAACTTTTTTTTGTCTTGTTTTTTTTTTGGGGAGGGGGGGAATTTTGTTAAAATGTTTAATTTACTAGTACAAGAACGTTACATTATTCTTATAATACTAAATTAAACGTTTAATCAAAAGTAAAAAAAACAACAAAAAAAATTGTCTTTTTATTTCCAAATTGACGTTATTCTTCTAATAGGAAATTCAACATTTAAACAAAAATTCCCAAAACAACAACAACAAAAAAACAACCCAAAACACTTCATTTAAAAAGGAATCAAACCCAAAAATCTAACAGTTTCTTTGGATTGGCAAATTGATGTTATTCTTCAAATACTAAATTCACTGTTTAAACCAAATTCGAAAACAACCCAAAACACTCCTTGAAAACAATAATCAGCCGACTTTGTTTTTTATGTCCGCCAATGAAAAGTAAAAAATAAAACCCAAACACTTCTCCTTTTAGATTTCTAAATTGGTGTTATTCTTGTAATAGTAAATTAAATGTTTAAACAAAATTACAACAAAAAAATCAACCCAAACCAAAAAATTCATTAGGCGATGTTTTTGTATTTTATCAGCCGAAATTGGTTTTTAAATCTGTAATAGAAGTGCCAAAAAAAACTTTTTGGACTGATTGGGTTTCAACAACAACTCACAACAACAAGCATCGATTCCAACAACTACAACAACAACAATTTTATTTCCAAATACAAACCAAAAAAAAGAAAAAAACAAAAAAAAATTCTCACTTGTAAGTGAAACCAAATTCAAAAGAATAACACTGCCTAAAAGCAAAAATGTCTTTTGAAACTACTGGTTGTGTCAACCATCTCGTCTAGAACATGAAATTTGTCATGAATCTGCCACATCGTGCTCTGAAAAAAGCCTTTCCAAATTTGTAGCAGCTTCCAAGATGCATAGGGAAGCGCGCTTACAGGGTGATAATTATTACTATGCGATACTACTACAGTTCGTGTGCGAGACAATGATTTTGAAAAAATATTTCAACACTTGTGTAAAATTGAACAACAGACACCCTCATATCAAACGGTAGAGAACTATTATTATTGAACATACTCATAAAGCGTGGCCACACATAGCTAGATGTACGATTTCTGTGCTTTCGCATAGAGAACAACACCATCACATGGCCCATAAATGGCTACTACGAAGGTAGTATTGTAGTAGCTGTAATTTCGACTGTGTAAATGGCATATTTTTCTATTTTTACACAGAAACAGCACCATCAAGCGATGTATGGCTGCTAATAGACAAGTACCCAATTTACAATAAATAGTACCAGTTATTTTTATTTAATGGTTAACATTTTTTTTTTGTAATTTTTTTTTCTAAAGACACTTTTAGCAATATTTAAAATTATTATTCAAAATTATCACATTTGCCATACTTATGAATTGGAATTTTTGAAGTTTTTTTTAGATTAAATGCAATATAAGAATTTTTTGTTTTCAGGTAGCTGTCCATAATCTACCTGCTAGCTAACTAATTATCATTCTGCAAATAGGTGTTAAATTATTTTTAATTAGAGAGTAAAATAAAAAAGAAAAATTTTAAACCATCATCACTTGGCATTAGACAAATTTGTTGAAAAATGTTTTTTTTTTTTGCTGTTCTTGTTTAGAAGGCTGTAACCAGAATCAGTATTCAATATAACAAAATTATGTGCTACTAGCATTGAAAGTAAATGGTGATCATGTGATGTTTATTAGCATTGAAAGTAGATAGCAGAAAAGATTAAAAGTAAGCATTAGACAGGATGTTATTAAATAGGTTTGAACTTATAAATATTTGGATAACAGTGAGAATTAGAATGGCCAAAAAGACTTTTAATATAGATAGATGAGATTTTTCTGCAACTTGTGAAAATTAGATTTATAAAAGAGGCTTATTAAATGTTTTGCTAGCAATATAATTTTAAATGGAAGTAGTAGCACAGACTCTTAGGAAAATGAAGAAGGTTGGAGGTTTTGAAGATGTGAATTTGAAGTAAAATCAAAAAATTGTGAAAGAATATGTAGAAGTATTAAAAAAAATAAATGAATTGAGGAAATTATGAAGAAGAAATGGATTGGGCATATACTAACAGGCTGAAATGATTCTGAAAGAACGCTGAATGTGGTTGTAAATGATACAATAAAAAAAGAATAAATAAAGTGATTGATAATCTTAAGGAGAGATACATTTATGATTTTTGAGGAATACAGCAAATGATAAAAAGAATTGGAAAAAATAATCTGGTTTAGCATATGGAATTATTTTTTGGCAGATAATTAATGATGATAATAACGATGGCATGAATTAATGACAAATTTACATTATTTTTGTTTTTGCAGTAAGTTTTGAATTTAATTTATATTTTAAATCATTTTGTTTTACAGTCATGCATATGCAGACTTGTTTGTGTATTTAGAAATACACATATATAAATATAGTTATGCTAGGAAATAAAGATAATTTGACTTTCTTTTTTTTAACAGTGTCAAAAAAATTTTCCATTGTTTTTTATTTTATATATTTTGTACTTCTCTACAAAATAGGTTTGGAATTCTGTTGGCATTATTCGAGCATACAATACAGATGAAGAAAACTCTATTGATGTGGAATTCCACGATACATCAGTCCACCATTCAATGCATTTTGAAAATCCTTTATGTCATTCCATGGCAGATTTGTCCCATGAAGCAATTTTGTTAGCTTGTGAAGCAGATGCTGATGCACCAAGGTAAAAAAAAAGTTTCTATTATATCATGTAGAATTTCTATTAAAATTAATTTAATTAAACTCTTTATAATACTCGCTTAGTATTATGATAAGATAGAAAATTATTTGAAAACATATTGTTAGTTTACATTTAAAAAGTAAATAATGACTAAAAATAAAAGTAGTGATAAAAAAGTCAAAAATAAAGTTTATTGATATTAATTAGGAATCAGGAGATTTGGAAAAATGGCTGCTACCATTTCAGAAACTGATGTACTAGTAAAAAAGTAAAAGCATTAAGTAATCATAACATATGACTAAAGAATTGGATTTTGAATTTGCTAATGGGATGCTTTCTCTATTGAAAAAAATTATTGTCATAATATATATTAATGCTTAAGTAAATGTTTTTAACTTCAGTATGATGAAAAAGCTAACATTTGACGAAGCCTGAAAATGAAATTAATCTATGTAATTTAATATTATACTTTAGTAAAGACTGTTGGTGTTATAAAGTGGAAAGAAATTCCAATTTTTTTAACCCTTTGAAAACCAGGCGGCCATTGTTAATTTCTAGAAAAATTTACCCTAACTCTAATAACTTAGATATTTTGTGTTTGAATGTAATAAATATATAAAAAAACATGTTGTAAAAGCAAGATCATATATGAAAGAATGTAATGAAGCTGTTAAAATAATCATTTCATAAAGAAAAAGTTAAAAAAAATACTATTTATAATTGTTTTAAGAATGTTTATTTTTACACTGATTCACAAATCCTAAATTTTGAAATTCAAATGATAAAATGACACTTTCATAAACAGCTTCATCACATCCGTCACAAAATTACAAAAAAATAATGTATTGGAAGTCTTACCTGAGGTAATTTTTCACTGAGAAAATTACTAAAATAGCGGACTTGCTGTGGTCCATTTTCATTCTAGAGCCAGATATGTTCAGTTTTGTAAATTATCTGTAAAAATATGAATGGTTTTTAGTGGAGAAAAAAGTAACAGAACAGTGTATTCAAAAATAAATAAATAAACTCATAAAAAATAAAATGAATAAAAATAAATCAATAAAGATAATTTTTTATTATTATTAACAATGATTACATGTGTGGAAGAAAGGCTAAGTTCAAATACATGGCACTATAGCACAGAGTGGATGGATTGATGAAGCCAGAAACTGTGTATAAAATATCCTATAATACATGAAATTCCAGTTGTGTAGCATGAAGTTGTATATAAATATATTTATTATTTTGCATAAAAAATATGAAGAAAGGTCGAGTTCAAATACATGGCACTGTAACAATAAGTTGATAGATTGAGGAAGCCAAAAAATCTATATAATATCCTATATTACTTGCCTAAAATTGACACAAATCAATTGAGAGTCATAACTTTAGCACTGATGCAATAATTTGTCCATAAATTCAAACTTGGTCACGCGCGATACACTATTCATATTTATAATCATGCCAAAAAATGCATTAGCTCACGCAGTGACAGATACCCCAGTCCCTAACTTTTTTCCATTCTACAACATATTTATTTGAAAATATTATAATTTATTATTCTATAGCATATTTATTTATTTCAGTACATCGAAAATATTATAATTTATTATTCCATATTTATTTGTTTCAGTAAATAGAAAATATTATAATTTATAAAAAAAAAATATATAAAAAAAGGTAATTACATACTCTTGAATGTTATCAAAAAACGTTTATTTGTTTCAGTACATCGAAAATATTATAATTTATTATTATATAACATATTTATTTGTTTTAGTAAATATAAAATATTATAATTTATAAAAAAAAAATATATAAAAAAAAGTAATTACATACCCTTGAACGTTATCCAAAAACGTAATTTGAGAAGAGGGCCCAGAATCACGGACAACTTCAACAGAAAATCACAATAAAATCTTCAGTAATTGATCCAACAATTGTGGAATAACTTTTTTACGATAAATGAAATGATAAAAAAAAAAAATTTTTTTTAGGTACACTTCGCTAAAAATATTCATAAAAAATCTAAAAATTGTCGTACAGAAAAAATTCTTAGAGTTTCAGGTAGATATTGAAATCGCGCAAAGAATGACCTATTGCGCGTATGTGTGACATTTACCGTTTACGCGTAAACTCAGCTCAAAATAGAAATTTCTAGAAAAGTCGTACTGGGGGTCAAAGGGTTTTGTGATTAGTTAAAGTATTCATGGTTTATTTTTATATGCAAGTATTTGTGAATATAAAGTATTGTTATTTTCTCAAAAGAGAAAACAATAATAGAAACACATTTTGATGAAAAGTTTTTAGTTACAATCAATATGATACAATAATGATCTACTTTGGATTTTATTTGGCAAATATATGCCTGATTAATTCTAGGAATCTTTGAACTCCACAAATGCTGAAGTACCTAGAAAGCCTGGCTTAAAATGGCTTGTCTTACAAAATCTGGCTCTGATTTTCCTAAAGGGTTTGTCATTTATTAATAGAAACAGGTATAATATTAGTAATGGTAATTATATTAAAGTACAAAATACAGTTTTAATTTTAGCAAGTAATTCATTTTTTTTTCTAAATATAGATACTCAGAATGTGCATATTTTGTTTAGTTTGGATTGTTCAAGACTTGAACCAACATTTGAAAAGTTATCAAAATGTTATGTTGTTACAGCTATTTTTAATTAAATTTGTCTTTGGAAGAAATGAAGTTTTATGAAACAAGTATATAACTGTATGCTTTTTTAAAAGAGCAGTTCATATAAGTGAAAGAAATTTGCATAGTGAGTCTTACTTGGTATCTTCTATTCTTAAAATTTACTATTGTTATTAAAAATTATTTTGCACAATAGTTCATTTGCACATTTTAATAATTACTTATATTCTAAGATTATATTCAGAAAGTTCAGAACAAGATTTTATTTCTTGTTTTTTCTTGAAAATTTTAATGCACATATCAATAAGAATAGTAAACTATAGATCAAATATATTAGAAATAATAGTAATGGTTCGGTGAATTATCGCTGTTGAATTTTTGCATAATATTATTTTTAATAAATTATAGACTGACTATAAAGGAATTTGGATGCATTCACTTTATTATGAATCATGTTATGGTTAAAAGTCAGAATGTAAAAGAACTCAGTATTGTATTAATCTTTATAAGCTCAGATTATTGAATAGTTCACATTAGTATGTGTCAAGGTTAAAATGATAATGATATTAAAAAGTAACTCCTGTATTAAACATATTACTACAAAATTTGATATTTGTTATAAAGTCTTCAGTGAAAAATTTTGATTAGTATAAGTGCAAGCCTTAGTAATCAACAGATGCAGGAAGGCTTGTGCATAAAATCGTATCTAGTGTCTACTCATCCAATATCTCCAGACTAGTTTCTAACTTGTGGCTTCCGTCAGTGAAGAGCCTTGGATTCGAAAGCACTGTATCTAGATTTTAAAATCTAATGCAATCCTCCAGCAGTCACTCTTACCTATTTGGTTAACTATAAAGCTAGGAGCCCAAGTAAAAAACGCAGTAATGTTTTCAACCCAAGCTCATTCACTTATATAGTCATATAGATCTAAACTCAATTTAGCATCTATACATTTTGGTAACTTTGATTTTGTCAAAAACCACAGCTACCATTATCCTATAGGCAGAATAGGTATCAAAACATGACATGATCATCATTCATATGCTTATACAGGCTGTTAATAACAATAGCAAACTCCATATAGTAGTACTACCAATTGCAAATCTTTGTAATCAATGGATGCAGGAAGGTTTGTTTATAAAATTCCTATCTAGTGCCTACTCATCCAATATCCCCAGACAAGTTTTTAGCTTGTGGTTTTCATCAGTGAGGAGCTTGTACTTAGTGATACTACTACTGTACTAAGAGTTTGCTACTGTTGTTTAAGCATATGAAATGGTGATCATGAGATATTTTGATGGTTATATACCTATCCTGCCCATAGGATAATAGTGACTATGGTTTTTGAAAAACCAAAGATATCAAACTATATAAATGCTGAACTGAGTCCAGATCTGTATGACTATACAAGCATATGAGCTTGGGTTGAAAACATTGTTGTGTTTTCATCTTGGATTCCTAGCTTTATGGTTAACCAAATAGATAAAATGTAACTGCTGGAGAGTTGCATTAGATCCTAAGATTTAGGTGCAATGCTCTCAAATCCAAGGCTCCTCACTGATAAAAGCTACAAGCTAGAATCTAGTCTGGGGATATTGGATGAATAGGCACTAGATAGGAATTTTATGCACAAACCTTCCTGCATCCATTGATTATGAAGGATTGCACTTGTTGTTACTATTGTATGAAGAATTTGCTATTGTTAATTGCTGGGAAGTTGAAGAATGTCAATTTGAGGAATCAAAATTCACAATGCAAATATAATTTTTTATATTAATACTATACATCTGAAAAAATAAATTTCTTTAGTAATTTTTTTACTACGTAAAAAGTGATCTTCAGATTAATTTTCTAAAAGTATAACCAAAATTTTAGTAAGAGATATCTCATGATTTGAAAATAATATTTGTCTTGATAGTATATCATTATATTGAAAATTGATTATAACAAAGAGAAATAATATACGATTTATCTACCAGATATATTAAAAAGTGTTTATCATAAATAACTTTTTTCACAAAAATATGACTTAACAAAAAAATTAGAAAGGTTTAGAAGAGAAAATGTAAAAGTCAACTAAAAAATTCTGTACAAAACATGCCTATATAGATATTTAAAAAAAATATATATATATTTTTTTGTCTATTTATAAATTCATTAGCAAAATTATAATTTTTTAAAAAATAAAATATAACTGAATTTTTTGATTCACAGTAAATTAGTCTGTATGCATTTTGGATTGTGGGATAATTCTAAGGAATGGGCTGTCAATCTTCCTTCAGGAGAAGTAATTCAGGTAACTTTTTTTTTTTTTGTTAATTTTGTTAAAAGAGTGGCATGTAATAAATAGTAGTGATTCAAGAATAATTGATAATAACATTTACTCTTTTGCCTAGTTCCTTTCAAAAAGAGACATATATATATACACATATTTGTAAAAAATAAATTATTTATATACAATCTACAAAATTGAATGCTTTATTAAAAAAAAAATTCACAAGTATGTTATAAACACATATTAATATAAAATTTGTACATTTAAAAAGAGATATTTTGTAATACCAATATGCAGCTAAATTGTTACATTGTGCATAAAAATGAAATATTTACCAAGTGAACTTCATCATTAATCATAATAAATAGTTAAACTGTTTAGTCAATATGATTAAATATGTGGCAATTATTATAAATACTGATTAATTTTTAAAAAAAAAAATTTTTTTTTTCAATCAAATGGCCAAATGTTATTAACTGATTTGTTTTATATATTTACAAGTATATATAAATTTAGAAAGAAATCAAGTCATATGTCACATGATTTAATTTAACAAGCTTGTATTACAAGTGTTATATATAGAACTCGCAAATAAGCTCGTAACAATCTTTGCAGAATATCCCCAACCCCAGGACCGGTTTCTGCTACTGACTTCCTCAGTGAAGTGCTAGGATATTCAAGCATTAGATTAAAAATACGATTAGATAAGGGCTGGGCTTGTCCTAATATTTTTAATCTAATGCTTGAATATCCTAGCACCTCACTGAGGAAGCCAGTAGCAGAAACCGATCTGGGGTAGGGGATATTCTGCCAAGCTTGTTAAGAGCTTATTTGCGAGCTCTATATATAACATAATATAATATATAAATGCATTATAATATAATATAGAGAAAAGCAATAAACCTTCAGTCATGCGCTTTTCAAGAATTAACATGCACTTACTCGTATGCATCAGTTTAAAAAGCATAAGTGAAATACTTGCACTTTTTAAACTGATTCTTACAGGTGAGTATGCGTAAATTCTTGAAAGGCACATGACCAAAGATTTATTTCCTTCTCTATATTACATACATAGTCAAGCATTGTATAATAGATTATTTATTATAATAAATGCATTATAAATAATTTATCTTGGGCTCAAAGTAAGTCAAGCAAATGCTCTTGCTAATTACTATTTATCACATAGTTCAATTTGAACTATTGATTTTAATTGTTGGTTCTTTACATGATAGCTGAAAGTTTATTCTAGTTTAATACATGGAAAATTTCTCTTATAATTTCAGTATATATATATATAAGTTAATTTAAGTATAATATATGCGTATATACTCTATTATGTTTCAAAGAATCTCAATGTGATATTTTATTAGAAAATAATTCTTATTTTTTTTGACATTAATTAAATATATTTACATATATATTAAATTTTCTGACTAAATGCCTATTTCACAGAGCTTTAAACTCAGCATAAAATGGAGAAAGTCAATTGAAAACATTTTCTATTCATCATGTTTATATAAAATTTATAATCAAGTCTTGATATTTTAATTGTTAAAAAAATTAATTTGTATAAACATCAGATATGTATGGTACAAGTTTATTACATGGATAGTTATGCAGGCTACTACAAATCTGAATTCCTTTTTGTTTGCTGATGTAAATGCACAATCAAAAAAATTGCAATTGCACTGTTCTAGCATATAAAGAATGGTTTCCATATTTTATGCTTTGTATTCCTCATCAGAGAAATTCTTTATCATGGAACACAAAACTAACTATGTTAGTGTATTTACACTTTACGGATGGCAATATATTTTGTTATTGTATATCATTACTATTTATAGTATATGTTATAAACATTAAAAAAATTTAACTCCAGTAGATGTGTCAAAAGTTGGAACAGTTTTTTTAATTATAATTATTCACACGATCACCATTTCATATGCTTACACAAGCTGTTAATAACAGTATCAAACCCTAGTAGTGCTACCAAATGCAAGCCTTCGTAATCAATGGGTGCAGGAAGGTTTGTGCATAAAATTCTTATCTAGTGCATGCTCATCCAATATCCTCAGACTGCCTTTGATTTGAGAGGACTGCACTTAGATCTTAGGCTTGCACTTGGTGACACTATTGTATGAAGAGTTTGCTACTGTTATTAACAGTCTGTGTAAGCATATGAAATGGTGTTCATGTGATGTTTTGATGGTTTTATGACGGTGGTTTTTGAAAAACCAAAGATACCAAAATATATAGGTGCTGAACTGATTTCAGATCTGTATGACTATACAAATGAATGAGCTTGGGTTGGAAACCATTATTGTGTTTTCATCTCAGATTCTTAGCTTTATAGTTAACCAAATAGGTAATCGTAAGATCTAGGTCCAGTGCTCAAATCCAAGGCTCTGGAGAGTTTGCTACTGTTATTATAATTATTGTAATTATTTCTGTTTTCTCCTGAAGAGCAGGTAGGATAAGTAGACTGCAGAATGTTGCGACTGAATAATGGCCTTGACAATTGTAGGGGATACTTTGCCATTTTAATATAATTTTTTCTAACATTTCAATATTGTAATCATATAGGTTGAAAAAATTTTGCATTCTCACTAAAAGTGAAATATTTTAATAGAATAATAAAATTGAAATATATGGGTATTTT
This sequence comes from Epiperipatus broadwayi, assembly GCA_028023455.1. Lineage (NCBI taxonomy): Eukaryota > Metazoa > Onychophora > Udeonychophora > Euonychophora > Peripatidae > Epiperipatus > Epiperipatus broadwayi. The sequence goes on from JAQFVV010000065.1 coordinate 1,638,819, forward strand.
TAAAAATGGGTATTTATGTATTAAATAATTAAAAAGTCTAAATTTTATGTATTTATCTGGGTTGTGTTTGATCCACTTTAGAAATCATTTGAAACCAAAACCTTAAATAAGTAAATATAACGTTGCTTATAATATTGTTACTAACTTCTAGGGAATTTTTCAAACAAATGTGTAATATATATTAAGGGTATAACTTTAAGACTATGCACCTAGATGCGACAGTAGGGACCTCTACAAATCTTAACACAAGGTTAAATTTTAAAAGACAATATTGGAAAACCTAAAATTTGCAGTTAACATATTATGATCATCATTTGAAGCAGTCATCTGCTGCAATATTTTCTTTAAAGATCCATCAAAAAATCGTAGTTTCAAATTGCCAATTTATCTCTAATAGATCTTGGCAGGATACTTCATTTTCTTTGAATGTTTTAAATTAAGAGCAAATACAAATAAAGATGAATTTTACACCCAAGAAGAAGAATAATACTTAAATAAATAATCTATAAAAATGTAATTAAAATGACAATTTTTATTAATATACTGTATATTAAATTTTATAAAAAAACATGCAGCTACATTATTATCCAGTTCCCATGCCTCATTCCCAAAAATATAATATTATATTTACTTTTAGTATGCTAGTTGTATTAAAATATATTATTACTGCTTAATGCTGACTTTCTGATTATTTATTTAATATTTGCAGCAAAAGAATGGATTGCCAACATTTCTAATGTGGGGATAATTTTGAAAATATTTTTTATGTTATTTATTTGCAATCCAAATGAAAAATTATTATTTTTTATTCTCTTACCAATTAAAAATTATTAAAAAAATAATCTTGACTAGACTTATTTAAACAATCTATTAATAGTATTTATTAAAAATATCATCATCCACTACGTAGATTATGGAAATCTTGATCAATTTACTGCCTGTTATGTATTGAGTTAACTAGCACAATAAAAAATGAGGACATGAGTACATTTGATCAATTATTATTTAATAATAATAATAAGCATTAATTTATACAACTGGAATTGATAGTATTTATATATATTCATACACATATGGCAAAATTAGTTAAATGTAATTATAATACATTATATTAAAGATAAATTATTAGTATAGTAATTAGTAGTTACAAATTGAATCATAAGGCATACAAAAATTATAATATAAACCGGGGGAGTCTCTTTCATACCTAAATCCCCTTTGAAGTCCTCTTAGCTTCTGGTTGAATGTTTACATCAATATGGAAGACACAGAATAATATATTTATAGAACACATACAGTCCTCAGAGAAACTTCTATTCTTCTGTTATTGGTTAGTTCATTAATTGCTTGCTCAATCCGTTTCATATTTCTGTGTTTATTTGTCTTCTTTAACACATTAACACTTCCTGTTTCGACATACAGACACATACAGCACTGCCACAAAACAAATAGAAAAAATATTTTTAGAAAAAAAATTATTTTTATATATTTCAGTTAATTAATTAAGCCATCAGTAATTGCAAATGTATAAATTAACTTATTTAATCAATAATTGTATTTAGTTGTAACTGGAATCTATTCGTTTTTTTATTCAAAAAGTTTTAGTAAGATTTTTAGTTTATATGTTTACTCTTTTTAAATATTATTTTTTTTTTAAAATATTAGATGGAATCCTCAATTTCATATACCCTGCAGGATCTCTTAAATCCATAATTTACCATGAATGCTGTCTCCAAATAAAAACTATAAGCACATTAATTAACAGTATATTTGAATTCTATGGTTCCTGATGTAGCTTAATAGACATCTTAATAAATAATATAATTAAAATAATTTTTCATTATTTATTGGCAGATGCAAAGTTTTTGAGTAAGAAAAATTGCCATCATGAATAATAAAGGGAGATCAATGTAGATTTTATCAAGTTTTTGCTGAATACATGAAACTGAAGTTAATTAATTGTATAAACTAAATGGATTATTATTTTATGCAAAAGAATATATATAGAAAAAGATTGCATTTAAAATATTTGTTTGATAGTAAATTCATTGTGTGATGACATATCAAATTTCTAAGACCATCGACACACATTGTCTTATATTAAAACTTTATCATAAATAATGATTTCTAATATGCCGTTATGTAGTTAGAATTTTTAGATCCTTACACATAATTCAAAAAAGTCCTTTGTAATATTTATAACATGTACCTTAATACCTTTAATTTAATGCCTTTAATTTAATGATGGATAGTCACAAAATCTCTAAGACTCAGAAATCCATATAATAACTATGCCACTGTTAATATACCAAGAAACATTATAAAATGATAATCATAAGTAAAATCCTATGATTATTATAATGTAAAAATTTTATGGTTATATTGTGTGTGCGTGTATAATTCTTTAGGCTATTTGTATTGGTGATGGATGGGTAGCCGCTGTTACTGATATGAAAAATGTTCGCCTTTTTACAATTGGTGGTTTACAAAGAGAAATCTTTACATTACCAGGTTCAGTTGTAAGTGTAGCTGCAAAAAAAAGTCAACTCTTGATAGTTTATCATTTAGGCACAGGTGAGAAATATTTTTGATTATATTTATTTATTTATTTATTTTTTTAATTTTATATATGATATATTTATTTAAATAGTTTTTCTTATTCAATCTTTTTTTTTTTTGATTATCCAATGATTAGAAATGAAATTTCATGATCAGATTTCTAATTGAAAAAAAGAAATGCAAAGAAATCCGAATTGGCAATTGTATGGAACTAAATTGCTACATTGGTTTTATGATCTCTTGAGCAATCATTTTACAAAAGTAATCAAATGGTTTGTAGTTTGGGAAATCATATGAAGTTCCAGCCCCGGAAATGATAGAGCTGAAACCATGATCCATAGATCTTGAGCGTTACCACTACACTAAATTATACAGGATGATCATCTTATGATAATAAATAAGGAAATGCATGACTTTGTTTTTGGAAACTGATCGATATATTTTTATTAAATAAAATGATATAAATTTGTTACATAGTTTAGTTTGACAGTTTATAAATTTTAATGCTCAGATATTGTCATTTGGAATTTATTTTAGTATATAAAATGGTAAAATTTTGTCTTATTTGATACTTTTATTGTTTGATACCGGCTATTCATAAATGATAAATTAAGAATGGACATTTCCTAGCAATTAGTCAGCCTGGTGAGTAATGAGTTTATTTTAATCTCAGTCTGCTTAAGTCAATTCTGCCTTATAAGATCTATTTAAGGATCTTGACGCTGATATAAAATGGATTTCCTTTTATTATTTGAGTTTTGAATTGACAACAGTTGCTGCCAGTCACTGTCTATTTAAGATCTTAGACTGATAATACGTGGATTTCCATTTATTAACAGAGTGTTGCCTTAACAACAGATTGCTGATATTCTGTTAGTTAATTTTAAATGTTGGCTGGAGTGATGTGATTTAAATATAACTAATTAACTAACTATGTTCACTTATGATTTATATATATACATGGTGTGTAGAATTAAGTTAGTGTTATTCTACTTTAGTTTTAAAATGTATATATAGATAGGATAGATTTCAATGTATTAGATAGTAAGTAATCTATTTGCAATTAGAAGAACTATTATTTCTAACAGGCTGTAAATTCATAGTAGTAAATAAATATATAAAACTGAAATAAAATATATGTTCAAATTTCACTTCGTTAAGTTAAAATTAAAACAAACAAACAGTTGAACAGACACTTTTTGTTATAAAGATTTTCTCCAGAGACACTTTTAAAGAAGTGCAATATTAATTGCTTTCATTGGAAATATGTGACTGAGGTAGAATTCTGTGGAGAACTACAATTAAACAAGATATTGAAATTATTTACTAAAGTTTATTGCTGATTGGTTTATATAGTAATCAGTAAATTCATCTTTAACTTTTTATTTTTTTATTTTTATTTTTTTTCTTATGGAATTATAATCGTCATACTTAGTTATAAATGCCAGCTTATCAATTGGGTTTGCATTGATTTGATATAGTAGTAGAGTGGTAAATCCTTCCTGCAGCTTAAGGTTAATGGATTGTGACCCAGGTTTGTCTTTTTCAGTGCACAAATTTTTTTTATGCATTCTGAGCAATAAACCATCCTATTATTATTTCTTTTGGAGCAGTGATGGAATGGCAAATTCTGGAGCTCGGAAGATCATGATTCAGTTCTGTTATTTTCAGTATTCTAACTTTGTATAAATTCCTAAGCAATGATTCATTTATTGTTTTATAATATTTAATATTCTTGAAATTCTATTTTTTCACTCTGAATTGAGATGCTACTGTCAATGATAATCAAGTATAATCAAGTATTGTTGCTGGGTTCAGAATCCTCTTGGTTAATTATCTGAATACATAGTTATTAACTAATATTAAATTTATATAACTATTCAAACAAATTGGACTTGTGGTCAAAGCTCCTTAGGATGTTTTTGAATTTTAAGCTATTAGTTTAATGAAAAGATAGTTGGTAAGTGTGTAAATGTAAATATACAAACATTTCTGTCATGAAGATTGTTAGACATTTGGTTTGAAGTAAATGATTTGGACATATGTTTTTGAAAAAAATTATACTTGTTTTATTATTCCTATACTCATAATAAAATTATATTGTGTTTTTGATTTTGGTTACGATTTTTTTCACATGTAGTTTATATATATATATTTTGCTTTTTATAGGTGTTCCTGGTGAACAATATCTTGGATATTCTCTTTATATGATAGCCTATAATGGTTGCAAACAAAAAATAAGCAGTAATTTATCCATTAGTGCAAAGTCTTTATTATCTTGGATTGGGTAAATTATTATTATTATTTTTTTACATTTGATATTGGGTTTATAAAAGAAAGCTTATATAATACTTTTTATTTTATTTTTAAAAGGGCTTCAGTACATGTACCCAAAGACATTTAAATGATTTTTTGCATTAGTGCAGACTGTACTCTCACATCACTGTTGTATTTTTTAAAATTAGAAAGAAGAACTTATATAAATAAATTTAAAAATCCAAACAAAATTTTTTGGACATTTTATTTTTAAAAAATATTAGCCCTAACAGTATACAGGCATATATGTATGGTGACAAATTGGTTTAATGGTATAGAGAAGCAGTAAAATTAATGTCTTCCAAATTAGATTGATTTTATAGTTATAAATAGGTATGGAAACAAAAGTAAAATGAAAAAACAACAACAACTTCTAATGCTAGATATCAGCTACATTATAAATGAAGGCAATCAATAAATGATATTGGTGTACTGCCATAAAAAAATAAGATATACCAAAATTGTTTTTAATGATCATTTTACATAATAGAGCTCAAATAAATGTAAATTATTTGCAATTTTTAAAATCTAATTGAATTTCAAAAAAGAAAGTGAAAAAACATTTCCAGTTGTTAATTGTTATTTACATATTATTTTCCAGTAATTTCAAAGAAAGAATTCAAATTTCTAAGTTTATTCAAAGAGCCTGTGATAGATATGGTTTTTATTACTAACTTAGCCAGTTAATTCTTCTTGCCTGATCATGAATTTTGTAAAAATATAAATAATACAATTTTTAATACTTTCCTTCTGTTTTTCATATCATGTTTTTGATTTATATGAACATTTTATCCATATTTTCAGATGATACAAAATTTTATAGCAATGAATTTGATGTCTTTATACAAAATTTGGTTATAAAGTAGAATTATGTAATGTATTTATAGATAGAAACTATATATATATATATAGTTTGGATTAATTCTATTTTAGTTTGATTAAAATTATTAAAATATATTTGGGAAAAGAGCTTAGTATAAAATAAAGTTTTACAAGTTGAATTTTGTGCTCATTTTTATAAAATTTTATATTATCATTTATTAATGATAGTATAAGGTAATGAAGCAGAAATATATTTGTACTTTTTAGATTCACACTAGAGGGCACTCCTGCAGCAGTTGATTCTTCTGGTATCGTACGAATTTTAAACTGCAAAGCTGGTAATTTGTGGATTCCCATAGCAAATTTAAAAGAACACGTAAATGAATTTGATTTTTTATGTTTCATAAAATAATCACCCAGTACAATTTTAATTAACTTTTTTTTTTTTTAATGCAGACAAAAGGAAAATCTGATAATTATTGGGTTGTTGGTATAAGTGAATCAAATCAACAAATCAGGTAATTGATTGCATATCATTAAAATATTTTTAAAAATTTAGAAATATTGAGCCTTCGGTTTTAATTTAAGAAATTAAAAAAATTATAATGTATATATCTATAAATTATCTAGAGAAAGAAATAGATTTAAAGATTAACAAATTTAAAATATCATCTACACATTTTTCTTTTCAAAAATAGTTCATTTTAAAATTGATTTTATAAACATTAAAACCAAAAATTATTGCTATATTATTTTTTGTACTCTTAGATCTCTTATAAGAAACCCAGTTATTAAACAACTGTAATTTCAATGAATTCCAGCATATGAAACTATTGAAGTTTAGGCTGATTTTCATATTTAAACTGACATTTATATAAAGTTTCAGTCGTGATTATATGGCTCGCTACCAAAAACTGCAAATAATCTATTGTCTGAAGATTTGTGATGATGCATTTTATTTGTAGATATATGTTGGCCTATTTTTAATATCAAGTTGAATTTTTAAATGTTTTTAAAAAAATTTAAACATTATTTCTATTTTTCTAAATGCAACTGTTAATAATAATGCATAGGTGAGTATGGAAATACATTTTGAGTGATACTATTCTCTTCTCTTCTCTTGCTTAACTGATGCTGGCCTGATCTCTAAAGTTGGAATTAGTGACTTTTAGATTTATGTATACTCAATTTAAGATAACCTTCTAACTAATTGGGCCATTCTGTCAATGATCTTTATACTATATTACAAGACTTTGTTATATTTAGATTGACAGAAAATATTCTTGGCTAACTTGTTTATGTTGATGTTCATTAGATTAAACAATATTATAAGTACAATTATTATAACAAAATTAATATTGCCCTATAGTAGATTGTGGTATAATTGTAATTATACTACACCCAACCATTATAAGGAAATAATCAGTAATACCAATAGTTAGTACTATAAGCTTCTAATTTTACTTTTAAAATATGGCATAGACAAAAATAAATAACCTTTGAGTAGACCACTGCATGATAAAGACCTTTTCAACATCCCAGGTAAAGACTGTTAAGAAAGTGTTATGTTGTAGTGCGATTAATATTAAGAAAAATACGTGTGAAACTGTGTGTACTCCAGAAGTTAAAAGTGTTAAATAATTACATGTGAAAGTAAATGAGTTGATTTAATAAAAACGAAAATTAGAAATTACAAATGGTTTTTCATATATATATTTTATAAAAAGCAAGGTGTAAAATAAGATGGAAGATCCGAATAAATAATTAATTAAATGAAGGATTAAAAATGTAAAGAACAATTTAATTAATTAGTTCAGAAATAATCCCAGAATACTTTTGCGAATAAAATTGATAAGGAATAAACAATAGAACAAAAAGTAGATACAATCTAGCGGGAAAAAGTCAAGTCAGCGTCAGTCCTGTTTTTCTGAGAGACTTATGTGTAGCGTGAATTTCGGAACAGGACCAACGATGGGAGGAGAACCAGATATTCGGGTCTGAAGGTACCAAAGACCGACCTAGGGTAATTATACAGACTATACCTGTCTTATTATTATTTTTGTAAGCCTTACAGGCGCTGGTAAACTACTGATAATCCTGTTTATAAATGCTTGTTAATTTTTATACTAATAAAATCTTGTATCTGTTAAGTGGGATATCTTAATTTCATGCAAGAGAGTAATAGTTACTTGAATTAGGTGTATTTGATTATTTCTCGTAAGTAACATTAAATCAAGTACATCACAATTTTGGCGCAGTCAGGAGAAAACCTGTTTTTCAAGCTTTATGAAAGAAGTACACCGAACAGTAATTCAGAAGTCGGTGAGTTATTAAAGAATTAAAATGTCGATAGGACAAGCTAATATATCGGAATTTGGGATAGATAATCCGCACAAATGGCCCTTTTATGTGCTTCAATTACAAAATTATTTTAAGTTAAATAGTATTATTGAAAATGACAGGAAAGTAGCAGTGTTATTATGTTTGTCAGGTAGAAAAGTTATTGAAATAGTAAGCAAATTGTATAATGGACAAGTTACAGATAGTAGTAACTACGATGAACTGGTTCAAAGACTAACAGATTATTTTAGCCCAAGACCATCGAAGTATTTAGCTAGGTTAAAATTGAGGAACCGCAAACAAGACAAACTCGAATCGATTAAAGAATATGATATTGTTCTACGCCAATTAGCAAAGAATTGCGAATATGGCGACTTTGTGGAACAAATTCTTATTGATCAGTTATTATGGGGAATGAAGGACGATAAATTGCGTCAATCGTTATTAGTTGAAACTCAGATAACATATGAAGGTGCTATTCAAAAGGGAATAATAGTATACGAATCAGTGGTAGAACAAGCTTTAGCTTTTTCAAATAGAACGGAGGAAGACTCTAGGAATAATATTTTTAAAATAGAGAGAAAGTATAAAATTGTACTAAAGAAGGGAAAAGTTTCGAAATAAAATGTTTTTGTTGTGGAAAAGTAGGTCATTTGTCTAAAAGCTGCAAATGGAGGAACGAAAAATGTTACAACTGTGGGGGCAAAGGTCATTTAGCAGCAGTGTGCAAAAAACCTAAACGAAAACCTGAATATGGTAAAGATCAGAAACAGTGGAAAACAATAATTAAAAGAAATATCTTAAAAAATGAGCAGGATCAATTAATGCTAGAGATTAAGTTAAGTAACAAGAGTAGAAATGGAAATAGATAGTGGCTCAGGAATTTCTTTAATATCCATGAAAAAGTGGAAGGAAATATCCACAGATAGCCCTCAGATTAAAATACAGAAAAATAATAGTAACGTTAGAGATGTAAACGGGAACCCGATCAAGTTAATTGCGAAATCCAAAGTAATAGTTGGTTTTAAAAATAAAAACTACAAATTACCTATATATATAGTAGATAAAGATATTAGTCCATTAATAGGAAGAAACTGGTTTAAAGACTTAGGCATTAAAATTAATATAGTTAAAAAGGTCTTGGTTGAAAAAGAAATGATAGAGTTATATCCGAATTTATTTACCGAAGATTTAGGTTTGATAAAATCAAAGCCCATTGACTTGCACTTAAATGAAAATGCTAAACCGGTTATTTGTAAACCGAGAAAAATACCGTTTGCCCAAAGGCAGTTAGTAGAGGAAAAAATAGAAGAGGGCCACGCCAATTGTTGTGTTAAGGAAAACCAGAAGAGGCCACGCCAATTGTTGTGTTAACAAAACCAGACGGAAAAATTAGGCTGTGTGGAGATTATAGAACAACAGTAAATAAGTATCTTAATAAAGGAGCTTACCCAGTGCCGAATGTACGTGAGATTCTCAGTAATCTAGCTAAAGCAAAAAATTTTGCGAAATTGGATTTAAATTCGGCATATCACCAACTAAAAGTTACGGATGATACAGCTCGGTTATTGGCAATTACCACCCCTTTTGGATTATTCAAATGTAATAGTCTCCCTTTTGGAATTACATCAGCTCCAAACATATTTCAAGCAAAAATAAATTCAATATTACAAGGCTTGGAAGGAATGATGCCATATTATGACGACATTTTGATTACTGCGACGTCACCGGAGAAATTAAGAAGTAAAATTCGGAAAGTATGCGAAAAACTAAATAACGCAGGGGTAAAATTAAATGTTAAAAAATGCATTTGGGAAACTGAAGAATTAAAGTTTTTAGGCCATCTTATTTCGGAAAAAGGGAAAAGTCCGTTAACTGATAAAATTAGGGCAGTCAAAGATGTTCCAAGCCCAATAAATGTCAAGCAACTTCAAGCTTTCCTAGGTTTGATTAATTTTTTCGAACCTTTTCTAAAGAACAAAGCGATGGTCGCAACTCCTCTATATGAACTGCTACGCAAAGATCAGAAATGGATTTGGAATACCAAACATGAAAAAGCGTTTAAAGCAGTTAAGGAATTGTTAACCTCTAGTAGCTTATTAGTGCATTTTGATAGCGACAAAGACATCACTATTACTACAGATGCATCACAATACGGAATCGGAGCAGTTTTAGCACATCAAATAGACGGTCATGAACATCCTATAGCTTACGCTTCTCGGACTTTGTCTAAAGCTGAAAAAAATTATAGTCAGCTGGGCAAAGAAGCTTTGGCAGTTATGTTTGCTGTGAAAAAATTCACCAGTTTATTTATGGACGAAAATTTGAATTAGTAACAGATCACAAACCTTTGTTAGGGATTATAGGAAAAGATCGTCCCATGCCAGAGCATTTAAATCCACGCATGCTCAGATGGGCTAATACACTTACTGCTTACTATTTCAATCTAAAATATCAAAAAGGAAAGATAATTTCTCGTGCAGACGCTCTATCCAGAGTGCCCGAAAATAATGACAACTATGAAACTGATGTGGAAGTTAATCATATTGACAATATGAAATCACAAGTCATAAATAGTAAAGTAGTTCAGACATGGACAAATGAAAATGACGGGTATGCGTTGCTTAGGAAATGGATAAGCAGAGATTGGCCTAATAAAAAACCTGAAAATTTAGCAATGAGGTTTTGAGTCAATAGAGACCAATTGTCGGTCTGTAAAGGGTGTATTAATATGGGAGACAGAGTAGTTATACCTCCTATAGGAAGAATGAAAGTTCTAGAACTTTTGCATCAGGGACACCGAGGCATTGTGCGAGCTAAAGCTCTAGCTCGGAGTTATGTTTGGTGGCCGCAGATAAGTAATGATATTGAAAAGTATATTAAGAAATGTGATAAATGTAAGTCTGAAATAGCTCTGCCAAATAAACAATATTCTTCTTGGCCTAAACCAATATATCCATGGCAAAGACTGCATATAGACCATGCGGGTCCAATAGAGGGAAGAAATTATTTAATTTTAATCGATGCTTTCTCTAAATGGATAGAATGTCACGAGGTTAAAAATACGAGTGCAAACGAAACAATAAAATGTTTAACTGACATATTTTATATACATGGATTTCCACAAATAATTGTCTCTGACAACGGAACTGGATTTGCGATTGAAGAACTAAAAATACAATTTGGGAAATGGGACATCAAACATGTATTTACACCCCCTTACCACCCTGAATCAAATGGTTTGACGGAAAACACGGTAGGGCAAGTGAAGAAATATTTAAGAAAAAACAAAAATACGGATATGAAAAACGTCTTACAGGAATTCATGATGTATCAACATATAACTTCATCAACAACGACTGGAAAATCGCCAGCTGAAATGTTATTCGGTCGGAAAATACGAACTAATTTAGATTTTTTGCGACTTGATACACATATATATAAATATAATCAAGACCCAGTGAAAAACTTTAACATTGGAGACACGGTAATATTCAGAGATATACTACGTAAACAATGGGTTGTTAATGGAAAAATTGAATGGGCGCGATTAAAGCAAATTTATGATATTAAAGACGAAAACGGAATTATATATAAGCGTCACAAAAATCATATTCGTAAAAGTGAAGATGACATACAACTAGATATGTTCCAGCAGTTTCAACATGCAAATGAAAAGAATTTAGATAAACAGATGCTACTGACCGACATCCAAGAAGATGCGGTAGAAGAGGATAAAATACAGACCAGACCAATACGATGTAAAAGAAGACCTTTGTACTTAAAAGAATATGTATAAGACGGATAAACCGTAACTTCTGGAGTGGGGGAGGAATTGTTATGTTGTAGTACGATTAATATTAAGAAAAATACGTGTGAAACTGTGTGTACTCCAGAAGTTAAAAGTGTTAAATAATTACATGTGAAAGTAAACGAGTTGATTTAATAAAAACGAAAATTAGAAATTACAAATGGTTTTTCATATATATATTTTATAAAAAGCAAGGTGTAAAATAAGATGGAAGATCCGAATAAATAATTAATTAAATGAAGGATTAAAAATGTAAAGAACAATTTAATTAATTAGTTCAGAAATAATCCCAGAATACTTTTGCGAATAAAATTGATAAGGAATAAACAATAGAACAAAAAGTAGATACAATCTAGCGGGAAAAAGTCAAGTCAGCGTCAGTCCTGTTTTTCTGAGAGACTTATGTGTAGTGTGAATTTTGGAACAGGACCAACGATGGGAGGAGAACCAGATATTAGGGTCTGAAGGTACCAAAGACCGACCTAGGGTAATTATACAGACCATACCTGTCTTATTATTATTTTTGTAAGCCTTACAGGCGCTGGTAAACTACTGATAATCCTGTTTATAAATGCTTGTTAATTTTTATACTAATAAAATCTTGTATCTGTTAAGTGGGATATTTTAATTTAATGCAAGAGAGTAATAGTTACTTGAATTAGGTGTATTTGATTATTTCTCGTAAGTAACATTAAATTAAGTACATCACAGAAAGTAATACCAGCTTTATTATTTTCTGTATGTTGAGAGTCTGAATTTGTTTTTCACTCTTGTTTTAGAAACTACAATAGCCAGATGCCCATTAATAATCAATATTGAATGGTTATTTGCATGTACGTATGGGCTGACTCATTTGAGAAAAAAAAAAACTAAATCTGAGCAGTATTCAGCTATGAAGCTGACTACCAACAATTATCACAAAAATTATTAATTAACGAAAAACGTTATTAAATAAGAATAAATACATTTATTTACATATTCTATATATACATATCAATTAAGATTTAACTAAATAGCGTTCATTAGTTCCTTAATATACACATTAACAATTAGTCTTTGATTTAGTTCTAAATCTTTAATGATATAATCGCCACCAAAACTACAATAGTGGTGGAGCTAAACTAAAAGTTTATATTCAAAATACTTAAAACCCAATCCTAATTGGGCATTCTCAGGCATGCACAAATCATAAAAAGACTGGTAAGATCTGTAAACATTTTCCCTAGCGGCTTTCTTTCACCTTCAGAGGCATGGGCTTTGGGACCCTTCCATTGTCGAGAAAAGTTTTAAGCTGTCTCAAAAGTCCTTATGATATCAACACACAGCAGCATGCGATGAGTGGAGGAAAGCTGACGACAGCATTCTTTTGTTGCACACACTGTACTGTTTTCTTCTTTTGAATTCATTGATAAATTTCTATCATTCCAATGTAAAAGTAAATCCATTTGACTAATGCATTTTTAGAATGACAATAAGGACCTGGCTTCTAATTACGACCATTCACATTCCACAGTAATTAGCTTCAAATATTTATTCCATTTGTTTTCTCCTAATATATTTTAATGGTTTGATTTTAACAATGCTCAGTTTTCTTGGTATTTTAAATCCACAAGGTATAGCTGACCTTGAAAATAATTATTTGGATTATCTTTCAGCAGTCTTCTATAGAAAGCTTGTAATTACAATCTTTGGGTATCTGTTTAAATTTAATTTATCTGCAAACCAATCTTTCTTAATTGATTTAGACTTAAACTCAAATTATCAAAATAGAGTTTCCTTTATTTTATAAAATGTATTTTTCATAACTGTTTAAAAAAACTTACTTGTCTATTTACATTTATGTTTCCATTAATTATTAGTGATCTTTTTATTGCTTTTTTAAACTAGATATATATATACATTTCATTATTGTTTTTTCTCTTAGCTTTATAACTTATAGTTCTCGAGTTATTAAAGCCTAATATATTTTCTACAAAATATAGCACTTCCCCACACTTCAGAGAAAAACCCTATTAAATTTGATACACATAATCACCAAGTCCACCTGGATTACATTTTTTACATATAGGCTTGGGTGATTTATTTTCTACTACTGCAACTTTCTGTTCTGAAACTTTTTTTGAGCTTTATTTTTCAAATAATTTTCCCTCATGATATTATTATTTTTATTTCATGACTGTCTTAGGGTTTCTCATTTTCTTTTCAGATCTTTCATTCCATCTGCTTTTTTCAACTGTGACAGGTTTACACCACTTTCTAATGTGGTTTTTATGGTGTCTTTTTACACCATTGTAGTCACCATTAATTATTTCTGCTTGATTCAACAGATTCTTTATTGCTGCCCCTTTGAACCAAGTTTTACTTGACCTTTCTCTACTACATACTCGTGCTATGATTCTGAAACTTCCCTTAACCATTTTTTCTTTGCTCATTATGTTTCTCTCTCTTCTTGTGCAAACGGCTATAGCTTGGCCTTCCCACTCATAGGCGTTACTTTTCCAATTGGTCTGCTTGCCACATTATTCACAGTGTTAACATTTATACTTATGTTTAACTTATGAAACCAGTCACATCCTATTATCGGACTTACTATAGCCCAGCATATGCAATTCGTTGCCACTGATATCTACAACTCATATTAGTCTGTCTAATTGGAACATCAGGCGTTTTCCCTTAATAACTTTCCATAATTTCTCTGAGCACAATGAAATGCCCTATTTGCTATCGAGTTCCATTTTGATGCTTCTATTACACATTTCCAATTTTAACATAAATTTATGGGTCAGACTTGCTATCAGATTATTTATGCCTGCCATATCATCTGTTACCATTTCAATTGAATCATTATTCTCCACTGACAACTGGATTTTGCCTTATACACCTTTTTTAAGTGTTCTTTTACATTACAGTTATGGCACTTTTCTCTCAGAAACTTGCACTGGCTTTTTATGTACCCTTTTTTACCATAGCAGAAACAAATAATCAATTTCTTTGATCCATTTGCTGTATCCTCGTTTTCAGTTTCACCTTTATTAGAGGCTGCTTGTGCTAACATTAACTTGTAAGCTACCCCCTTCTTGATAGCTGACCCAAAGTTCAAATCTGTATAACACAGCAGATTTTTTTCTCAGACTATTATCAAGCAGACCCTATAATAACCGATCAAGCAATATTTCATCCGAATTGTTCCCATATAAGCAATCTTTAGCTAATTGCCTTAACATTAAACTGTAATCATAAAAGATAGATTTTCCTATTGCTTGTCTTTTGTTTTATAGAGACAACAGGCCTATGTATTTCAATTGACTAGGTTAAAATGATCGGTCAACTTTTTTACAATATTCCCATATGCTACTGTATCCTTTATAGGTAACTCATAATTACCCCTCTGCCTGATAGACATAACAATGCAGCTATTTTTTACTTCTCATCCACTATACCATTTAGCAAAAAAAAATTTTTTGAGTAGCATAAAATGGCCATTCCCCAGCATCCGCTACATTAAAAATCGGCTATTGCTGACTGTTCCAATGACATTTTTTATTAAATTATATATATATTCATGAGAACAAAATCCTAGTTTATACTAAACTATTCTAAAACAAACTTATTTACACAAGACATTAATATGTAAAAACTATTATAACAAATCTACTTTCGCACCTGGTTCGAATGCAACTGTCTGTCTGCGCCCGCTTTCTTGTGCATTCAGTTATGAAGCTGACTACCAACAATTATCACAAAAATTATTAATTAACCAAAACGTTATTAAATAAGAATAAATACATTTATTTACATATTCTATATACACATATCAATTAAAATTGAACTAAATAGCGTTCATTAGTTCCTTAATGTACACATTAACAATTAGTCCTTGATTTAAAGTTCTAAATCTTCAATGCTATAATTGCCACCAAAACTACAATAGTAGTGGATCTAAGTGAATATTAAAAGTTTATACTCACAGTACTTAAAACACAATCCCAATTGGGCCTTCTTAGGCATGCACAAATCATAAAAAGACTGATAAGGTCTGTAAACATTTTCCTTAATCGGCTTTCTTTCACCTTCAGATGCACGGCTCTGGGAGACTTCTACCATTGCAGAAAAGTTTTAAGGTACTTTTCCTATCAGCTTTTCTCAAAAATCCTTATGACAGCAACACACAATAGCATGTGATGAATTGAGGAAAGCTGATGACAACGCTCCTTTGTTGCGTGCACTATTTGTACTGTTTTGCCCTTGCTTGAATTCATTGATAAATTCCTATCATTCCAATGTAAAAGTAAATTCATTTGACTAATGCATTTTTAGATCTGACGATAAGAATCTGGCTTCTAATTATGACCACATTCCACAGTAATTAGCTTAAAATATTCCATTTATTTTCTCCTAAAATAGTTTAATGGTTTGATTTTAACAGTACACAGTTTTCTAGGTATTTTAAATCCACGAGTTATATCTGGCCTTGAAAATAATTATTTGCATTATCTTTTGGCAATCTTTTATAGAATTCTTTTAACTTACAATCTTGATCTGTTTAAGTCTAATTTATCTGCAAATCAATCTTTCTTCATTGAATTAGACTTAAATTCAAATTATCAAAATAAAGTTTCCTTTATTTTACAAAATGTATTTTTCGTTACTTTTAAAAAAAACTTACATATCTATTTACATTTATGTTTCCATTAATTATTAGTGATCTTTTTATTGTTTTTTTAAACTAGATATGTATTTACATTTCATTACTGATTTTTTCTCCAAAGTAAAACTTAGCTTTATAACTTATAGCTCTCAAGTTACTAAAGCCTAATATATTTTTTACAAAATATAGCAGAGCAGAACCTGAATTTTTATCAGGCCAAAGTTTAAATACACATCAGATGTTATTATGGTTTATATATACTAATAAATATTCTTGGATATCGTGTTGATAATAATAATAAATTTTGAGGAAAAATTAATATAATTCACATAATAAATCTTTTTTTATCTTTTAAAATTAAGTCTTTTATTATTTAAAATAGAAATTAAAATTTGGATCACATATAGGATTTGCTTCAAGTTTAAAAATAAATTGTATGATTGGTGAATGGAATGTCATGTGATCTCCATTATTATTATTTTTTAATTTATGAAAATGTTAAATCTATTATGAATTTCAAATTTAAATTGGAAATAGCTTCATTGCAATAAGATTTTGTTTTGATTTAAAAATTTATTTCAAAAGATAGTTTAGTAAGAATGTAGTTTGATTAATTTATAAAATTTCCCTTTGCAATGCCTATATTCGAGTTGATGTAAAGTATTATGTTACACCTTTTTTTAATTAATAAAAATCTTATTTAAAGGAATTGGTAGGTTAAAAAAATTATTGCACAATTATATTAAATCAAAAATAAAAAAGAATCGTGTAATTTAAGTTATTTAAAAACAATTATTTTAATTTTTTAAAATTTCTGTCTTCGGCTATAAAATTTATGCTAATTTGTTGCTCTTAGAGGATTTTTCTTTGCTTTATGTTTATATCCATCGAAATATGAATGCTATTTTTTTTGGTGGTAAATTTTAAAAAAAAATGCTATTAATAATAATGCAAAGGAAATTACATATTTATAATTATTGGTAAAGAATTGTTTTTAATATGTATTTTCACTACCTATTAATGAAAACTATAATTAATATTATTTTCACTTAAATATTTTTTGTTAACGTATATTAGGAAGCAAAATATTTTTTATATTTTTATATACATATTTGTTCTGTAAAACATAAGGTAATTTACATTTCATTGTTTTAAATTAATACTAATCTTGAAGTGGTTTTTTTAACATTTATAGATGTATTCGCTGCAAAGGTTCCCGCTATCCTCCTGTTTTGCCTCGACCAGTGGTATCAATACTTCCATTTCAAATGCCTTTATGTGATTTGACAAATGAAAAAGGACAATTAGAGGTATAAATAGTTTTTGTTAATAGTATTGATTTTACTATTAAAATTAAATTAAACTATTTATAATATATTTAATAATTAAAAATAATATGATCATATGTTAATAATATTATTATAATAACTATTTGATAATAATAAAATTATTGTATTATTGTTTATTTTTATAATTTAGGAAAACTTTTGGAAATCTAAAATTATTTTTGGTGTTTTAAATTCTCATAAAGATGATATTGATCTGGCAAATCAGGATGAAATTTTCAAGCAGCAGAGTGAATTGCTCATGAAATTATTTGCGGTAGGTCATATAATTATTACAAAGTATTTGCTTATGTTTAATAAAAGTTATAATGCAGAAATTTCTTGCTTTAAAAAAAGTAGGCATGTTATGCAGAATTTTTATTTATCACAAACATTTAAGTTTTTTTTTTATAGTTTTATGATGTTTGAAAATATATTTAATTGTATGTTTTGAGGACATAATCTTCTGAAATGGATAGAAATATAGAGTAATCTGTGTTTGTCTTTTAATGTTATGCAGTATATTATATTGTTTGATGTTTAAATGTTAATTTTTTTTTTTTTACTTCTTACAAATTTGAACACAATTTTACTATATATTCTGAATATTTATTTATAATTTTATAAACGGTCTCTTGCTAAAACTATATTTGACATACCTGTTTTAAAATAGAAATTTTTTCTCCCCCCTAATTAAAGGCATGCAATTATATTTTGTCAATAAGGTTTTACAATAAATTAATACTAATTATTTTCTCTGTCAAGGTTGGCAGAATGAAGTCATAGGCATATATTTATTTGTCTTGACAATAAAAATATTTAATTCATTTTTTTTTTTTGTTATTTATATATAAGGTTTTGTTTATGTGCTTATTAATTAAATCAATAACAAACAAACACAGTCTTCTATTTTAAAAATAGCCTGTTAATTTTAATATATATATAAAACAAACCACATACAAACTTCTTTATAAATTATAGATTGATTATATGAACTATTATAAAGTACAAAAAATACTCCAATGTTTCGACTATATTCTTTTACATTTTTTATCAAGGAACAATTAAAAAATACATAAAAAACAATAAATTTAAATACAAATATTCCACAATAATCCAAATATATATAAAAAATTCAAATAAAATACTAGTTTTCCCAATAACTCTTATTTTAAAACTCATTTAACAATCTTAAATTTCCATTACATCATTTCTTAAATACCTTTCTTAAAATAATTCCCTATAATTATTTAATTAAATCAACCTATTATTCTCATTTTTTTCAATTAACAACTTATTCATTACATCATATAAATTGCTTTTATAATTCTTTCATAATACGATCTATGTACGCTTTTAAAATCTTTATGTTTAAATTTACTCATGTGACCATAAACTAATAAATTTTTATCATTAAATGCTGTTTTAATCTTAGTGCCAGTTCATTTTTTATAGTTTCAACATAAGACATTTCTTAATTATTTTTAAAACAATCTAAACATTTTATAATATAAACCGAATTCATATCTTCTAAATTATTATAATCATTATCATTATTTATTAAAAAATTTAAACTTTTTTTTTTTTATAAACAGGATAAATAATAACATTATATTTTTTATTAATCAGAATCTAAAATAGCATACTTTCTATTATTTAATTCTAAAAAAACTTTACCTACATATTCAATATTATTTAACAATGCAAACTGGCCTCCTTTATCTTCTTTTAACAAGATAACATCATTGACTTTCAATCTTTTTTTTAAAAAGACTAATTTGCTTAGGGTCAAAAACAAATTTTTCTCTTTTAAGTAATTGACTATTTCAAAATAATCTGTAAAGACACTTTATTTTCATCAGAAATATTACTACTACATTCAATAGCAGAAATAAAATCAAAAATTAAATTTTTATTAGTAAAAGGAACAAAACCAAGACTTTTACCTAAAATAGCCAAATCAGATTAATTCAAAACATAAATTGCACAAATTTAAAACAGATGAAATATCAGGCCTTTTTTTAAAATACACCAAACCATACTTTTTTAGTCTAACAAAACCTTTTTTTTCAGACTTTTCACTAAACCAAAAGAATGAATTAAAAAGAATAAAAGAAACTTTACTGATAAAACTTCTTGAATCTAAGGCTATCAATCCTATGAAGTCATCTTTTGATATAAAGGGAAGTTGGTTTTTGAAATGAATTATGGGATGGTTTGTTTGTTTTATATATATATATGTTGTTTCTTTGGTTTGATTTTCACTTGAGAAGGTCTATTTGTTAGTAGATGAAACGATGGTCGTTTAAGGATTTTGATAAAATTTGGATTTTTATCTAGTATTCTATTGTTTTATGGTTTTGTATTTTATTTATTACTAGTATAGTGAGTATCAGGCAGTTTTGAATATATATATATATACATTAATGATAAAGTTGCAAGAAAATGAAATTGATTACATTTTCTATCTATCCAGAATATAATTATATGAGTGCTTATTAACTATAAAGAGCACCATATTTAATAATTGCCTGTATACTTCAACTTTCATACTTTGCAGTAAAGCAAATCTACTTAATTAATGAATGAATGGATAGTTTTTAAATGCTACTATTTATAATATAGTAATATAATTTTTAAAAAGAAATTTATATTTATATGTCATTGATTGATTTAGTAAAAAGAACATCTGGAAAGCTAAAAACCAATGAAATAACCTCAAATTATATTTTTGCATATATATAAGTTTCTGTAAATGCATAATAACTAGTGGTATGGTTAATTATATTATTCTACTAACCACTTTCATGTATTTTTTATTGCTATTTTTTTAAGAGTCTCTTTGGAACCATAAAATCCATATCTATAAATTTTATGTATATGCTATTTTTGTAAATTTTAAAATGAATAAATGTTTAGGCAAAATAAGATTTAAAGTGTCATTTATCATATAAAATCACAATATTATTTGGACAATTTTAGGTTGTTTTACAATAGTGTGTTGAAACTGCTGGAGGGTGTTATTTCTATGCTAGCGTACAGAAATATGCCGTTTAAGTGGCTTCCGCCACTATCGAACGTTCTATTTCTAACACGTAAGCCTAGAAATAGTCCGTTGATACGGGGGAGGGTACCGGCTGCTGTGTTTATTTCTATGCTAATGCACAGAAACATGACATTTAGCCAATCTGCCGCAGAAGCTATCGTGTCAGCTTACAGCTCAGATTCGGGTTAAGCATTTCGGATGTGCGATCATATTTCACTTTTGTTTACAGTATTGTCTGAGGGTGGCTGGAATTACAATTGTCGAAACTATTTTAATATTCATTAAGACCACCTCCCCTTCTATCTCGCATGTTTTAGGAAGGTCTACTAACAATTATCAGCAGAGCCTCATGCTTCCCTAGCCCCCATTTCCTGCTGAAAAAATGGGCCAAGTGTAGTTAAAAGCGCGATTCCCATCAAATCACGCTCTAAGTCACGTTTCGTACGACAACAACTGCGAGCTGATTAATCGAATAGCTGAAATAGGACTTTTTTTCCGAATGTCAAAGAAAGAAGGATTCTTCTCTGACTGCTGGAACTGGCTTATCAAACAAAACAGCTTGAAGCTGCATGCCTGCTGTTTTTTTTTTTTTGCCTGAAGAGCCCAAAAAGTTGCTTTTAATTGCCGTATATATATTGATGTTTTTTGGGGGGAATTACCGTCAAAACTTGGTCAATCTTAGAGTTTTTGGCGTTCCGTTCTGTTAGCAATTGGAAACACCCTTCCCCCCTCTCCCAAAGTTGGACTTGGGCTTGTAAATGTTACCGTTAAACGGACAATAGATTTATTTATAATTTATCAAAATAAAACAAAACAAACCGAAAAAAAAAAGACGTAGTTGAATCGGCTGATTTTTTGTTTGTCGTACAATACTGAACCGAAAATAGAAAGGGTTTAATGAGAAGAATAAAAACAAACAAAAAATCGGTTAACTACTTTTTAAAAATCATTTTTAATCGATGTTTTTTTTTTGTTTTTTTTGTTTGGGGTAGCCAAAATAGAATTGATAGCCACCATACTTTTATTTTAAATGTGATAAACAACAACAACAACAACAAAAAAAAAAAAAACCAAAAAATACGTAGATGGAAAAAAACAAACAAACCCCGTCCCCTTTGAAAATATAAATAATGAAAAGAATCAAAACCAAAAAAAATTAAGTACTTTTTTTGTAAATTCATTTATTTGTAATTTTTTTTATGCATTTGTTTATTTTTTTTTGGTTGTGTTTAAAAAATTTGATTTGATATTACTTTTATAAATGTGATAAACAAAAAAAAAAAAAAACAAAGCCAACAAAAAAAAAAAAAGGGTATTCGTCGAGGAGCCCTATATCCCACTAGATGGTGCTGTTTTCGCGCTAAAACACATAAAAATGCTGTTTCCGCAGCCGACACCTTCGAAACTGTATTTTCTATAATACAACTTTTTGTTGTGCTACAGATTGCAGGCCGCTATGTCGCGTCGCAGTACAGCATGTATGTTTTATGCAGCAAATACATTTTCCGAATATCGCACAGTTTATAAAATGGTTACGGCTTGGGGAGAGGGTGTGTTTTTTTGAATTGGATGGAAATGTTGTTTTCATTTGATTTTTTTTTTTTTTTTAAAGTATTGAAATGTTCCGATTTTGTAAAGTAATAATTAACAGACTTTTTATATCGTAGTGTATTGAAGTTTTAAGTAGTAAATGTTGACGAGATATATGTACAAAGTGAGTTGGAAGTAGGTAACGAGTCAAGTAACGTACTATTCGTAACATTCCATGAGACAAAGAAGATTGTACCGTCTGTATATTTTTGAAATAAAAAAGAGCGTTAACACAAAAATATCCAGTAAGAAAAGTAAAATTGTACACTGTTTTTTTAAATGTCATAAAAAGCATATATTATAAACATTTTATATATATATTTGTCGTTGTTTAAAAAAGTTTGTTTCTTTTCTCCGACTACTGTTATGATTTGTTGAATATAGTTTACGTTTATTGTTATCATTTATTTTATAGATGTTAGTAAAAAAATATTTACAAAAATACGATGTTGTTATATTTTTTTTAGCATTACAAACAACAGAACAATAACCCTAAAACTAACCCTAAACGTAACCGTAACAAGTTTTATTTTAGTTATCATTCTATTTGAAATAAAAACTAGCGGTAAACAACAACAACAACAAAAAAAGCCGTAACCCCAATAAAAAATCTCCGATAGAAAATTGATTTTTCTAATAAAAAGCAAACTAAAAAAGACGAATTAAATTGTAATTTGTTTATTTTATTTTATATTTATTATTATCATTTAATTTGTATACGTTAATAACAAATAATATTTAAAATTAAATAATATTTAAAAAAGATGATTTTCTTTTGTTTTTATTTTCGCATTACAAAAAACACATCAAAATGATTATAATTAACAGCCCGGGAATGATCATATTTTATAGTTTAACTACTTCAGCTTCAAGCCGCCATATTGAACTTTTTAAAATACTGGCCTGAGACACAATTTTCATAATAACTTCAGTTTTAATTATGTTAGAGCAAAAACAATTACATTGCTAGAAACTAGAAACATTAAGGAAAACAATAAGCATAAAATAAATAGTGATAACTATATAAAAAATAAGGTAAAAAAAAAATTTTCACATCCGAAATAATTATTATTTTATTGTTTGTTCATAATTTGGAAATTAACATTAACTAAAATTCAAAATACATCTTCAGTGATAATTTCTTTCTATTCCTTACAAAATTATCTTTCTAAACATGTATAATATGTCTTACCTGAGATAATCCACAGCTTCACAATCTCCAAAAGAAGTCGGATATGACTTCTTCATTTTTATCTTGTACCCCAAATGTTCTAAATGTCAAAGGCGTCTATAAAGAAAAAGATTCATCCTAATAAAAGATACAAAAAAAATTATCATAGCAATTGGCTTCTTGTCTGTCTAAAACTAGAAATTGTAGACTACTTTCTATACCACTGATAAAATGAGTTTCATCTCTTCATTTTATATTTTTTTGTGTACAATAATGTTTATATTCTTTGTGGTCACCAGTGTTTATATTCTTTATGCACTGCACAAGTGATGTTTATATTCTTTATATACAGAAGTGATGCTATCTTTTTATATTTATTGTACCACAGATATAATTTATTTGCATATAGTCTATAGATTTGAAAATAATGTTATGAAACATATAGCAAAAGCAAAGCATGATCAAGCATAAACAAGTTTCAGAACTGGATTATATGTTTGTGTATACAAAGTTTGTATACATTTGAATATTAGTTTTATAACCCATTGCTTGTAAAACATATTATATAAACATAATTAATGATTTTCAAAAAGTATACTTTTTGAAAATCATTATTTTTATAAAAATAAGAGGATTATTGTAGATAGAACTTTAGATAATCACGATATGAATTATATACTAATAAATTAATTACGATATGAATTCTATACGAGTAAATATATAATTACAAACTAAATCATACTAATTTTTCTATAAATATGAATTCTATGTGAGCATAAATAAATGTATTACAAACTATCTTTAGAAAATTATGATAAATATGAATTCTATAGAGCATATACGAACACAAATATATAATTACACACACACCAATATTTCGATAAATATGAATTGTATATGAGCATAAATAAATAAATATATAACTACAAATTAGCACACACTAATTACAAACTAAAATTAATAAAAAATATATTTTTTCCAAAAATTAAAAAAAAAATTAAAAATTTTTACTTACGAATAATTACGTTGATATATAGGCCTTACCGGAGAAAATTTCACATCCAGCCCATAAAGCATTTTGTCTTTTATCGTTTCGTGATAAGTACAAAAATTATCAAAAAAACAAAAAAAAATAAATACTGTGGTTGATTAAAAAATTCGCCAAAAATCTAAATTTCAACCGATTTTTTTGAAATAAAGATCGTTTGAAAGCTAACATATACAGCTAAAAACGGCCATATTTTCTTTGACGTCATGATTATACTTTTTACGTCAGCAAAGAAAGAAAATAACATGTCATCAAATGATTACCCAAGTGCGCAAATTACGCTGACAAACCGGAAGTAGTTAAGTGTGAAAACTGCGCCATCGAGTGGGATATAGTAGCTATTCGACGACAACCAAAAAAAGAAAAGAAACCCGGCCCCGGCAACATTATATTTATCTTTGTTTACAAACCGAGCCCGCCCTCCGGCGGTTTCAACACGTTATTGTAAAACAACCTTTTTTTTTTGTTGTTGTTGTTTATCACATTTAAAATAAAAGTACGGCGGCTATCAAATCTATTTTGGCTACCCCAAACAAAAAAACCAAAAAAAAAACATCGATTAAAAATGATTTTTAAAAAGTAGTTAACCGATTTTTTGTTTGTTTTATTCTTTTCATTAAACCCTTTCTATTTTCGGTTCGGTATTGTACGACAAACAAAAAATCAGCCGATTCAACTACTTTTTTTTTTTTTTTTCGGTTTGTTTTGTTTTATTTTGATAAATTATAAATAAATCTATTGTCCGTTTAACGGTAACATATACAAGCCAAGGTCCAACTTTGGGAGAGGAGGGGAAGGATGTTTCCAATTGCTAACAGAACAGAACGCCAACAACTCGAAGATTGACCAAGTTTTGACGGTAATTCCCCCCAAAAAACATAAAAATATACAGCAATTAAAGCAACTTTTTGGGTTTTTCCGGCAAAAAAAAAAAAAAAAACAGCAGGCACGCAGCTTCAAGCTGTTTTGTTTGATAAGCCGGTTCCAGCAGTCAGAGAAGAATCCTTCTTTCTTTGACATTCGGAAAAAAAGTTGTCCTATTTCAGCTATTCGATTAATTAGCTCGCAGTTGTTGTCGCACGAAACGTGACTTAGAGCAAGATTTGAAGGGAATCAATCACGCTTTTAACTACACTTGGCCCATTTTTTCAGCAGGAAATGGGGGCTAGGGAAGCATGAGACTGCTGATAATTGTTAGTAGACCTTCCTAAAACATGCGAGATAGATGGGAAAGTGGTCTTAATGAGTAATAAAATAATTTCGACAATCGTGATTCCAGCCACCCTCAGACAATATTGTAAACAAAAGTGAAATGTAATCGCACATCCGAAATGCTTAGCCTGAATCTGAGCTGTAAGCTGACACGATAGCTTCTGCGGCAGATTGGCTAAATGTCACGTTTCTGTGCATTAGCATAGAAATAAACACAGCAGTCGGTACCCTCCCCCGTATCAACGGTCTATTTTTAGGCTTATGTGTTAGAAAAAGAACTTTCGATAGCGGCGGAGACCACTTAAACGGCATATTTCTGTGCGCTAGTATAGAAATAACGCCCTCCGGCAGTTTTAACATGCTATTGTAAAACAACCAAAAAATACATAGACGGAAAAAAAAAAAAAACAAACCCCATCCCCTTTGAAAATATAAATAATGAAAAGAATCAAAACCAAAAAAAATTAAGTACTTTTTGGTTGGGTTGTTTTCCAATAGCGTGTTGAAACCGCCGGAGGGCGTTATTTCTATGCTAGTGCACAGAAATATGCCGTTTAGGTGGCCTCTGCCGCTATCGAACGTTCTTTTTCTAATGCGTAAGCCTAGAAATAGTCCGTTGATACGGGGGAGGGTACCGGCTGCTGTGTTTATTTCTATGCTAATGCATAGAAACGTGACATTTAGCCAATCTGCTGCAGAAGCTATCGTGTCAGCTTACAGCTCAGATTCGGGCTAAGCATTTTGGATGTGCGATCACATTTCACTTTTGTTTACAGTATTGTCTGAGGGTGGCTGGAATTACAATTGTCGAAACTATTTTAATATTCATTAAGACCACCTCCCCTTCTATCTCGCATGTTTTAGGAAGGTCTACTAACAATTATCAGCAGAGTCTCATGCTTCCCTAGCCCCCATTTCCTGCTAAAAAAATGGGCCAAGTGTAGTTAAAAGCGTAATCCCCATCAAATCACGCTCAAGTCACGTTTCGTGCGACAACAACTGCGAGCTGATTAATTGAATAGCTGAAATAGGACAACTTTTTTTCCGAATGTCAAAGAAAGAAGGGTTCTTCTCTGACTGCTGGAACCGGCTTATCAAACAAAACAGCTTGAAGCTGCATGCCTGCTGTTTTTTTTTTTTGCCTGAAGAGCCCAAAAAGTTGCTTTTAATTGCCGTATATATTGATGTTTTTTGGGGGGAATTACCGTCAAAACTTGGTTAATCTTCGAGTTGTTGGCGTTCCGTTGGATTTACAATTGGAAACACCCTTCCCCCCCTCTCCCAAAGTTGGACTTTGGCTTGTAAATGTTACAGTTAAACGGACAATAGATTTATTTATAATTTATCAAAATAAAATAAAACAAACCAAAAAAAAAAAAAAGAAGACGTAGTTGAATCGGCTGATTTTTTGTTTGACGTACAATACCGAATCGAAAATAGAAGGGGTTTAATGAGAAGAATAAAAACAAACAAAAAATCGGTTAACTACTTTTTAAAAATCATTTTTAATCGATGTTTTTTTTTTGGTTTTTTTGTTTGGGGTAGCCAAAATAGATTTGATAGCCGCCGTACTTTTATTTTAAATGTGATAAACAACAAAAAACAACCAAAAAATACGTAGACGGAAAAAAACAAACAAACACCGTCCCCTTTGAAATTATAAATAATGAAAAGAATCAAAACCAAAAAAAATTAAGAACTTTTTTTGTAAATTCATTTATTTGTAATTTTTTTTATGCATTTGTTTATTTTTTTTTTTGGTCGTGTTTAAAAAATTTGATTTGATATTACTTTTATAAATGTGATAAACAAAAAAAATAAAAAACCAAAGCCAACAAAAAAAAAAAAAAGAAAAGAAACCCGGCCCCGGCAACATTATATTTATCTTTGTTTACAAACCGAGCCTGCCCTCCGGCGGTTTCAACACGCTATTGTAAAACAACCCAATTTTATTATACTGATTCATACATCAATTCTTAAAAATAATCTCAGTTTCACCAACCTTGACATATGCAGTTTAGTAAATCATTTAATTTACTTAAATGATTTTACAGTTTGTAAATTTTTTTAAAAGCTGTGTATGTGTGCAGTAAAGTATTTTCTGTATTTGATTGTTTTTGAATATGTTGTAATGAGGTTATTTTGATGAAAATATGCAAAAATGCTTTTTATTGAAGATAGTAGTTAAATAGTTAATAATGAATTAGTAATTTTAGATTATTAATGTAAAATTGAATAGAACTTAAAAAATTGGATCCGTGAAATGTAAAGTAAATCTTTTTGAAAAAAAAAAAAAGTCACAAACGAAGTACAGTGGAATTGGGTTTGCAATTGTTCAAGATTTAGGACTTAAATTATTTAATCTTTTTGGAAGCAAAATGTTAGGAACATATTCTAATGTACCAAATATTGTCTATACGAATGATGTAACAGCAGAGCTTGGAAAAACAAAATTAATGATAGAAGGCCACAACTTAGGTTTAAAAAAGTCGTGGGATTTAACTGATGATACAGGTAAACTGGTGTCTGATTAATCATATACAGGATCATGATTGGTTAATAATTTATTGACTTCACTTTATGAATTTTACTAAAGTAACCATACTTATATATGAAAAATTGTAAAAAAAGTATATATCATCTAAGACCACTGTTATTCCTGAAAATGATTTGAAGATTTTGCTAGATAGAAATCATCATAAAGATCTAAAAACAGTCAATCTAATCAACTGATTGAACTCAATCTTTGCCTTTTAGAAAATTATGCAAAATACCAATTAATTGGTGATTAATATAAAGTTGTTCTTGTCCTATCATTGCTATTAAGTTTCTGAAATCATTGTGCAGTCATTAGTAGTATTCAACAATAAACCCCATTGTTACAGTTCCTGAGAAATTCACTGACATTAGTATTAGTTAATTGTTAAATTATATTCATGCACTCTAGTAGATTACTTTTATCATTTATTACTGCTAGAAAGACAATTACAAAGTTTAATGATCATTGCTCATAGCTATAAGAATAAAGTTTATTAATTGTAATTATTTTATGTATAGTATTTATAGCGCAAGACATTTATTTATTGCAACACTTTTTCCCCCCCAGTTATTTTCAGTTCATTTTCATATTTGATTTTACCCAATCAACTTGTCACACTAGTATTTACAATAATATATATATATTGTTTCTTTTGTTTTTAAGTTGGCTTGTAAAACAGATCGAGACTGTCGAGCCATTGAAATTGCAAGGCTTATGCCTACTCAACATGCATTGCAACTAACTATCAAGTATGCTACAATTTTAAAACGAATACAACTTGCCGAACGATTGGGTGATATGGCTCGACAGCGTTTAAAAGAAGAATTAGAAAATAATAAAGGAGAAGAAGAAGAGGAAGAAGAAAAAGATTTCAGAACAGAATTGGATGCAGGGTAATTATTGTAGTTTAATAATGTTTTTTAAAAATACTTACTATTTATATATTATTATTATTTTTTTCATATCAGTCTCCATTTTTTCAATCATATACATATAGGGGAAAATATATTGTGATGATCACACATACTGTGATCACACATGTGTACATTTCATATATATACATTGCATAATATTAAATGTGAGTTTTATATGTAAATTACTTTATAGAAATTGGATAATAAATGTAGAAAAGAAAGGAAATTTATTTTAAGTTAGCGTTAATTAAAAAATCAAAATGGTAGTTGAGGAATGCAATTAAAAGCAGAATCAATTATAGTAATTAAAGAAAGTGAAGGAAGGTAAGCAACCAAGATTCTTATCTTTCACCTTTCAAAGTCAACTTTTTTAAACTTTTAAAAATAGTAAAGTTAAGGGAATAGTAAAATAGGATCATCGAAGTTGATGATCAAGTCTTAAAGGGAAAAGTAAATAAAAAAGAGGTTAATGATTGTAGAATTAGCAATCATAAAATTCGATCGTTGTTATAAATAAAATAAATAGATTTACAAAAAAAAGATAAAGATCAACTCTTCAAACTACACATGTGAACATCTGAAATATATGTATAGGTATGTGAAGGAAAGAAAGAGTGTGTAAATAAGAAAATTATTTTATTAAAGAAAAATAAAAATAAAACCAATATTATGGAAGTAAATAAAAAAAAAAAGAAAAAACAAGAAGAAATTTATGTATTTTATGAAAGTAAAATAAAGGTGTGAAATGTAATTAATGACATTCCAAGAAACAATCAAAAGAAGAAAAGGATTCTGGGACAATTAAGTAAGAAATTGTGAAAGAAGAGCCATGTTTTAGTTCTTCTTGAGTCTGCTGAGCTGAAAGACAGATTAGTTCGAGATCTGTGTTTTATATATGAAGAAAATGTACCAAGAACTTGAAGCTTCGAGAACGCAGGGGTAAGGGCCTCAAACGGACGCCAGTTGATCCATGCCCGCCTCGGGTGTAATGTCATCTCACCCATGAAGTAACAGTAGTGATAGCGCCTGCCTAATGGTTCACCTCCCCTGTCATGGAAGCCGCAAATAATATGATAAAAGTAAGCTGTATGAAGGAGTCCGAGCCGGATCCCAAGAACTACCATCTCTCCAAAAGAAGTGGAGTAATCCACATGATGGTTAAACATTTAGTCGTCCAAGTCCAGAAAACCTAGGTAATTAAACTTTAAATATATCACGCGTGTACACACTTTTTTTAAATAACCACATAAATTAAACGCAATTGCAACGGTAAATATTAATGAGTCAAATAAGTAGTAGTTTTCTTTATTCAATAATACGTGGAGAAAGGGACTCCAAGCTTTAGAACATCTCCATATACTTAAGAACAATTATCATTCAGGATTAAGGGTTAAATTAAATATAATCCATGTTATTTAATGATTTCTTGTTTTATGTTTAAATATTATATTTTAATGTGTATTGAATGTATTGTATTAAACAGTATTTATTTATGAATCGCTCTTTACGTCTCGTCTTTCTTCCTCCACCATACTAATTAGAATGATATACCCGTAGGGTTTATTAAATATTCAGTAGACATTGAGTCTAGTAAAAGGCACATGTGTCAATCTAGTACAGTAATATTAAATCTCGTAAAATTTTATAAATATTTCAAGCGCTGGATTATTTTAAGTAAATCATTCTTATGAATGAGTATCCAGCAGCCGAGAAGCGTCTGATTGGGAAAGATAATACTGGAATATTCCATTGGTAATCTCAGTATTCGATCAGGAATATAGACTTAAATAATTAATCTATATTTGCTTCTTGCTTGACGTGACAGTCGTGTCGATTGTAAAAGTGAAAATTAAAACATTTACAAACGGTCGAAAAGGTAATTCTGTTACAATATATTTAACATTTTTCTTAAATATTGATATCAGAAATAAATATCATTTTTAGATTAAAAGTAAAATCAGCTTTTAAATAGTCCGTTTTACAGCCAAAGCCTCTTCAGAATCTCTGTAGGGAAACATTTTTCCATATGGATAAGGGATTGTCCATAATTTCTCTCTGTACAAGCAGGAAAGTGCAACTGTTCCCATTGATGCTTGTATATGTAGATAATATGCTAATTATCCACTAGGGTATTGCTTGTTTTAGTCAATAATAAATCAATAGACAGTATATCTTGGAAAACTTTCTGCTATGTATTTAACAATACTATTATTAGTAATAATGAACACTCATCTAGTTATTAAATTGATTTATTGCAAATAATAATTGAGAAATTTGAAAGATAATTAACATTGTTCTGTCTGCAAAGATTGTATCTCCATGTTAAAAAATCACGATTATGCAGTGTTTGAGTTTTGTTTCAAACTTCTTAACTTCACAGGGTTTTTTTGATCTCTGTTACTCTTCCAAGGATTAATAGAATTATTTCATAGTTTTTTTTACAATGTTGTCTTATTCTTACTCAGTATGCCATACATAGATGATAATAATAATCTTTTGTTATTTTTGTAAATAATACATAATCAATTTATATCCACTGAATATCTCTGGATATTAGATGAAATATGCACATTGAACGATTGTTTCCAAAATTAGATGATATACTTAAATAGCATTGTGAATATTTACTGGTTTTAGGAAGTTTGCGTGTGTCTGATATAATTAATATTCTTTCATTTTTTAAGTAAAAGAAATGGAATAATGCATTTAGATACATCACCTCTGTTGCTTTAATACCAAAGAGGAAGTAATCAGCATAGAGTAAAATCACTGGACATTAGGTGATAATATAGTCAGATTTATATGATCATATTCTCTGGGCATGTGATAGATGCAAAAAACCGTTACTCTTCATCTAAATAAAAACCATTTTACATCATATCATATCAACAAAATTTTTTAATTGCTTTGACTTTTTGTTAAGAGGCACTATTTTTCATTACGTCCATTCTGTGGTCCATTTTTCTTTTTAAATTGGGATTCAAACTAATGGCTCAGGAAGTTTAAATATTCAAAATAATATGCTTGTTTAGCTGCACAATACTGATAATGATTCAACAAATTATGTATTTTAAGGAATTTGATTTTAAACTAATTGCAGAAATATTTACTCTTTAATAAATACCAAGACTTACTATCACATGACTTTTTGAACCTGATATCTCTTATCAATAATACCTATGTTTGACATTTAGATTTGAAAGATATACATTTATTGTCTAATTAAATATAGTTTGTAAAAGTCGTGATCTTTTGTATAGATGTTACAAGTATTAAAAAAGTCAAGCGTCATTAGCCGAGAGGTCATCGCATCTGCCTTGCAAGCAAGTAATTGGTTGCAGACGGGTGTGAGTTTGCGTCCCGGCCGATGCTATGACATATAAAAAAAAAAAAAAGTATAATTACTGATATGATGTCAGAATACAATTACATTTTCTTGGATTGAAGACTTTAGATTATTTAAAACCTAGTTTTATGATAATTTTATCATTATTTTTGAGTGTAGATCAGACTTGTCAATAACTCAAGGTATAATCACAAATGTCACTAAATCTACCACCACCTTTATTTTGTTGTAGTATTTTATATAAATAACAATTTGTATACCTTATTTTCAAACACTTGTTAGTAAAAATTTTTTTATTGTATATATACATATACAATCTGATGTTTTGACTGTCCTGCAGTCTTCCTTAGAGCTGATATAATGATAAATAAAATAAAATAAATAACTATATAAATAATACAATAAAAAATATAAACAATAAAATTAAAAAAATAAAAATAACACAAAATATAACAAAACATAATAAAACTAAAATAAATTAAATGTGATAAAATGAAATTAAAAGCAAATAAAATAATCCAAATAATATAAAATAAAATATACAACATTAAATTGAAATATATAATGAATATAGATTACACATGTGTATTCCTGTCTGTAATTTAAATAGACACAGAGGCTAAACTCTCCATACAATTGTGCCACCAGTGCAAGCCAGAGAAATTAATGTATGCAAGAAGGTTTGTGCATAAAATCCCTATCTAGTGCCTATTCATCCAGTATTCCCAGGCTAGTTTTTAGCTTGTGGCTTTCAGCACTGCATCTAGATCTTATTATCTAACGCAATTCTCTAGCTGCCATCTTTTACCTTATTAGCTAATTATAAAGCTTTGATTCCAAAATGAAAACACAATAATGTTTTCAATTCAAGATCATGAGCTTGTATAGTTATATAGATCTGAACTCAGTTCAGCATCCAATAGGATTATGGTGACTGGTTATTAAATAACTAGACACCAAAAAGTATTGATGCTGAACTGAGTTCAGATTTGTACAACTATACAAGCTGATGAGCTTGAATTGAAAACATTATTGTTTTTGGACTGAATGTTTTATAGTTAGCTAATAAGGTAAAAAGTGGTTGCTGGAGGGTTGCATTAGATCATAAGATCTAGGTGCAGTGCTGAAAGCCACAAGCTAGAAACTATTCTGCGGATATTGGATGAATAGGTACTAGATAGGGATTTTATGCACAAATCTTCTTGCATTCATTGATTACCTTGGCTGGCGCGCTACTGTATGAAGAGTTTAGCCTATGAAAACAGCTTGTGTAAGCATAAGTGAATCATGTGATGTTTAATGGTTTATAGTTTAAATATATTATTCCTTTTACTATTTTTCAATAATTCCCTAATTATTACTCTTATTTATAAATTGAAACTGTAATTTTATTCCCAAATTGGTTAGAGCATTATCTTAAACTTCAATTTCAAGAATCTAAGAGCCCAGGTTCGATTCCCATGCTAGTATTGTCACTGGCCAGGCCAGCAATACCTGAAGAAGAGAGGAGAATAATACCACTCGAAACATTGTGCATATACTAACCTGTGTGCTATTACTAACTGATGATCGTAATTGGAAAATTGAAATAAAATTAAATTTTTCTAAGGACATTCAATACTTAATATTAGGTAATGGAAATAGTCCAATATATAAACACAACTAAAATACCATCATCATGAATCTAGAGGAAAACGTTAAGTAAATATGAGTTTGTAAAATTTTTTTATGTAGGAGTACAAATATGAATGTATTTATAGATGATATGTATTTATGAACTTAACATTTAAGTATAAAATAGTATAATATGAAATATAAATTTATAAGGAACAATTATATAATAATACGTAGTAATAGCAATCAGAAGGTTATAAATGATATAGATTAATTAATTAAACTATGTAAATATATTCTAACCTTGTCTTGTGCATCTTCACTTCAGAATAGTATATGGTATAAAATAAAATGGGTTCTAGCTCAGTTAATAATTAATAAATAAAATATTCAGCATTAAAATTAAAATGTTTCACTAGCTCAAATTTAAAATATGAATAAGGTTCAGTTATAAAATAAATTAAATAAATATTTTAATATTTTCATGAGACTTGAAGTGAAAATACAGGTGACAAGATAGATTACATTGAGCCAATATCCCACAGGATACTACCTCAATGACATAAGAACACTATCCCCCCTTATTACTATTTCAAATAACAAACTCATAGTATTCTTACGACTTTAATAACTTCTACTCACTAAGATTAAACTAATAATTAAGTCTTAATCTTCTATTTGTAATAATCTAGCTCAAATAAAATGATCTCAGGTTCATAAAGTTTATTCTAAGTTAATTTAAAAATACGGTAGTAAAATATGAGAAGGGATTTTATGTCATAATCTACTACACTGAAACTAATAATAATAAATAATAATAATAATATTCTTCATTGTTTAACTACTACTGGATATCTTTTCTTTTCGTTATATTTTTATTACTATAATAAAATAATTTTATATAATCTTTTACCTTCATGTAATAATATAATGAATACGTGGTAGCATATGATAATCTGATAAACAAAGGATGTGTGGCAACTGATAGCATATAATTCAATATACTATTGTGATAACTGATTTATGACCAATAAAACAATGTAAAATTATAATTATTTAATTAAAAGAATACCAATAAAATATTTAAATTCTTAAATATAACTCTCTATTTATCTTTTTGTGCAAAATTATATTTTTGTTTCAATTGTTATGAATATATCGTGATTTCATGCAGTGAAGTGGAGAAATAAACAATCAAGACACAAAAATTTTGAAAAACAAATTTTAACAAAGTTTATTAACAACAACAAATAAAATAAACAATTTATGTACACTATTTACAATGGATATCCTTATTTTAATCTGATATTTTTATCTACTAAGTTATATAAAAATAGTTTATAGTTTAGTTATATCTTTATTTATACTTAAGACAAAATATAAAAAAATGTTACCATTTGGTTTCTCATTATGATTAACTTATTATAAATATATTTACTTATTAGCAAAATATTTCATCCTTAATATTATTAAACTATCTTATTTTTAAAAAAAAAATTCATAGGAAAAACATTCTACAGAAAAACAAATTTACTTTATAATGAGTATGGATTTCTCAAAATATTAAAAAAAATTTTCATCTTGCAAAGTCAAAGATGTTACATAAAATATTCATCCAAAATTCAGTACTAGATTTTAGTGTTTTATCACATTTTATCACACGATGTTTACTAATTGTAATATATTCTTATTTAGCTTTACTTTAGTATGATGTAAGTGTAATAATCAATATATTCCTGTTATTCAATAAACAAAAAAATATACTATGCATATTGTTTATATAATTTACATTGTACTAAATCAATATATTCCTGTTATTCAATAAACAAAAAATATACTATGCATATTGTTTATATAATTTACATTGTACTATTGTATTTTAAAAATATGCAATACTTATTTTTCTTCAAAAAAAATAAAGCATTCAAAAATAATCAACATTCTAAAGAAAATATCTTGTTTAGATACTCTATTTTAAAAATTTATATTTCATTTCCGAAAATAAATTCAAAATATATTCTATGATTCTTTTCTTTCCCTTAGGATTCACTGGACCTTCAATTTTAAGTTATAAAATTCTATTCCTTCTAAGCAAATAAACCAATCTTATACAAAACGATAGCATAACCTAAGTTCTAAATTATTTATCATTTCTTTTCAAAATATCTTACTGAACGATGCAGTTACATGAAATAAAGATAGCGAAACAGATGTAAAGGATTTAAGGAAAAAAGCTAGAGTATCACTCTTAATATATCTCAAAAAAATCATGGCAAAGTGCATTACAAGAAAGAGGTGTGACATTTACCTGTCTAAGCTACTTCTTCAGCTTTATTTAAAACATCAAATATTTAGACATATAAAACACTGTCCAAATAAAATGTGTATCAGTCATAGGGCTTTGTTAACTATGCTGATAACCACATAAAGACTAAATATTATTTCTATTCCTTATCATATCCTATTTTTTTAAAAAATACATCAACTTGGTTTCCTGCTAACTATAGTACTTCCAAGCCACTATCTCAACATTATTTCTCAAGATTTTTCTACATCTTACATCGATAAATAACTATCTACATTTACAAAACAATAAATAAAATTCATTGATAGTTTAAAACAATTTCACTGTTCCATAAGAAAAGTTTGCTTACTTCATTATTCTATATGTTTAATCATATACAATCTACTTAGACAATATTTGAATATCCAATAACATGAAAGTTCTAAAAGAATCACATAATTATTTGTTATTATGTTGGATTATATCACTAATATATAAAAAAA
The DNA here is from genome assembly GCA_028023455.1 of Epiperipatus broadwayi. Taxonomy (NCBI): domain Eukaryota; kingdom Metazoa; phylum Onychophora; class Udeonychophora; order Euonychophora; family Peripatidae; genus Epiperipatus; species Epiperipatus broadwayi. Next base: position 1,675,907 of record JAQFVV010000065.1, read on the forward strand.
AAAAAAATCGTCGTATGCATATTTTCAAATCAATCCTATCTCATAATGTTTTTTTTTTTAAATGTTGTATGAAAATGCGTTACATATAATTAAAACTTTTACACTTCATTCTTAGATTCATAGATGATCTAAAGAAAACAAAAATATACATTATAAATTATTAATAGTTATTATTACCAAATAACTTTTTTATCTGGTCATCATTTTTAGTAGGCTTCTTCCATCCACTGGATATAGAAAAAACATTGCATACATAAACGAAAAGACACATCCATACGTTTTATTTAAAAATCTTCTTATCTAAATTATTAGATTACATTATAAATTTTATGTTATTAACAAATTAATGTTTTATGTTTTCCTAATCTTATAAATAGAAAAATTTACATTTAATTAAGTTAGTAAAATAAAAATTTAAAACTATAATTACGTCTTCACTTGACCATAGTTCATGATAAAATCCAAAAATGTTTATTATTTTCTCTAGAGTTTTAAAATATTCTCCTCCAAGCGCGTTAAAGTTTAAAAATAAAAATAATTATTAATCCATTTAGTAAAATGTATAGAAAATAATCCTGGGTCTTTACTGTTCGGAATGAAAATTATTAAACTGTAATATTAAAGAATTATTCCCACGAAGTTTATTCAATATTCTCTGATGCATCACTCTGTTCAATTTAACTTAAGTTATCCGGTAAACTTTTATACAATATTTGTATTTTCATGGATCCATCCTTTATTTATCTACTATATGTTCATTTTTTTTTTATATAGGTTTTATTTCTTAATAAGTTCTTTTTAATTCTTGTAAAATATATATTTAAAAAAAAAAATGTTTTCCTTCAAAAAGGACTAAACATTCTTCTATTTCTTTCATTATATTTTATGATAACTCATACGATATAAATATCTTATTCTTTTTTTTAAAGAAAACTCCTGGATAAGCTTATAAATAATGCGTCACAAAATTTTTTTAGACGGCAAATAGTATTCTGTTTAAGCTTCCAGCATAATGTCCGTATTGTTCTTTTATGAGTTAGAACAGTCCTCCGGTTAAGCATAAATAAAGCTGTATTATAATTTAAACATATTTTATTTCATAGTATATCCATCTCTATTGCGTAGTTTAGGTTAAACTTCAGATAAAATAATCCTGGTAAGCAAACTGTTAAAACTTAGCAAATCATTTTCACGAAGTTCCCAAATATATTATTTTTTTAAAACTCTCTTTTGCAAAATACTTTAAAATTATCAATTAGTTTTTTTTTGCAAATAAAACTATAAGAAAGTATTAAAAAAAATTGACTAAAATAAAAATTTTAAAGTACTATCTCTTCGATAGCTATAATTTACCTTTCTCTGGTTTCAATACATTATTAAATCTCCTCTTATACCCCCGTGCAATTAATATTTATAGTGTGTAAGAATACCTCATTTGATTGGTTGATTCTTACTTTAACTTGAGAACAAATTTACATATTTTCAGTTTATAGCAGAATCAAGTTTCAAAAAATAAAATTTTTTATGACGTAATAAAATTTAAAAAATATTATTTAAAATTCCACTTTTAATTCAATTATTATTTTATTAAAACTATTTAAACATTTAAAATAACTTTTAAAACAATTTTAATAACCTATTCCATTTATCTATTTTTATTTAAACAAAATATTTAATTTTTTTATTAACTGTATTCGTTTTTATTACATTATTTAAAACATGTTATACGATAGTTAACTTAATATTTATTATTATTTTATGCTAGGTGACAATTCCATCCAATTCTATAATATAACTTTTAAAATATTTTAAACTTTGTTATTAATTCAAACAAGCGTGTGTGTGAAAGTATATAGTATACAAGTCACATGATTAATATAACTTTGACAGACGATTTTCAATCTATTTCTCTGCCCAGATTTATAAAATTGATACACTTATTATATTTAATAATATAATTATAAAAATTTGGAAGAATAATTTTAAAATATAGAATTAAATACAATTTTCACCATCATAAAGTTTATATTTAAAATGTACTATATTAATTTTGACTATTAAATATGATTATAAATTTAAACATAGCATTTATTAACTATAAGTTTTAAACTATTAAAATCGAATTTTTTAAATATACTTTTAATAATTATAGCTGTGTTATTTAATATGGTCAGCTTTTACAACCATATGCAACAATATTTTAAGCTTTACTTAACTACTTTTAAATGATTCGCTATAATTTTATATACTACGTATTTTCTTTAGCTTCAAATTGTACTTTATAACATAATTGACAAACTATAATTAATAAATCAAAAGAACATATTCTAAAATTTAAAATTTTTAGTAATTGACTGTTATGAACTATTACTGACCTATAGAAAAGGGCACAATATATATAAATAAAAAGACTTGAAATGATTATAGATATAGTTAGTTTAAATAATATGTAATAGAGGAAGCTAGGATATAAAAATTATTTTTAAAAAAAGTTTTTCTTTTGGAAATTTATAAGTAATAGTAATAATTAGGGGATTATTAAAAAAATAGTAAAATGAATAATATATTTAAATTAATAGTTGTTCATAAATATATATATATGTATTATAACGGTCAGGGTGTAAGAGGTTATTAGTCAGGATGATCATTGAGTCTTGCCGTATCTGCCGTACAGGGCGCCACCAGGCTATTTGAACCTGGAAAATTTATATAGTAGGCAGATACGAAAGTTAAGATCCCACTTTATTTTATATTTCGACCGTTAGCCCATCGAGAAGCAGAGATTTAATATAAATTCTTATAAGTTTTAATAAAGATTTATATTCTCAAAATATATTAATATTTTTTTTAAAAAAAAAAATAAGCCACTGCCAGTAATTAACACACAAACATTTATTAACACACATATAAATAAAATTGAGGAATAAAATTTATTTTTAGATTTAATATTAAATTTTTTTAAATTAAAATTATTATTTTTAAACAGTCTGCACAGATGGACATTTTAATAAATTTTACTTTAGAATGTTGAATATAGATCATAGATTACACAGTTAAAATCTTTTCAAAACAATCGTTCAATCTCAGACTAAAAGTTCGCAGCCAAACCAACACCTGCTTCCAGATATATAGTCGCAACCAATGCAATATGAAGATGCTAGCATAAAACCATGCTGACAGGAATGTGCATCTGACAGCATGATATTATTTGAGAGATATGATCCTCGTCCAGTACAGGAATGTGTGTCTGTCTGGCGAAGGAATCATATATATAAAATAATTAAACAGAAATGCTACTATGGGGGGAGAGCGGTCTTACTGCCGACTTATAGTCCCCATCCATAGAGCTAAAAAGGGGTCACTGGCATAGGAAATACGTCTGCGTCCATTGCAACGCAATGACTACATCTTTGGTCATGCATTCAATTGGGCTTTGCCCTGTATGCTAAACACATTTCACATTACATTGATATAAACACCCATATATCCCTACACCAGCATCAACCCAACTACGAGACAAATAGCCTGAAATTAAAACCCATTCAAAATAAACATAAACGATTAAAATATGAAGTCATTGATGGAATTGCAGAGGGAAATTTACAAGAAACCCAATGGCATTCATCATAAGATGCCGCATTGACACCAATAACTTAAAAGATATTCGAATAAATACATTTTTAGATTCTCAAAGTGAGGTATCGTATTTACTGAATATCTATATATTTTAATCAATTTGAAAATAAAAAAATAATTAAATGTTAACCAATCTATGCAGTCATCTACACCCAACTTAAATTTAATGCATTTAAATAATTTAGTCAATAAATATTAAAAAAAAAAAAATGGAAATGATTAAATCAGCAAACTCAAAATATTTAAAATTAAACATCAATAATTGATTTTGAAATCTTAAGTCAGATTAAAGTTCATTTTAAAAATTAGGTTTAGCTTGTCAAATCTTAATGAAAGTTCTTAATTACTTTTTTTTAAAATTTTTCAGTTCATATCTTACAGTAGAAGAGCTCCCGGTTTTTGCTGCCAATTCCCGTGAAGACTTTATTAGTTATAATTTCATGGAAGACTGGTCTGTTGTTCATACCGTAGTTCTCAATCCGGAGGCTGCCTTAGCTGGTTCAATCCTGGTACTATTTAACTGCAGTACCCATATGATTCGGGGTCTGTGACAGTACCATTTATAATTCAACAGTCATTTCATTTGATATAAGTGAGAGTGTGACAAGTGTGTCTTATCATCCTCTCAAAAAAAATCAAGCTGGAACTGTTCTTAATTTGGATTTTTCTTTTTATAGTAATCCTCCGGATTCATTGAACATAGTTTCCTGTTCCAATCATTTTCATTAAGGTCTGAGCATTGGTTTGCTGCTTCTATTGGACATCTAATATCTTTCATCTGACTTTTTTATATAAGAGCCCCAAGGGCTAGTTTGCTTTTCGATAATTAATAGTACAATCATTTCCATTTACTGAGATTACATAGGAATCTTTTTCCTTTATGCTACTTTTTACTAAAAATATTTTATATTTAGATCTTGTACTTTTTTTATTTATAAAAAAGTATGTTCAAATACTTATTTTTTATTTTATTTTAAAAAGAAAATAATACTTTTAAAGTTTTTATTCCATCTGTGCGATATATATATACATTTAGCAACTCTTTTTAATTTTAGCTTTTAGTTTTTAATAAATTTATTTTTATTTACGAACTTAAGTTTTTATTTTAATTTTAAATTAATGTGACGTCATATTGTATACCGTTACAGTATATATATATATAGAGAGAGACAAGAATACATATGTATAATCTATATTTATTTTATATTTCAATTTAATGTTGTATATTTTATATTTGTCTTGATTATTTTATTTTATTTGGTTTTAATTTCAGGTTATCATATTTAATTTATTTTAGTTTTATTATGTTTTGATAAATAACTATATAAATAATACAATAAAAAGTAAAAAATGTAAACAATAAAATTAAAAAATAAAAATAAAATAACTATATAAATAATACAATAAAAAGTAAAAAATGTAAACAATAAAATTAAAAAATAAAAATAACAAAATATATTTTATTTGTCATTATATCATAGTTCTGAAGACTGCAGGACAGTCGTGATGTCAGATTGTGTTTGTATATATATATATAAAATAATTTTTTTTTTGCTAAAAAATATTTTGAAGTAAAGTGTACAAATTGTATTTATAACTCAAGGTAATAGTTTCACTATCTAATACTAATCTCAAATCAAAGTCTCCTTTCTTGGTAGTAGACTAAGGATCTCTTCCAACAACCAAAAAAATATGGTGTTAAAATTAGACTTTTTATGATGTTTCAAAAATCTTTATTTTTCAGATCCAACAGTAAAGCCAACTGGATTAGATCTTCCTAGATGTTACCAGAATCTCATCAGTAGATTCAGAACAATCCATGATCATTATGCTTATCTATTTCTTAAATAAAACGTAATAACTATTGACCTAAGTAAATATAGTTAAACACTAACCATGAACTATATATAGGCTAAAGTAGCAGAATTGAAAGCCACTAGAAAATCTCTCTCCCCATTGGAATCTCTACAGATTCTTTCATCATATTTTGTTAGTAGTTAAATTATCTAAAAACAATCCACATGCAAATAAAAAAGCTATTATACATGTACAACTGAATGATTTATAATAGAAATTGTTATTATCAAAACAGTTGTCAGCAGACAAGTGTGATTTGGATAATATTTCTATGTAACATATTTCATTTAGAATGATAAAGAAAATTGATTATTTTCCATCTAACTAACAGCTGCATGATCAGAATTTTACTTATCTGATTTGTAGGAGCTTAGAAATAGAAAATAGATGATCAAACTATTTTCAGTTTAAGATTTAGGTGTGTTCTTATTCACATAATTGCTATCTGTAAACTAATAACGAAATGTCAATAAATTGTGAAAACAATAGAATATTATTTATTCCTTTAAGTTAGTTGGTATTTAAGTGTTAATTTATTAACATTATTACATAAATTAGAATATGAAATCTGTATATTAGTTTGATTTATGTACTGTATAAATAATCTGAGAGCACTGTTTAACTGTTCAGAGTATTAAGGCAGTTTATTTGATATTTAGGGATTATTAAAATTGGTACACTGCCCTGATCTTTTGAATGGTTAAATAGCGATTTCAGAGTATTCAGTCGTTAATTTATAATAACATCAATAAACTAAGCTTAAATATTAACAAACCTAAAAGAATGGGTGGTATCATTCTATTTCTTTTCATAACTTATTGACTTCAAGCGTTGGTGGTTGAGTGGTCAGCACAGCTGCCTTACAAGCAGTTGTCCTGGGTTTGCGGGTTCGCTTCCCGGCCGATGCTTTGACACATGGAAAAAAAAAACTATTAGTTAAACATAGCTCAATAAGAGTTGCAGATACTTCCATTTCAATTTCATGTTGTCATACTATGATTATTTATAGTATATATTGTACCGGTCAAAATAGTATGCTCACTTAACAAGATTCAAATCCTAAGCAAAAGTACCTCGAATCCGATCATGCTCAAGATACACAGGTCTGGAGCAGTCCTGAATTCTAACCTATTTGCCTATTCTTTGAATCTCTGATCCAATGAACAACAATTCTGAGAACACAGTAAAATTATTTTAAATCCGTGCCCAGAAGCAAAGCGGTAGAGAATAAGATCAGACTGATGATGATGATCGAGGTCGGAGTAGCCCAGGAATAATATTTATTATAGTTATTTATTAATGCTAGGCTCTTAGCTAAAGAAAATAGTTCTAAATATTAACTAGAAAATAAGAATTCAAACACAAACCAGGATTTACATGAAATTATATATATTTAATAAATGTAGAAAACGCATATATATGTTACAAAATTGCTTCACGCTTGGAGTGATCTTATACATTTTGACAACTTGGGATTTGTTTTATAAAATCCCCTTTACATCAATTATTTCATGAATATAATTTTGTAGAATATGTTATAAGTTGTGTGGGTTAATATGCCAAATTACAAGTGTTTACAAATGAAATGCTGTGGATGTACAAAACAATCTACAAGATCGGAACAGATTCGAATTACAGAAAGATACATGATAATTTAACATTAATCATTTTGACAAATAAATAGAAATGTACGGTCTCAATCATTTATTTACATTCTTAAAATTATTACATATGTTTGATAGGCATTGTTTGGACATAGCGTCTTTAGAATAAGTATACATAAGAAACAAACAATGCACAATATTTACGAGAATATATTATATAAATTGATTTACGTCTCTGGGAATCGATAACGTTTTTTTTTAAATGAAAGCAGTTTTAAGATCAATATACTTTTTACGAAATGAATCATTATCTTTAACACATCATTGCGACTTACTAAGGTTTAGGCGAACGGTGATCAAATTAAAGAGCAAAGTAACGGTACTAGCGTACAATAAAGAAATAAGGCGTCATGGCGATTGTGGATATTTTATCATTTTAAAAGAATATTTGAAACGAACTTAGATGAGATATGTCCGCGCATTCTGGCGGAGCGATATCAAAGGAGAGGCTAGGTTTGAGAACCCAGATCTGGATATGCTATTATTCGCAGCACATAAACCTCATAAACTTTATGTTCCACAGGGAGTAGTGTCCCTGATTACGAACGATTTTGAAAAGTAGGACGGGAGCTTCATGCTTCCTACGCCTCAATGACAAAGCAATCAAGAAATGGAAAGATAAAATATCAGAATAAAAGAAAATGTATGCCAGCAACATTTATATAATTTTATAATATTATTTAAAGTTTGGAAATGGTTTAACCTCTCGCGCAATAATCTGCTTTTAATTCTGAGTCATTTAACTAATCATAATGAATAATAACACTTCTATTTATAATATTATTAAACTAACAACATTTATATTTAAAATTCGATTCCCAAATACGAATTAACTGGTAGAATTCGCCCTTCAGGCACCAGCAAAAAAAAAGGAATGGATTAATTATGTGAAGGTTCACGGTCTTTTTAAAATAGAAATTTAAAGACAGATTCAAAGCAGTAAATTTAGCAAAATTCATCCACAGTAAAAGTTTTTAATTTACTTTGAGAATAATGAATTTAAAATGAAATCAAACTCGCGAGCAATTTCTATTTAATATAACAAAACTTTATTGATAAGTTTTAAATAAAGCCCACCCTTTTTCCAAGTAAAACAATTATTTCCCCCTTACTCGCGAATTTGGCGATTTTGGCATATTAAAGAAAATAGATTATATTTATACATTAAACAAAACACATAAAATCTTAATGGAGCCGCACACAGTTATCTATATAAGTTAATTAAGCGTGAAAGGTAGGTTAAAATACATTATATTAATAAAAGATTACGGAGAGAGAGTTTAAAAGCAAAATTAGCAGAAGCTTATAAATCAATATACAAATTAAGATACGAAGGTTGAACTATAGATTACAACTTACAAAAGTATTGACTTGTGAAGACAGTTCTACGTTAAAGGTGACCTAAGGAAAAACAGCATAGCGGCGTCATTAGCAATCAGCAGTCGGAAGCAATCATGTTGTATGGTCGGCCTGATGGAACATGGCAGTTGCAGGCAGACAGTTCTATGAGAGAAGAAAAGAAAGGTGCTAGATTCCTCTACTCACGCTTCATCGTGCAGGACTTGTACTGGCTTCTTAAAGTTAAGGTCTTGAAACGCTTTGAAACTGACTGACGACGGTCTCAACTCACTGAAAGTAACTAAAAACTTTTGTTCTGTGACTCCTTTTATAAACATTTTAATACCGCCCAGAATGCAATTTCATATACCAACCCTATCTCTGTAATCCCTTTAAAAACAACATTTAATTAGCAAAATATTTTCAACATATAAGGTTCTAAATACCATTTTAGCTGTTTTGAAAGATTTGAAAACAACTGATAAACGATTTGGTTTCGATCTTAATTGCGATTGACAATTTTAATTAAAGGCAACAAGCTGAATTTAAACAAAGATTATTTTAGCATTTCGAGCCTCCCCCATTCTTCTTTGTTGTCACATTAAATACACACATATATAAAAATAATCACAAATATATAAGCAAATGTATTTTCCAGCAATAAAATTATTGCTTTAGTCATAATATATATATACTGAACCCGCCCGGTGTGCGTGAGCGCGCTCCCGCTCACTCAATATCGTCACTATTACGAATCTGCTGTGTTTTTGCGTCCGGGGGATTACATAATGTTCTGTGAAGATAATTTCAAACACATATACACGTACGCTTTATTTATTTTATACGTAAATTCGGATTGAATCCAAGTAATAGGCGCCAGGAGAACTTTTATAAGAGTCCGCCACGTATGTGCATAAGCTCACTCAACTATATCACAAAACATGCCCGTGCATCACTCCAGTCGGAAGCAAGAAACGAACACAGCCAATATTACCCTTCAAATTACATCGTATCTGTGATCTTTCACTCACGATCAATTACTTATTATATGAGGGCCCGCCCTATATCCCACAGAACAAATTAATCAAACTAAATTTAATCTAAGAGTACATAACAAACATAAGCATAAATAAAATCAAATCCCAACACCAAAATATCAAATGCATTCATTCATATACAAACAAATTTGATCGCTATAGCACTCATTCCTATTATATAAATTTATGCTGAAATTCCAAGCAATTAATAACAAAAAATACTAGTTAAATAAATGTTTTATTTAATCTGTTTACTAACAATTAATGCAGGTATATGATCGGCAAGCCGAGATAATTAAATATAGATTTCAAGGTGACTTCGCACATATTTTAAAGAATGTTAATTTGTAGGCAAACTTATTTGGTTAGATTCTCGAATCGTTCATTAATGGTCAAGAGTAACTTTATCATTTTAGCTTAACGTTTTTTAAATAGTTCTGGTTATTAAAGTTATTTTATTTTGGTGCAAAAGTGAATACGACAATTTAAAGATAGCTACCTGTGGAACGTAGAAAGACTGTAATGGGATCCTGAGCGATGGTTTCTTCTTTAACGAAGCATTCCGGCAATTTGCAAGGTCTCAGAAGCGTGTGTGGTCCTTATGTGAAGTTTCTCCGGTGTTACGAGCATCCTATTGGCAATCAGCTGAGCTGGACGCGGAGGTCCGGCAGTCAAGCTGCGAATTTTATGTTCAGCAACGCATCTCTGTCAGATTTCAATAGTCTAATACTAATCAATAATCTCTAGCAATAAAAGTCTAATAATCCCAAAAAGCGCTGTCCGGCCTTTTTGATCTCTTCCTTCCCGCCCTCACACCTTGAATTTTTCTCACCCAATCACTCCCATGCACCTGCGAGTCCCTTCATCTTATAAGTCCATCGAGTGTCAACTTAATTCCGTGATTTCTGGGATCGTTTACATCACTTTGGAATTTAACCATTTTTTCAGGTATTGTTTCGCTGGAGACAGAAGTCTGAGTTGTACAATGGCAGTGTACACTTTTTCTCACCTCTGTTTCTAAATTTGGCTTATTTTATCTAGGCGTACCAGCACATATCCTGCCTATTGTTTCAATTTCTCTAATTTTACATTTACTAATTACCCCTATTTAAAATAATTTTAGATCGCTTGGAATTTCAGAACATATTGCAAATTAATTTATTCATTTTTCCCTTTTGTTCAAAATGATTCAAATGATTTAATAAAAGTTAAATTTGCTTTCAATCATTCCTCTCTCTTTACTTAATTAAAAATGCAAAAAAAACTACAACTAATGATTATAGATTTATTCTTAACAAACAAACACAAAATAATAAAAAAAACTCTTTTACTTTTTTTTTTTTTTCAATAAATATGACAGGTACTCTTATATAGCTGCGATCTGCTTTAGAAATGGCTGTTTCTCGTTTATTATTAAAGCAAGACCGCTTTTTAAAAGTTTTGTTCCTGTCATTTATTTCGTCAATTGATTATAGTTTAATATAACCTCATATGCCTGGGTTCAAATCCCATGTAACGCTATTCCGTTACAATACGCATCACTCAAACTACTGTTTTATTTTACTAAATAAAAATTAATTTTACTAATCTTTCTAATGATTTGGCATACAGTGTGTGAGTGAATAGCATATATTTATAGCAAGGTCTGAATTGCGGACCCCTAGGAGGTTAGTATAGATGGTGAAACATGAAGCTCGATGATGATTAGACATCGATTGCTTCAATATATATATATATAATTTATTTAAATCTTTCAGATTTATGATGCTGTCCTTTACACCTTGTTATAAATACTGAAGTTGCACTCATAAAATTTTCCCTTATCAATCACTTTCACTATATATACATTTAACAGGAAACCTCTTTTGTCAGATGAACTAGAGACTTGAAACACCTGAATATCCACACAGAAATGGTAGTCAGTCTGTTTATTTATATATTTTAATTACAAGTAAATTTGATTTTGGAGGTTGGAAGGTTTACTATTCAATCATATACATTTATGCAAAATTTAACGTATCAGTGTTTCAATATTTATATTTCATAATTGATAGGAATAATATATATACATCCTCATTATAACATCCAATGAAACAGATATGTAAAAAAAAAAAAGATTAATGCACCGTAGTCAGTTTATTGAATACATATATACCTTATATTCCATAGGTGAATGGATACAAATCATATTGTTAACTAGAGATGTCTTATTCAAGTTCTGGTTAGCAATATGAGATTTAGACTTTCTAAGAGCAATATATATTCACACATAAAATAATTAAAATAATATAAATAAAAGATTGAAGCCTTAATTTAATTTTTAAGACAGGGTAATTAATTAACATTTTTTTCTTAATTTTGAATCTAGTGTTTTGAATTTATTTTATTAGATATAATCATGCAAAAACCCAATGGTCTCAACATTCAACACATTTGATTTCAAAAAAGCAGCCAAATAAACATCCAGCATCTGATGAAGAAGAATATGAAGAAACTGAAGAAGTTGAAGACAATGATGAAGATGAAAGTGATACTAATTATAATAATTCTGAACCAAGAGAAAATGGTAAGCTGTTTGCAAATTAAGAATAAATTATTATTTTTTTGGTCTTATTCACTTTGCCTGTAAGCAAAAGGTCTTGATTCAATTTCCGAGTGAAGAAAAGATACAATAAGATAGAAAATTGATTATTTAAAATTGAACTGAAAGCTAAATTAGCAGTAATCTGGCTAGTGATAGGATCATTCAAGAGTTGTAATTAGCCTCAAAAGAAAAAAAATTCTTAAGACCATAGTAGACAGCTATGTTATATCTATAGATTGATTAAGTCTATTAATAAATGACATTACTAGAGTTCAGGATTATAGAAAAATGAGCATGATGAAAGATTTTTGATGATTGTTCAATGAATTACATGAAGGAAGAAACTACAACATCTTTTGAATGATTAGAGATGTCAAACCAATCCTATATTCTGAGCTCATAACCACTTTAATTCTGTAAATATGTATTTTTAGTTTTTAAAATTTATTAATACATTTTATTTTGGTATTAATTGTGACAGACTCAACAGTTAAGAAGTTTCTATTTTTGAGTCCAACTGAAGTAAAAAAAAAAAAAAATCTCATTTGATCAAATAAATAGAATTGTGCTCCCATTTTGATGATCAAATATCATATGATCTCAGAAAGTGATTATATAATTTATTAAAGATGTGAAGCTCATTAAATTTTGTGATGGTAGATAATCAAATATCATAAGATCTTCCTAGAAAGTGATTATATAATTTAATGATGTGGATCTGGTTAATTGCTCAGAAAGTCATGTGTCATTCTAGCACCCAATTGACAGACTGAGCAGAATAATTTCATTGAATTGGCCAAACTAATATTTTCTTTTTACTAATCTATCTGAGAATCAGTTTAGGAATAAATTTGCATGATCATCATCATTAATCATTTTAAACCATTATCAATTTACTATAGGATGAAGGTTTTTCTGAGTTTTTTGTTTATCATTTCCACATTACTTCAGCGAACTTCCCTCATTTCATCCATCCATCTTGCATGTGGTCTTATTTTTAAGTATTTTTATAATCTCTTAAGATCCATTTTAAGACTTCAGCTGTTTTTCTATTTGCATAATAATTTTGATATATTAAAAGTGTTATTGTAATTGCAGAATAAAGAACTTCTATATATGCAGCAAGAAATAAACACAGATCATAATTATCTTTAAAGTGATGTATAAGTAAATAAATTTGATTAACAGTTGAACTTTAGGCAATTAATCAGTATACTTTTGTATGAAAATTATAAGATGTTAAAATTAAATGGTGGAAAAAGTGCACATTTGAGATTTCAAAGAAAATTTCAGTAAGTAGAATACTTTTAGGACTAATTCTTGAGATGCCAAAGTAATAAAAAGCAGTTATAGTATTTATTATTTCAGTTAATTTTTCTGCCTACATTGGGTGAATGAGCATTATATCTTAAACCATTTTTTATTGACTATTCAACTTCATTTTGATAAGTTTTAACTAATAGATTCATTAAAATATAAAACTTTTATTAGTCAAGCCCAGTTGTATAAAAGTTCACTCCAGACAAATTCATAGTAAATAAATTATTTAAACAAACAATATATATTATGTATTAAAAGAATTGCAGTCTGTGGTTAATGTGAAGAATTGTTGACTTTTGATGAATAATTAGAGACTTATTAAAGTAGAAATATTTTATAGGTGAAGTAAATTTATCTTATTATTGGAATTAATGTAAGATTATATAAAATAAAATGTAGTCAAGCTTTTCTAGTATATATATATATATGAAGATTTTTTTAAGATTGTCCTTTTGTATGGCATGACACTAAATGTGACAAAATCGATAATGTATTCTAAAAATATATTGTGGCAACTGTACAAAATTGTTTAAATAAAGAATACTTTTAAGATTTAAAAGTTGATCATCATAATGAATAATTCTAGATAAGAGAATCAGATAATTTTGTGCAATGCAAAAGCTGCATAAACAGTAAGATAAGTGTATGTTGGTTTTTA